>CP092879.1:23846569-23874815 GCA_030710605.1 Cordylochernes scorpioides | reverse complement strand
ATACAATATCTTCATAAAATGGCAAGGAATAAACAAAAATTAATTATTTTGAGAAATTTCAAATAAAACTTTATTATACTTTTGTATTTCTTTAAATATTTAGCATTCCTGGAAATTATTGATCACACTATGTATAAGTAAATATAAATACAGGAATTGAAACTATTTCTAAACATGAAATGTAAAGCTGTTATTGACGTCAGAAGAAACAAAGAACATACTAGGAATTCCTCGTTATTTTTCAAAACCTTCAAATTTCTAAAATTATAAAAAAAATTATTCAGGAAAAAAAATTTTTTTTCCAAAACGTATATTAATTATTTTTTAAAGTTATTTAATTTTTTTTTGTTTCTACATTAAATGTCAAATTTTAAAATTACTATGAAGGATTTTTCAAAGAAAATTTTTAATAAAGATTGTGAAGTAAATAAAAAATAAATGTTCTTTTTTTTTTTTTGTAAAGTAATGAAACTGTGTACGCTTCTCCCCCCTCCCCCCCCCCCCCCCCCCCCCCCCCCCAAAATGGCGTAAACCAATTTCTTAAACATTTTCCATCCGAAGGATTTATTCACAAACGATACCAATCTTTCTATGAAATAGATGCTTAAGCCAAATTGTTTTGGAAGTGTGATAACCCAATTTTTCCATGGAAGAAAGAAAGTAATAAAAGAATGTTCCATAGACAAAATTCCTTAAGTGGGCCAAACGACGGCTGGTAATATTTTACCAGACGATGGAGTAGATAACTCCAATGGTGTCGACCAATCAGGGCCCTCCACATAATAAAATTCTTATAAACATCGATCAAGACACCGCTCTGTAATAAACAATAATATTGCTTCTTTTTTTCCTTCAGAATTCTCCAAGATACAATTAGGCTTAACCCAGTGGGAGAAGCCATTTGAAGCATAGATGTTTCTATCGAGGGAATTTTTATCTTCTCAGTCAATTATATATGCATATAGCTATAGAGAGATTAAATTTAAGATCACCATACAGGGGATGTTGAATACACTGATGAAAGTTTAGAATTATTCAATTGGATATTTAATTCAAGTGATTTTTTATTTTATGATAAATATAATTTGGACAATTTAGAAGAAGACACTAAAATACCATAGAAAGAATAGCCATTGAGAGAAAGCTCTGAGAGGACAGGAACACTACCAACCTATGAGTTAAAGAGATAGAGTATTATAGAACCTATCTATATTCAGTAAATATTTATAATAAACAAAACACACGGCTTTTCCGAGGGTGAATTTTTAAAATTTTATATTAATCTCAAGCTTTCTGTCATTACTAACCCTTTTACAGGAGTATATGAATATGTGATCCTATACTTCTGTAGAAGGATTTATGATACCCGAAAGTTTGAGAGAAGAATATATTACAATACAATAAAATAAACAATACAATACAATAACACAAGAAACTCACCTTCGGAAGCTGTTTTGTTTATTATTTTATAATATATTGCAGAGAGGATTATACTTTTCAGAATATCGTAAATATAGAAATGTTAGAAAAAGTTGGGCTCATCGGCAATAAGTCCTTTAGTACTATTTCACTAATTAAATACCCATGGTCTCTCAAATAAATATAGGTTTTATTTTAGAAAGAGCTGGCTCTCGTTAGTAAAGAATTTTTTTATCTATGTTTGGTTAGTTTTAACCGTATCTAGATCAGTATAGGTTGAATTATTGAAGGATATGGCTCATCAGTGATTCGTCTTTTAGCCTTGTTTCTCCAGATTAAAATCTATCCAGCTAAATAAAGGCAAAATTTTAGAAGGATATAGCTCATTAGTGAGTAGTCATTTAGCCATGTTCGGCCAGTTTTATACTTATTCAGATAAATAGAAATCACATAGAATAATTTGTCTCGTTCGTCCTTTAGCTTTGTTTCTCCACTTGAAAATCTATCAAACTGAATAGTGAATGTAATTTTATGGGGAAATCTGGATCATAAAAATAATTTGTTATTTAACCTTATTTTATGAATTTTTACTCATTCAGCAAACATATATGGATTTATCAATAATTTGCCTTTCAGCCTTATTTCATGAGTTTATACTTTTTCAGCTAAACATATATGGAATTATCAATAATTCGCCTTTCAGCCTTATTTCATTAGTTTATACTTTTTCAGCTAAACATATATGGAATTATCAATAATTCGCCTTTCAGCCTTATTTCATGAGTTTATACTTTTTCAGCTAAACATACAGTATATGGAATTATCAATAATTCGCCTTTCAGCCTTATTTCATGAGATCATACTTTTTCAGCTAAACATATATGGAATTATCAATAATTCGCCTTTCAGCGTTATTTCATGAGTTTATACTTTTTCAGCTAAACATATATGGAATTATCAATAATTCGCCTTTAAGCGTTATTTCATGAGTTTATACTTTTTCAGCTAAACATATATGGAATTATAGGAAAATCTAGCTAATCAAAATTTCGTACACAGTATAGAAGCTCTTCAATATTTTCTAGAATGTCATACACGCGACGAAAACTATCAAGAATAATTGATCTTGAGATATGTGTCAATGTAATAAAATTAAACAAGTCTTGCCATGCTAAAATTCATCTCTACACAATAAAGAGGTCAAGCGTCAGTTCCCAAATAATACAAAGCTTTTATATTAATATTGTCGCGGAGATAAATAAAGCAAGGGGAAGTTTGGGGATAATTAATTTATTATAAGGGGTATTTATAGGGAGAGAGAGAGAAAGTACAACTTACCCCAAGTTAAAGATAATCCTAATGAGCGACGTCAGCTCCCCCCGCCGACCAGATTCCGAGAACCCCTCACACCCGTGGCCCCCCACCCCGGTGTCCAAGGATGATTGACAGGCGTCCCATGGGGCCTCTCGTGGTTGGAGCCGCTGAGCTACTTGACAATATGATTAAAAAATACGACCATGGAATTAATCGAACATTTGATTGAAAGGCCATCAAAATTGCTACATAAATAAGACAACACACTACAGTCGTAAAATTTACACGAGTGAAAGAAGATTATTCTATATACAGTTACGAGCGTCATTCTTCGTCGCCTCTGTCACGGTTTGCTTTTTTTTTTTAATGGCGCCCTCCTATTGGTCGGCTACGATCACGCCACCTTTGCCCCCCCCCCCCCCCCCCATTTTTGTAACTATTGTGTTGGAGCGGGTCGCTCCTTAAATAAATGCATATATTAGTTAATAACCAAATGGAATCCTCTCTTTCTTTTTCCCAGTAAGAGACGCCTACGGAAGCCAATAGTACATAGACAGATAAAGCACATAGGCTATAGTTATTAACTAACATATGCATTTATTTAAGGCGCCAAATTATAATTGTAACAAATAGTATTTGAATCAAAACATTCAATCGGGTAAAACACGGGCGTTGCCCGGGTCATTCGGCTAGTGTGATATACAAGCGATTAAATTTTCAACACATTTACGAAAAATAGGCGCCGATAAAAAAAGAGATTATACAGTAGGTGTCTTATATAGAAAATACGTTTGAAACGTTGCTTCGTTGTGATTACTCGTGTAAAAAGAGAAATGCTTATCAACACGTTTTGAGTTTGATAGATATAGAACTATCGCCAACCAGGATTGCGGTTTATCGTACTACAGTATTGATGCTTGAGTAGCTTGAGATCCCATGGCTGTTAGCAGAATATATAATCTATGGATTCAGGACGGTCATACTGAACAACGTACTGGATCTCAGCGGCCCGCTATCGCAAACAGCTGAGAAGACCGACATGTTATCCGCATGACCTTAATGGATCGTACAACCACGTCGAGAGCTCCGAGTCAGGTAATGGGTCATCTGCAAGTCAATAAGCGTCTGCACGAACAGTACGATCACGTTTACAGTATCATTGACTTTAAGATCAGCGACCATGGCTCCGACTTCCCATGACACTACATACCCACAGAAGCGCTTTCAATGGTGTAATAAACTACTAAGCATGGCACAGGAATGGCCTGACATCATGTTTGCGGATGAATTCAAGTTTTTTTCAACACCATTATTGAACCTTGGTGTGGGCCATTGTGGAGAAGAGGCATTGTCAGCGTGTACACGATATCGCCATACTGGCCCGTCACCTGTACTGATAATATGGGCTGCCATTGGATGCAGTCTCGGTCACCTCTTGACCATATTCCCGATACTTTAAACGGCTCCTGTTACATTTATGATATGTTAGGTCCGTGGCAGTTCCCTTTATAAGAGGCCTGGGAAACACTACGTTTCAGGATAATGAGCGACCGCATGTTGCCGATTTGCGTTGATTCTAACAACGGTACACATCGAGATTGCAACAATGGAGGCTTTAAGACATCGTGTTTTAGCAATGACAATAGAAATACACCTATCCCCCGATTTACACTGTACTTTTTTACACCGTTTTCCAAATAAGTTTTGTTTTTGTTTTTATCGCACTATACTGAATGCTACTGTGATTGAACACATGCGCTGTGTACACATCTCACGAGGAATTCCGAGCTTATGTGCTGACTACATATTTTAATCTGTCAATGCATTTTATTTTTATTTCTGTGTACACCTATCCCCCGATTTACACGTTTTTCTCAGGAACGTATCTACCGTGTAAATCGGGGGATAGGTGTATATGTTGATTCTGACAATTATAAATATTTAAATATAGTGATTGCAACAATAGAGGCTGTTAAAACATCCTGTTTAAACACTGACAATAAAATTGTGTGTTGATTCTAGCGAAATTACATATCGTGATTGCAACAATGGAGACTATTAAGACATCGTGTTTCAACAATCACAATATAATTTTGTGTAGTTTCTAACAAAAGCATATATAAAGATTTTAAACAATGGAGACTGTTAATGTCACAGGAGTTTAAAAAATGATATATAATTGTGTATATTTATTCTAATAAAAGTACATATATAGTGATTGCAACAATGGAGGATATTAAAAAAACCGTCTTTCAACACTGACAATAGAATTGTGTGTTGATTATAACAAAAGCACACATCGTGATTGCAACAATAGAGGCTATTGAAACATCGTGTTTCAACACTGACAATAAAATTGTGTTGATTCTAGCGAAATTACATATCGTGATTGCAACAATGGAGGCTATTAAGACATCGTGTTTCAACAATCACAATAGAATTTCGTGTAGTTTCTAACAAAAGCATATATAAAGAATTTAAACAATGGAGACTGTTAAGTCACAGGAGTTTCAAAAATGATATATATTTGTGTATTGATTCTGATAAAAGTACATATATGGCGATTGCAACAATATAGGCTGTTAAAGCAATGACAATAGAATTATGTGTCGTCTCTAACAAAAGCATACATCGTGATTTCAATAATGAAATCTGTTAAGGAACCGTGTTTCAACAATGACAATAGAATAATGTGTTGATTCAAACAAAAGTACATATCGTGATTTCAACAATAGAGGCTTTTAAAACATCGTGCATAAAGGAGCACCAATAAAATAGTTTGTTCGGCCAAACAAAAGGTTATGTTTTGTTTTAACAATATAATTTATTAAGAAACCTCATATGTCAACAGTCACAATATTTCTTTTGCTTATCCCTAGTACACGTGGTACAGGCCATGATAATCATGGTGGATAGTTAGCGACTGCTTTTTTACTGTAAGCGCACCACATGTCTACACATGTGAAAGCAGTTCGACTTTGCACCCTCAAATGTGCCAGAGCCCCGTTTGGTTACTTTCACTCGCTGGTGGGGTTGGACTTTTGCAAGAATCGGGGGGCCATTGAAGCATTTTTTTTTTAAACAGAAAAAAGTGTCCAATGCGGGAATCGAACCCGGGTCGTAGTGGTCGAAAACCAAACGGTTTAACCAGCCTTCCACCGACCCCCCAACAGTCACAATAAAATAAATCAGTATTATTATAATAGAAGGTAAAAATATAATTGCAACAATGGAGACTACCAAAACACCATGTTCTTCATCAATCATTCTGTGATTGCAACAATGGAGAATACTAACCCCTAGCGAATACCCGTTAATTGAATAGTGGTTTAATTAAACCTGAGACCCCCATTGATTGACACACAATGGAAATAGTCTAGAAACTAAAATAACCTCCCTAACCTATCACTTATTATGTAAAATATTGTTTCAAGTTACACAAAAGCTTTGGAAAATACAATAATAGCGAAGATTCATATAGATAGCGTATCATATTTTAAAATAAATTTTGTTAGAGCTTCAATAATTGGAAAAACGATATTAAAATATTTGCGCCTATTACAGAGGATACAAACAAAACAATAAACGAATTAAATATTTAAAAATTTACATGTATTAATCGACAGAGTTCATAAAATTTATATAGACAAAGTGGTTGATATAAGAGAGTTAAATCATTTAGATCAGGGAACAATCGATGTCTCACTTTTCTATTCATATATTTTTATTAAAAAAAAGGCATATATTGGATCAAAATATCATTTATTTTACCAATACTTCAGTTGGCTGAGCGCCAACCTTTATCAAGGTATTATAACATATTTATGTGTTTTATAAAAGGGCGTATCTGGATCTGTAAAGAAAAAAAAAATTTTTCTCAAAATATTTCGAAATATTGCTCTCTCTTTATCAATGTGTGTCAATTTTCCGGGATTTTAGGGAAAATAGATTTGGTCGTATTGGACAGCTTGATGAATTTGTAGACAAAAAAGAAAAGTATAAAAATTTTGATCAATTTTGTAAATATATATACAACTTTCTCTTGAATTGGAAAAAGAGAAGGCATCTTAGAAAAAAAAAAAGAACTGCGATGCTTGCTCTGTGTGTTTTGCTTTGTTGTTTATTTTTCTCTTTGGACAATTTTCTTTAGTTAATTTATGTAAAATAATGAATTGAACAGGATTGTATAGCCGAATTGCTGTAATGCAGTGAAAGGTATTGACGCTAATATCCCTGAGTTTGGGATATCACGTTTCATGATGTTAATAAAGTTTAATCTAACCATTGGTAAAATATTAATCAAAATGATATTTTGATTCAATATATGCTTTTTTAATTGAAGATTTATTTATGGATTGTTCTATTTTTCAGAAAATATATTTTTATGTATCGTATAGTATGAAATATTATATATGTAATAGTATATATGTAATAGCATATATATTTACACATTTTATGTTTTAAGATGAAATTTTGATTTTAAGAAGTGTCATCCCCAGAGTGAATGAAAGAAATGGAGAGGTGAACATAGAAATAAAATAGCGAACATTTATAAAGTTCCCCCATTTGGAGAAGAAAAAAGAAGGTTATTGATTAAATGAAAAATGGATGGTGTGTGGCTTGGACTTATATTTAGAATTGGAGGGACACCAGATGGAGAAATTCTTTATTTCGCTATGTTCCGATCCTCCAGGAGATTGTAGATAATCTAAACCTATAAAGCAGGCATTGAAGATTTGAAAATGGAGCCGCGTTCTCACATAAAGTTTAAATTCTTAAAAACATCTAAATCACTATTCATTATAAAAAAACTAAATTGAAGTATAATATGATACATTAGAGCGCCATCTGTTATGAAAATTCGAAACTATTATAGACGCGTATGATTCTTTTAAAAATTAAACATTCTTATACTGCTCTTACTGCAATGGAAAATTAATGGGAAGGCCTGGCTCATCAGTGGTGAACCCTCCTAAATTGAAGTATATTAAAAGAAACCTTATTTTACATAAAAATAAAAACTATGATTGTCATATATTTTTAAAAATCTATTCATGAAGTATCAACAGTTCACTTCACTACTAAATTATTAAGTTAACATCCACACTATTTGCGTTGCCATCTAGGTTTCAGCCTGGAGGGTTGGAAGGCTATTGAATCTTTTAAAGGAGTAAACTTATTGTTAATTTATACTTTGTTGGCTCTCTCTTTACAACAACAAAAAAATAAGGATAAAGTTCTTATGATTTTAGTGATAATGAAAAAGGTCTGCCAGTATGATATAACGACAAATTTTGTGAGCAAGGGAGTCTTTTCGCCACCCCACATGAGAAAATATACGTCATCTACAAAGAAAGTTATAATATACCAGGGTAGGGAACTATAAAATAAAATAAATATTTAGAGGTGTCTTTACCGATTTATTCTTTTTCTCAATGCACTATATTTTTAGTGAACAAATTTCATAAAAGAACAAAAAAGCTGGTGAATTACTTTAGATATTTTTATTAAAGGGATGTTATGTTTCAATTTAACTAATTATAGTGAATATAACTGCTTTGACTACCTAATTAATGGGTAGAGTGTTAGTAGAGGTGATTATAGTTTCTTTTGGTGAAAGTGATATAACACCTTTTTGTGAAGCGCCATTGTAAGCTGTCAAAATCATCTGGCTTCTAACTGATAACGCTCATACAGCACATTAGACTTGTCCGAAGTATAGATCTGACTTTTTCTGAATCATTTCTTAATTCAATGAAGTATTTTTTGTAAAAAAAGTGTTTCTACTTTTTACTTCTCTAGCAACTTTATTTGGTATTCTAGCTTAATAATCGGTCTTGGTAGCTTAACATCTTTAGGCAAATTCAACCGATTTTATAACTCCTCTCGTAGGATGTTATAAAACCGAATATTCACCGAATATTATATTCACTACTAGACGCCGACCCGGGCTTCGCCCCGGGATTGACCCGTGTGCATATCTACCCGAGTGATATATATTTAGATAAGATTTTTTTTTAAATAATTGTTTTTACTCAAGGGAATGTTTGTAGTCTAGTACGTTGATATAATCAATCTATCTGAATATTAGGAAAGGTCAGGTAATTTTTTTGTAGGGTGATGCTCTGAAAAGAACGCTATACCACTTTATCACTAAACAAATTGGCGAGTCAAAAATAAGCAACCTAAACAATCCATTAGCTTTGCAAGATAAGAACAGAAATAGAGAAATGCATGCAAAATTTTCAACACAAATCAAAATCTTTAATCCTCATTATTTTTTTATTTTTATTTTTTTGCTTATCCCTAGTACACGTGGTACAGGCCATGATAAGCATGGTGGGTAGTTAGCGACTGCTTTTTACTGTAAGCGCACCACATGTCTACACATGTGAAAGCAGTTCGACTTTGCACTTACAAATGTGCCAGAGCCCCGTTTGGTTACTTGCACTCGCTGGTGGGGTTGGACTTTTGCAAGAATCGGGGGGCCATTGGAGCATTTTTTTTTTAAACAGAAAAAAGTGTCCAATGCGGGGATCGAACCCGGGTCGTAGTGGTCGTATTTTGTTTCTATTACATTACATGGAATAGTTTTTTTTTTTCTAATAAAATTTACTGACCTCTTTGTTCACTGAAACCGAAACAATGTGTATGTTAGACCACTCTTTGTTCAACCTTACACATTGTTTAGGTCTCTTATTAGGTGCAAGATGTATACTTATGCTAAAATGGTAATTTGGGTAAACATAGGTAAATTCATGTTGGGCCAGTATTGTTCAGCAAGCCAACACAGATATAACATTACGGTATGAAGCAAGTTGTGCTAAAACTAATATTTCCAATCAAATTATCAAAAAATAACACATACTATGTAATATAAACACATGTATGTAAAATAAACACAATAAAATAACCAATAATTAAAAACCATAAATTTTTCTAACACAGTATACTTCTTAAGTAAGAATACCTTACCATGAAGGTTTAAAACCCTACACATTGAAACATGTGAAAAATGTAGCATGTGTGGTGTATGATGGGCTTGAAGAGAAATATTTAAAAAAGATATTTATTGAAACTTTTGTAATACCACACAAAATATGCATATTTACAGTTACAACTTGTCTAGCACCAAAAGATGTCATTTGGAATATAGAGTTATATCTACGGATATGCAGCAAGAAGGACTTCGATAGAGGATGTAGGCCAGAGAGCAAAGAGAAAATAGGTTCTGGAGGGGACTCAATAGCAGGTAGAGAAACTCTACCTTGTTTACAACAGAGGCCAAAGGGTTCATCTCTAAATCTCAAAGCAGAGCAAAACTGGCATACCCGAGACATTTGGCCTATATCGACAGATGAATCAGCTTTATAATCAATATGGGTATTATACTGCAAACCTGAAAACGGCTTATGAGTCCAAAGCTGAATACGCTGAACAGGAACTTGCATAGTTTGTGCAGCTGCGACGCGGGCTTCAGAATACCTAAGACGGCGAAGCGCACGACGCGTCTCACTTTGAAGTGGTGTCTCAATAGCTATAGCATTCTTATATCTCCTGGAAGCAGCCGTATTCCTACCAATTAAAGGTCGGCTGCGGCGAGGCATATTCTGAAAAAAAATATTGAGATTAATAACAAAAGCTTAAAAACCAGCAATTTATAAACAAAGCATAAAAAATACCTGTCTTTTTGAGGTAAAAATCAAAATTCCTAAATTTTTTCTTCAAAATAACCTTCCAGATATGTTAAAAAGATTATAAAAAACTAAAAGCATAATATTAAAAAAAAGCCAAAAAAATAATGTACAAAACCATTTATCATTAAAAAGCCTCAAAAATAGACCAACCGCAGGACACGGCAATGAAAAAGCATGCTTTTTTGAGGAAAAAAATAGAAATAAGAAAAATAAGAAATAAGAAAAAAGCATGCTTTTTCTTCAAAATAACCTTCCAGATATGTTAAAAAGATTATAAAAAACTAAAAGCATAATATTAAAGCTAAAAAATTAATGTACAAAACCAGTTATCATTAAAAAGCCTCAAAAATAGACCAACCACAGGACACGGCAATGAAAAAGCATGCTTTTTTTGAGGAAAAAAATTGAAATAATTTTCTAAAATACAAAATACAACCCCTATATGTTAAAAAAACTATAAATAATCTAAATATAAAATACTTAATCAAATAAATTAAAATATCTTAAATAAAATTTTGAAAAAGGACCTCAAAAAGACAAATAAATGAATCTGTTAAAGAAATCCCTCGCTTATTTAAAAATATAAATAACCTATTTTTTAGATACAACCCATATATGTAGAAAATATAATATATAAACTGTATTTAAAAGATAAAAGCAATAATTAAAAAACTCCATAAGAAAATTTAAAAAAGGACTTCAATAAATAAATACCAAATATTTCGAATTAGAGCAGTTATTTTAAACGGCGAATTAGATCAGTTATATCTAAAAATGAAAATATATATAAATAAATAAAACATACAAAATATTTCAAGAGCAGTTATTAAGCTACGCTTGGCATCATAAATGTTCGCATGTAAAGCTATTTCAGGCCTTACATATTTCTAACAACCTTTTTGAAATAGGTTTTTGAAACATGGAAATTATAATACTTCAAATAAATAGAAATAGAGTGAACACAAATAAAACATACCAAATATTTCGAATTAGAGCAGTTATTTTAAACGGCGAATTAGATCAGTTATATCTAAAAATGAAAATATATATAAATAAATAAAACATACCAAATATTTCAAGAGAAGTTATTTTAAACGACGAATTAGATCAGTTATATCTAAAAATGAAAATATATAAATAAATAAAACCTATCAAATATTTCAAATTAGAGCAGTTAGCAAGAAGCGGAAAGTAAACACTTTTGAAAGTATAAATACTTTTTACTCTGTTGAATTTTTTTGTATTTTATCGATAACAGCAAAGTTATGTATTTTAAAGTTAGGAAAAATATTTTGATGTTAAGCAAAACCTGCTCCATCTCGTTTTACATAAATGTTGAAAATTTGGTTGAAATTGATGCATTGTAACGAAAGTTTTTAGTGATGTACTCTTATGAAATTTGCATTTTATTAATATAGATAATTAGTTAATTTGAAACATAACATCCCTTTAATAAAAATATCTAAAGTAATTCACCAGCTTTTTTGTTCTTTTATGAAATTTGTTCACTAAAAATATAGTGCAATGAGAAAAAGAATAAATCGGTAAAGACACCTCTAAATATATATTTTTTTATTTTATTAATAGTTGCCGACCCTGGTATATTATAACTTTATTTGTAGATGACGTATATTTTCTCATGTGGGGTGGCGAAAAGACTCCCTTGCTCACAAAATTTGTCGTTATATCATACTGGCAGACCTTTTTAATTGTCACTAAAATAATAAGAACTAACGAGGGGCATAGCCAGAAATCATGGTTGGATTTTGTCTGAATTTGTCAAAACTGGTGTGGTGGCTCATTCCATCATCAAAACGTTCTGTACAGGGGTGATGAACCAAAATTTATTGTTCTAATTCATTTTTATCGAGAAAGTTCCTCTTTTGGAACATGAATACCATCCTCCTGCAACTTCAGGTCGCATCTATATATCTTCATTTGACAATAATTAATGTAGAGGATAGCAATATGTGTTAGGAGGGATTTAATACATATTGAATCAATTTATATTTAATATATATGTTATAAAAATATATTATTTTATTTTAAAATTATAACTACTCTGTTTAGTCAACCACCAGATGTCGCGACTTCCCTTTACATAACCTATTGTTGTTGTTTCCCGATGGCCGGCTCAAACCGTTTGTAAATTATGTAAATAAGTTTATTTATTTTTTATTCTTACGACTTAAGCCAGGCAGTACTTTTATCAAATTATGTTATATATATATATATATGTTATAGATTAGAATTTTTTTGTGTGTTTGATTGTTGAAAAGAGGTGCAGTCGTGGAAAAGTGAAGATAATTATTTACCTTTCAAGCAGATTTTTATTTTGAATCTCTTGAAGTAAAAATATACATATAAAATTATTTATATCACAGTAATATAAAATTTAGAAAATGAATTCTATATTCGTGATTTTCATTAGAAAAGGTAGGGTTCACTTTACATATTTACAACAACAATAATTAAAGTGGTATGTTTTGCATCTATGGTCAAATATATATAATAGTCAATGAATGAAAAAATAAAATATATGTTTTTAAAAAAAAATAAAATATTTGTATTTTAGATTATATAATATATATATATTTCTTTAACTCAATTAAATAAATTACTGATCAAAACTATTTTTGTTATTATACTTTCAAGATTTTAACTACGACTGCATTACCATAGCATAATCCTCAAGATAATCAAAAATCAACAGAAATCTCATTATTTTTATAATATATATAATATCAATTAATTTAAATCTCCTGCATATTAATTAAACAATTAAAAAGGTTTCCGGAATTGAGTTTCTTTTTATTTAAGCCGCCTCAAGCTTTCTCAAGTTTGGCATCAGGCAGCGTTTTATTCATTGTACATGTTTTCCTGTAGAAGGGCAGAGATGCCTGAAAGCTAGAGACGGTTTTAAAATAAAATGAAACTCATCTCCGGAAACCTTTTTAATTGTTTAATTCATATACTATATAAAGATATTATATAAACATTAATATATATGAATTTGAACGTTTATTTTTTATTGGAAGCAAATATAAGGTGTCGTTTTGAGATTCATTATAATGCTTCCTAGAGTCAATCCTCTACTAGAAACAAAGAGTAATGCGACGAAAAAGATAAATCTTTGATGGCGTGGATACTATACAGAAGTGCTCTACACTGTACCAGTGAAGATTAACAAATCCATAAACATTAATAAAATTAAAACGTCTCTCTCTCTCTCTCTCTCTCTCTCTTACCTTATATAATCTTATATGGACTTTGAAATAAAGTAGTTTCAATCTCAATCTCTCTATCTCTCTCTTTCACGAATTTCTAATGCGTGATATTCAAAATTATGATCATTATGGAGTATATTTGAAAGGCCTTGATGTTTTGACTTGAGGCGAAATAAAAAGGCGAACCATTCATATATAGAGTATTACACCTATAGTAATAAAGAAAATTCAATCAATGATTGATAGATTAAACAAGTAATGTTATTTATATATGATGTGAATTAATTCTAAATATTTTAATTGAATTTTGAGTTTAGAAAAATAAAAGAGGGTTTCAAAAGTTAGAAGGGAAATTTAATCAGGGAGTTGAAGTCTAAATTACATTGAGAGAATCAGCTAGGAGATTTATAAGCCAAGTACGTAGGGGAGACTCGAGAGATAAATCACGTCTGTGGGGGAATGAAAGTTAATTCTCTCCGACAAAAAACGATTTCTCTTTTTTTGCCTATTGACATATAAGATTAGTCTCAAAGTAATTATTTGATTTTCTTTATATAGCATCTTTGTTCTTGATCAGTGTTTCTTAAATGTTTGTATCATGAGACTAACCTGGGTTTTTTCAAAAATTTTTAGCTGTGAATAAAAATCAGGTAAAGAATTAAAGGTTTAAGCATCAATAGCTAATCGTTAAAATACAGTGTTAAGAGTTTAGTCAGTAAAACATAGCTTTACTAACTATCCAATTCCTTCGTTCCTCTACAAGTACTACAGTAACGATGACGTTTAAAAGTATTTTTAGCGACCATCTTTGATTCTTTAATCAAGGTATCTGAAATGGAAGGGAAGATAAAAGTGTAAACTCGAAAAACACAACTAATCATTAAAAACTACGATATTATATATATCATATTTCAGTTGCCCGATAAGGAGATACCTTTTTTCCTTTATTAAATTTATAAACCTTATCGAAGTACAATATCACATTTGTACTATTTTTTCACATTGATTCGCGTTCTCACACAATTCTGGACTTAACTACCCGTTTCATGATTTTTCAGGATCCCTGAATGACCAGAGTTTTGGTCGTTGAGGTACAGCTTGCACCACGCTGACGAGGGCCAATATCCCGAAACGCGTATGTGGTTAGGTTTTCTTTATTAATCAAGAATGGGTATTTGGCAATTCTAGAATAATTAAAAATCAACGAATAGTTGATATTTATTCCAATAAATGGCGCAAACTATCAGAAACTTTCAGTTGCCCGATAAGAAAATGCCTTTTTTTTTCAAATATATAACAGTTATATAGCGACATTTTTCGTTATTATGATGAGAGATTGGTCTAGCTTTTAAGTTAACAGTTCTTCAAAGTCATACAGTAGATATGACTATATGAGCTGTAAGTATCACATGTAGAGACTTGATAAAGACCTGATAGAGTTTGAAAGCTAGCACAATTTTATCGTTATAACGATCTCTATAACTTATGAAAACGAAAAAGGCATTTCCTTATCGTGCAACTGAAAGTTGCTGTTGGCTTGCGCCATCTATCGGAATAAAAATCAACTATTATCGTTGATTTTTAATTATTCCAGAATTGACCAAATAACCATTCTTGATTAATCAAGAAAAGCTAACCACGTACGCGTTTCGGGCTGTTGGCACTCATCAGCGTGGTGCAAGCTGTACCTCAACGACCAAAAAACTGGCCATTCAGGCATCCTGAAAAATCATTAAACGGGTAGTTAAGGCCAGAATTGTGTGAGAACGCGAAAAAATGCGAAATAATAGTACAAATTTGATATTGTACTGGAATAAGGTGCATAAATTATGAAAAAGAAAAAGGCATCTCCATATCGTGCAACTGAAAATTGCTGATCTCTATAAGTGTTATAAAAATATCGTGATTTGAAATAAAAACATCGGTTTATTCTAGCCATATATATATTCTGGTCGTATGATTGGACATTGCTGATGGTTTGCAAAATTTCACTAAATGGAGCAAAACTATAATCAAACTTTATTTAAATGATTGGTAAGTGGTTCAGGTTAAATATATACTTGAAATATTTTATTTTTAACGGTTATTATATAACATATGTAATATTGTTTCAAATCTTGAATCACTCCGCGATAGTAGCTTCTTAACTCCACACACCTGGTACACATTTAAGTTCTACTTCTCAGTAATTTGTTGGTTTCCAAAACTCTATTTGAAATTGGGAGCTCTTGAAAAGAAGGTTAAAAGGACGAATATTTCAGTTGGCTGAACGCTAACTTTGATTTATACAATATTTTTACAAAATAAAATACGTTGTTATGCCTTGGCAAAAGTTAATGTTCAAACAAACGAAATATTGGAAATATATATTTTTATTTAATCCAATATATGCATTTTTATTACCTAAATATATAAATACTAGCCGACTGGACCCGGCTTCGCCCGGGTATCGTTCGAGTGGGGTTTACTCATGAATGAATAGAGCCCCTAACTGTTTGTAAAACCTATAGTAATGAATTTTCTTTCAGCACAATGGAGATAAACTGCAAATAGCAAAATTTAAAATGCTGGTAAAAAGAATCTGAAATATAAGATCAATTTCACAAACACATCTAATGAATAGAGCGCAGTTTTGGAGGAGTGGTCTAAACTGTTGATTTTTAAAAACCACGACCCGGGATCATCGAATCCAGCTTTGGACACTTTGCTCTGAAAAAAAATTCCCCAATGGCCCCTGATTGTTGAAAAAGTCCTACCCCTCAAGTGAAGGCAAGTAACCAAACTGGGCTTTGGTATCTAAAAAATGAAAAAAAAAAATCTAATGATTAGTGTGAATTAAGGAAAATGGTCCTCTCAACCTGAAAATTTCACTTTCTTCACTTCACTCTCGGCTGTTCAAGAAGAAACAGCCAGATCAAACATTTTTAAGGGCACCTAATCCGGCACTTACATCTCTAAATAGTCAAGCAACTTTTATAAATGTAATATATTTGCAATACTGAAATACCCGGACTTGGATGAATTTTTTATTAGGTTATTGTTGACAGTTTTAGAAAAGTGTGGGAAAGTGGATATTTCAACAAAAGAATGCACTTTTTAAAATGGTAAATTAAAAAATAGGAAATTTGCATCATTTTCTAATAGGAAAGGACAATTGTAAAAATACCAAATGTTGTGTATGCAAATTGTTAAATATTTGTATGTATTTTGCATGTTTTTTATTATTAATATGTAAATATTTATTTGTATATATAGAACATTAACGGAGCAATTAAAGAGAAATTGACCAGTAACTATAGGCTCCGTGTCGTGACTACTACTGGGAGGCGACACAACAACTGGCGACGAGTGTGTGTGAACCGGTTCAAGTGCTCTTTCACAGGTGGAGGAAGACAGAAATATAAAGCGGACGCGAAGCCAACAGTATGTCTGGGTGTTCAATGATTGTACCGTTCAGTTCCTTCAGACCAGTGGAGGAATCCTTTGATATTTTCGTTCAGAGATTTGAGGCTGCCTTTGAGGCGAATGGGCTGGAGGAGGGAAAAAGAATGCCCATCTTTGTTTCTCTTCTGGATTCGGAAATGCTGAAGCTGGGCAATGATTTGTTTTTCCCGAGTACCATGAAAGAACAGCCGTATGAACGGTTAATACAAAGAATAAAACTACATCTAGCTCCAAGAAAGAAGGTGATTCCTCAACGATGCAGGTTCTTGAAGAGAATACAACTCGAAAATGAATCCGTCTCAGAATACCTGCGTGAGCTCCGGCATTTGGCTATGGATTGCACTTTTGGTGAAATGTTGGAGGTCATGTTACGAGACCGTTTTGTGGCTGGTATAAAATCGGAAAGCCTTCAGAAGAAATTGTTACAGGAGGATGACGATGTCACCTTGGACAGGGTATTTTCTATAGCAGTCTCGTTTGAGCTAGCTGAACAAAATGCTAAGGAGCTGCAGGATGGACTAGTGGCTAAGATGGATATTGTTCCGGGAGGAAATAGAAAGAATGAAGCTCGTAGAGGATGGCAGCATGGGCCTGGTATGCAAAGAAGGGAGACAATTTGTTTCCGATGCGGAGAAAAAACTCTCACCTGGCACCTGCATGTCCACATAAAACAAAATCTTGTTTTGAATGCAAGAGAATTGGGCATTTGAGCAGGGTGTGCAAAACGGGTAAATCAGTGCCAGACTGCAGATATGCGCAGGACGAATTAATTTATTCGGTACAAGGTGATACTGATGCAAAAATAAATCTACATGTTGACGAGTATCAATTGTGTTTTGTGGTGGACACAGGAAGTCCCGTCACACTGATACCGAAAACAATTTATGAAAAATACTGGAAAGATGGTAAATTGTCTCCATCTTATTTAAGATTGAGGTCCTTTTGTGGAAACCCAATAAAAATTATTGGTGAGAGAAGAGTTTTTGTGAAGGAGGCAAATCAAGATTTGCGGTTGATAGTTGTAGATGAAGATATTTCGATAGTTTTGTTGGGACGAGAATGGCTAAAAGGTTTAAATCTTGATTTTTCTAGGTTATTGAACATTAGACAAGTAAGCGAGTCCGATATAAAAGTTATAATAAATAAGTATGCTAATTTATTTAGTAAAGAATTAGGTTGCTTAAAAAACGTCCATATTGATTTTTATTTTAAAAAAAATACGACTCCTGTATTTTGTAAGGCGAGAAGTTTGCCTTTTTCTTTGAAGAAAAAAGTAGAAAATGAAATCGATGGCATGGTTAACGAGGGAATTTTACAACCTATTGAGTATGCCAACTGGGCCGCACCTATAGTACCAGTACTGAAGAAAGATGGGAGCCTTAGAATTTGCGGCGATTTTAGATGCACCGCAAATAAGGCCATAGAATTAGATAAGTACCCGCTTCCATCAATAGACGAAATATTTTCAAAATTGTCTGGAAATACAGTGTTTTCGTCATTGGACTTATCCAGAGTTTATTTGCAGGTCAGATTATCTGAAGAGGCCAAAAGAGTGGTGAACATTAATACTACGAAGGGGTTATTTGCCTTTAAAAGGCTACCCTATGGAGTAGCTGTAGCACCAAATAAGTTCCAAAGATAAATGGACAATCTATTTGCAGATATGTCGGGAGTGGCTTGCTACATCGATGACATCCTGGTAGCCGGAAAGGATCATAGGGATCACGAGCAAAAGCTGGAATTGGTCTTTAAAAGGCTGCAAGAAAAAGGTTTAAGATTAAACAAGGATAAATGCAAATTCGCAGTAAATGCTGTTGAATATTTAGGTTTTAAAATAGACAAAAAAGGACTGCATCCCATAAGTAGTAAAATAGAAGCGGTGGTAGAGGCGCCTGAACCTACAAACGTTTCTCAATTGAGATCTTTTATAGGTCTCCTTATGTATTACTCTAGGTTTATAAGAAATATTGCAGATATTTTAGCGCCCTTCTATCACCTCTTAAAAAAGAATTCCAAATGGAACTGGACTGGCGAACACCGTATATTATTTGCAAAATGCAAAGCATTGCTAACTAACGAGTCGGTGCTGGCACATTATGATGCAACTAGGGAACTAGTCCTTGCATGTGACGCCTCTAGCTATGGTTTAGGAGTGGTTCTGAGTCACAGGAACGATAGAAAAGAAGAAACTCCTATAGCCTTTGCTTCAAGAACGCTAACTGAAGCGGAAAGGCGGTATTCGCAATTAGAAAAAGAAGCCTTAAGCATCATTTTTGGTTGTGAGAAATTCCGACAATATATATTGGGACGTGAATTTGTGTTAATCACAGACAACCGACCTTTAATGCACATTTTTTTCACCCCAGAAACCGATCCCCATATGTGCTGCATCAAGAATTAAGAGGTGGTCGTTAAAATTATCTGCATTTAAATACACTGTGGAGTTTCGAAAAACTGATGATAATGGAAATGCAGACGCGTTATCACGATTACCTTTAGTCTCAAAGACCACGGAATCTTTGGATGAGGATCAGGTGCTTCTCCTTCGGAAAATGAGTGAGGTCCCCTTCTCATTCCAGGATGTTGCAGTTGAGACACGCCGGGATAAATTACTATCAATTGTGTTGAGAAATGTTAGGGAAAATAATTGGCAAATTCCAAAGGTATCGCAGGAAAATCCACTTTGTTCCTATTATAGGATAAAAGACGAATTAAGTTGTGAGTTTGGATGTCTGCAATGGCGTGAAAGAGTGGTAATTCCCCAGAAATTAAGATCCTCAATTTTGAACGATTTACATGAGATGCACCTAGGGATGGTGAAAATGAAAATGATTTCTAGACGGTATTTTTGGTGGCCAGGCATAGATAAGAACATTGAAGAGTTGGCTAGAGATTGTAGAATCTGCCAAGAATCTGCAAGTATGCCGCCGTCTACCATTTCAGAGTGGACTTGGCCTGAGAAGCCGTGGCACCGTCTACACTTAGATCTAGCAGGTCCCTTTATGGGACGAATGTTTATGGTCCTTGTAGACGCGTACACCAAATGGCTGGAGATTGTCATCATAAAGGACATTACGAGCAGGACCATCATAGGACATCTTAGGGAGATCTTTGCCAGTTTTGGATTACCTGAACTTTTGGTAACCGATAATGGCAGACAATTTGTCTCAAGTGAATTTGAGGAATTTACAAAAAATAATGGTATAAGACACACAAAAACGAGTCCGTACAATCCCAGCACTAATGGCTTAGTTGAGCGATATGTACGTGAATTTAAAAACTCTTTACGAAAGAACCAAGGAAAGGACAGTGTAGAAATCAATCTACAGCGATTTTTATTCGCCCATAGAGCTTTTCCTCAAACGGTATTAAAGGAGTCTCCCGCGGAACTTTTAATGAAAAGAAATCTAAGATCAAGATTTTCAAATTTGATTCCGAAAATGGCGAAGGTAGGAGAGGTGTACCATGATGCCATGAGGAAGCAAAAGCATTTTGCGGTCGGCTCTGAGGTGTATTTTCGGAATTTTGCTAACGGACCAAAATGGAAAAGGGGCAGGATCATGGAACTACTGAGCAGCCGACATTACCTTATAGAAGACGAAGGTCGTTATGTGAAAAGACACATAAATCAACTAAGGCCAGTTATCAAGAAAGAAGTTCCTGAAGTGAGAGATTTGGTATTGCCGGGTACATCAAGAGATTTTATACTGCCTGGCACTTCTCGAGATCACCCTGTGCTTGGAGGACAGGAGAAGACAAGGGAAGAAGCCCCGGAGGTGGACGAAGAATTGAAGGGAGCGGAGTCTTCAGCACAAGAGGACACTCCAGAACCAGAACCGGGCCCTGCTGCTGCGGCTGTCCCTGTCCCTGTGCGCAGTCCAAGACCGCAGCGATCCAGAAGACCGCCAGAACCAGAACCGGGCCCTGCGGCTGTCCCTGTGCGCAGTCCAAGACCGCAGCGATCCAGAAGACCGCCAGACCGGCTGCACTACTATTAAGAGGGGAGATGTGTTGTGTATGCAAATTGTTAAATATCTGTATGTATTTTGCATGTTTTTTTTTATTATTAATATGTAAATATTTATTTGTATATATAGAACATTAACGGTGCAATTAAAGAGAAATTGACCAGTAACTATAGGCTCCGTGTCGTGACTACTACTGGGAGGCGACACAACACCAAAAATGCAAGACCAAATAAAAATAAACGAATTATGTGTGATGTTTCAGTAACAGCATTGTTACCCTACTAAGACAAAATTACTGAATGTATTCAGTACTTTCGTCTGAAGATGGTAACAATGCTGTTACTGAAACCACAAATAATTTATTTATTTGGATTTGGTCTTGCTTCCTTGTGATTCTTATCTATATTTCAAAATATACCTCAAATTTTTTACCTAAAATATATATTTCCAAGACCTTAAATAAAAGTAAAATGTCAAATGAGTTATTAATTAACCCTATATGTAGCAGCGTTATGGGTCAGTAACATGTGAAAATAAGGCCAACAATTGAAATATCTTTTTAAAAAATTAAATTTTAACGCTAGCTTCACACAGGCACAAATTTTGCTACCAGCTACATGCGTTTTTTTTATTATGGTGTGATTTCCACATGATGGATCTGTAGATACATTATAATCTCTCCAGAGCTTAAGGTAGCAAACAGTAATTCCATAATACATAAATATCAATGCCAAAAGCCAGAGTTACGATAGCATGTTGCAGTGTAATGTTGACCTGCAGGATGGGAAAAAGCAATATTATTTCCAAAGACTTTAATTTGAAAAGTATTATGAAACGTTAAAAATATTCAAAAATATGGTTGTACCATATAGATATATATGAGATGTTATATATTGTTTTTTTTTTGCTTATCCCTAGTACACGTGGTACAGGCCATGATAATCATGTTGGGTAGTTAGCGACTGCTTTTTACTGTAAGCGCACCACATGTTCGACTTTGCACTTACAAATGTGCCAGAGCCCCGTTTGGTTACTTGCACTCGCTGGTGGGGTTGGACCTTTGCAAGAATCGGGGGGGCCATTGGAGCATTTTTTTTCAAACAGAAAAAAGTGTCCAATGCGGGGATCGAACCCGGGTCGTAGTGGTCGTAAACCAAACGGTTTAACCAGCCTTCCACCGACCTCCGTTATATATTGTGAAGCATATAAATATAAACCCTAGCTAAACAAATGACAGCAAAAAAAAATTGAACCTACCCTTAAAAAAAGCAGTTACTGAAAATGCATAGCTGCTGCTTACAATATAAACGCTATTAGAGCATACAATATTATACATGGAACAAACATATAGTAAAATATACGTAGCAAGTAATATAGAAAAACATACCTTTTTTTTCAATAAATATACTTTTTACAACTTCAATCAAATTTATAATTAATCTAAATATAAGAAAGAAAAAAAATAGAATACTGTTCTAAATCTCAATTTGTCTTAAAATAGGAATATTTCTCATGGGAATAAAATAGTAAACCTTATCTTAAAAAATAAAGATAGTTATTTTTACACTAATTAAAATAAAACAAAGCAAAAATTGCATCGTCACAAAATAATATGAATAAGCTGCGAAATAAATAATATTTTCAATTAATTTAATTTGAAAAATATTACTAAATAACTAAATAAAATCTTACCTTCTAAAAAGGAAGAAAAAAGGTTATTCGAAATGCAATTTTTGTACTTTTAGCCTAAATGCTAAACCGAATCCTCAGCTACCTAAGCGAGAAATTTCACAATACAGTTTTAATTAATCCAGGTTCCGGGGGCGTATAAATTTGATAACGATCGATAAATATTATTCACAAAGAGTTTAATATATAAATAATCTTACCTTTCAAAAATATTCATCGTGTAAAAAAACTAAAAAATTCATCGTTTAAACAAACAACGTGTAAAATTATTAACCAATCAAATTCATTTATCGTCGCGCCAGAGCTGCGCCAAGCGGTAAAAGGCTGGAACTAAGACTTTTTGGTTTTACAATTTGAAAAAAAAAAAAACACATTAACCTTTTTAGTTTTTGGAATAGCCTATATTTCAAACGAAATCTTCAGCCACCTACATGCGAAATTTCATAATGATTTATTCTGCAGATTTTGCGCAACGCGATAACAAACATCGATTTTGTATTTCATTTTTATAGATAAAAAGGATGTACAGGGTGATCCAAAAGTTCCGCACAACTTTAAAAATTAATAAATTCGCGAATATTTACGCTAGAGCAATGCGGTAAACACCATTGTGTTCAGGATGCAATGGAATCTTTTATGGCAAATAATGAAAATTTCGATATTGATTTTGTTACAACTTTATTCGCTAGATGGCGCTCTACCAGAATCAGAGATTCAGCGGCCAAATTGTTTGATAAATTGAAAAATATAACTGAACGACACGTATTTTTCCTTTTTGAATACCAGGAAAGAACCCTAATAATATCAAATGATAAATTAATAAAACACCATTTCGCCAAAAGTTGGAAGAATTGGTTGACGATTTTTAAATACAATCTGAGATATGTAAAATAGGTATATGCAAATTAAAACATGTAGCAAAAAATATTTATATTTTAGATGGAGTTTTGTGAAATAGATTGAATGTTTGAAAATAACTACTGATATCAATACACGATTTTTGAAATGTTAATATAGTACCAAAAATTATGATGGCACTACTAATAGGATTTCTTGCTATAAGGAATGTGTAGTTTCTTGACTGATTGGCGACACTTGACTATTTAACTGGATATTTGTCATGATCCAAAAATGAAATATAGAGGGGAGTGACAAAATATATTTGTCGTACTTTATTCCAAATATCCTATGGGCTTGTCAAATGTTATCATTGTTTATTATACTGTACATAATTTTGAAAATGTATCAAACATCATTTTAAATAGACCTTTTGCGTTGAAAAATTCAAGACGCGAGACATCTACTTCTGGAGTGCCCAATTTTCCGGGATTTTAGGGAAAATAGATTTGGTCGTATTAGACAGCTTGATGAATTTGTAGACAAAAAAGAAAAGTATAAAAATTTTGATCAATTATGTAAATACATATACAACTTTCTCTTGAATTGGAAAAAAGAGAAGGAATCTTAGAAAAAAAAAAGAACTGCGATGCTTGCTCTGTGTGTTTTGCTTTGTTGTTTGTTTTTCTCTTTGGACAATTTTCTTTAGTTAATTTATGTAAAATAATGAATTGAACAGGATTGTATATAACCGAATTGCTGTAATGCAGTGAAATGTATTGACGCTAATATCCCTGAGTTTGGGATATCGCGTTTCATGAGATGTTAATAAACTTAATAAACTTAATAAAAACGTGGTAGTAAAATCATTTTGTATTATTTTTTGCGCAAAATTTCTAAAGTTGGGGGGGGGGGGGGGAGAAACAGAGAATATTCCTTATGCTTTTTCTTCTAATGAGCGAAAAGCGATAAACTAAACATAAGGGGTAAAATTGTGTATACCAGTGTTATTCGAGAAGTTATAACACTTTGGCCCGCACGACATAATATAAGATGTGGGCAAATGACAAACAAAAAAATTACTTTTAACAGAAAAAAAAAGAGTCAAGATGTGAGGACAGCATTTATTATTCCCATAACCCAAAACAAAGAGCTGCAAAATATAACACATGAGGTAACTGCCTTCTCTCTTGTATTAGGTCACAATCCTTGCTTAATGTGGCGCCCTTCAATCTCATACACCGCCTGCAGACGATAGATGACAGAATGGTCACAATTAAATAGTTGAAATTTATAAAACGTGCCATCTGATAGAAGCTATCGACATGGCCAATGTGGTAGGCCGGCATCGATAAAAACGCGACTGAATGTACCCCCATAACCGAAATTGTAAGGCGTCAAGTCTGGTGTTTTTGGAGGACACTGGTATATAAAACGGCGACTTATCAACGAATTTCACCGAACGTATCCTTCAGCAATTGTTTGGCACCGCGGGAGATATGAGGAGGTCCTCCATCTTGCATGAATGTTATTTCGCATAGTGCTTCTCTGTCCTGCAATATATGGGAATAACACTTTCTCTCAAAAGTTGAACATAACCTTCACCAGTTATAAAAACGGTTTTAAAAGTTCTTCCATTGATTTTTTCAAAGAAAAATGGCCCAATAATAAAAGAAAAAGTGAACCCACACAAAACTGTAACTCTGGGCTGATGAAGTGGTATTATTCTAGGGTTTTCTGTTGACAAAATGAGGCAGGTTTGAATGTTAAATTCTCCCTTTAGATAAAAGTGAGTATCATCTGTTCTTAGTACATTTGACAGCCAGTTTTCATCAATATCAATTTGCCGGAAAACCCATGCAGCGAATTCTTGACGCTTCTCAAAATCGCTGACTTTCAACTCATGAAAACTTTGATTTTTGTATGGGTACACACAATAGAGACATTTAGTGAAGCTTCTTCGGATATCACAATCATACTCGTCGTTTTTAACGCCAAAAGTTCAACTTGGGGATCACCTGTCCAGGATAACAAAGGTCAGCAGGTTGAGGACATGCTAACCGACCTCGACCTTACACCGTTAAATAAGGGAGAGAACACCTATCTATCCAAGTCCATAGGCACAGAATCCGCAATAGACATCACAGCGATAAATTACAACATCGCACCCACAATATTCTTAGTGCTCTCCAAACTTTTCCATATGAAATCCCCGTTTGTCGAGAAACCTGCCGAGCACTTATTTCTCCATATGTGGTAACGTTTCAATAGCTTCAGCATTCTGCAAAACCGTAACAGCCACTGACTTGCATGTCGATGGTCTTCCACTCCGAGGTTTTGCTTCCAGAGATCCAGTTTCCTCAAAACTTTTAATTAATCGCTTTAGAGAGTAGCAACTCATTGGTCCTTTACCGCTTCGAATATCTTTAAAGGAACGAAACGCTCGTAAAGCTTCAGTGGCAGATTCTGAATCACAATTAAAAACATTCACCAAGAGTGCTTTATCCTGTAGTGAAGGCATTCCAGGGGGAAGGGCAGAAGTCCGACCACACCTCCTTGCGGTCCCCCCTGGACCCTTGGAATATTTGACCAAATTCTGGTTCGTTTCCAAGATGACTAATGTTGCAACGGCACCCATTTTCAAATGAAGAGCAAAACTGATATCTCCAGTAATGCTACCGCGTCCGGGGTAACCGCCGCGTCAGGAGCTGCAGCTCGAGCTCATGATGAGAAATCTACTACGAGGACACAATTCATTCTACTACAACTCAATATAAATGGTACCCAGAGGAAAATAAAGAGCTGATTAGTCTTCTCTTTGACAACAATGTACATATTACATGTCCTCAGGAGACAAAATTGAATCAGAATCTGAGATTCAATATCAAAGATTATACAACACTACGAAAGGACACATCGGGAAAATTCGGAGGAGGACTTGCCGTTTTGATTAAAACTCTAGAAATCAAATTAAAGGAAATCGCCTATAATCAGAGTAAGCCTAGAGAAAGCACGACAGAAGCTCAGGCTATAGAAATCTATCTTACAGATAAAACAATTCCAATCATAAATGTTTATCACCACGATAATACTAGCATCAATAAAGGCCTGATAGAGACATTAAGTGAAGCGTCTTCGGATATCGCAATCATACTTGGTGATTTTAACGCCGAAAGACCAACTTGGGGATCACCTGTACAGGATAACAAAGGTCAGCATGTTTAGGACATGCTAACCGACCTCGACCTTATACCGTTAAATAACGAAAAGAACACCTATCTATTCAAGTCCACAGGCACAGAATCCGCAATAGACATCACAGCGATAAATTACAACATCGCACCCACAATACAATGGAAAATTCTGAAAAGTGCAATCAGTGACCACAGACCAATTTTAACAACCCTAATATTCAAAATTGAGAATTCCCAACAGAATAAAAGAACAATGGAAAAAAATCACAGAAAAGCTTGAAGAAATGAGCAACGAAGAATTAAATCACAGAACGATTGACAAAAAATTGGAAAAATTCTCTTCGAACATATCCAAAGCTGCAAAAGTATCGATACCTAGAGGTAGACGTAAATACCTGCGAATACTTTACTGGAAGGACCACAATATCGAGGCAATGATTGCAGAGAGAGACAATATCAATGAACTTCTTAAAACAAATAAAACAGAAGAAATCATAAAGGAACTCATTGAAATTAGTCACAAAATAGAACAAGAAATTTGGATATTCAAACAAGAAAAATGGGCAGAATTCTGCGAAAAAAATGTATCCAAAAAAGGAAAGCCATCACTGGAATATAATTAGTGTTGTAAAACAATCAAAACCAACACTAATCCTCCAATACTCTAACCGATATGAATAGCGAGAACAAACAAACAGATGGCTGAAATAATTGCTGAATATCTTTCTAGCACTTCCGGACTCAGCTATACGATTGAAGGCAGGACTCTAAAAAATAACGTGAACAGGTTAGTTAAACAAGCAAGAAATTACCATCAACAAGATATTTACTCGAGAGACTTCACACTGAATGAGCTAAACTCATCAAGTTAGATCCAAGAGGTCACCTGTAGATGCTCTAATCTTTGGTCAAATGATTAAACACTTTGGAGACGAAGCTAAAAATCAACTCCTACGGATACTGATGATTTCATGGCAAACTGGTAAACTACCAACGTATTGGAAGATATCAATTATAGTGCCAATACTGAAACCAAACAAAGATGCCAAGGAATGCAAGAACTATCGGCCAATTGCTCTTACCAGCATACTTTGTAAAATAACAGAATGAATTATCCACTCTAGGCTCATAGTCTGGCTCACTAACAATAATAAAATAAACTTCTACCAAACTACCTAAAGATCCAGATACTGTACAACTAATAAACTATTCTACTTCTGTCAATCAATAATAGATTTCTAGGAAAAACCGCCAAAGAAGACAACGGCCGTATTCCTGGATATGACCTCAGCTTTTGATCGAGTGTAGAAATTATTTGAAAGGCTGCACAACTTCGGAGTAAGAGGAAAAACCTTAATCTGGATTGCGGACTTCTTAAGGGGAAGAAGGATACAGGTTCGGGTCAATGGAACATTTTCCAAGGACCGAAGAACATGGGCTGGTGTACCTCAGGGATC
>CP092879.1:23811076-23843709 GCA_030710605.1 Cordylochernes scorpioides | reverse complement strand
AACTTTTTTTCTTCTCAAAATATTTCGAAATATTGCTCTCTCTTTATCAATGTGTGTCAATTTTCCGGGATTTTAGGGAAAATAGATTTGGTCGTATTGGACAGCTTGATGAATTTGTAGACAAAAAAGAAAAGTATAAAAATTTTGATCAATTTTGTAAATACATATACAACTTTCTCTTGAATTGGAAAAAGAGAAGGAATCTTAGAAAAAAAAAAAGAACTGCGATGCTTGCTCTGTGTGTTTTGCTTTGTTGTTTGTTTTCTCTTTGGACAATTTTCTTTAGTTAATTTATGTAAAATAATGAATTGAACAGGATTGTATATAGCCGAATTGCTGTAATGCAGTGAAAGGTATTGACGCTAATATCCCTGAGTTTGGGATATCACGTTTCATGATGTTAATAAAGTTTAATCTAACCATTGGTAAAATATTAATCAAAATGATATTTTGATTCAATATATGCCTTTTTAATTGAAGATTTATTTATGGATTGTTCTATTTTTCAGAAAATATATTTTTATGTATCGTATAGTATGAAATATTATATATGTAATAGTATATATGTAATAGCATATATATTTACACATTTTATGTTTTAAGATGAAATTTTGATTTTAAGAAGTGTCATCCCCAGAGTGAATGAAAGAAATGGAGAGGTGAACATAGAAATAAAATAGCGAACATTTATAAAGTTCCCCCATTTGGAGAAGAAAAAAGAAGGTTATTGATTAAATGAAAAATGGATGGTGTGTGGCTTGGACTTATATTTAGAATTGGAGGGACACCAGATGGAGAAATTCTTTATTTCGCTATGTTCCGATCCTCCAGGATTGTAGATAATCTAAACCTATAAAGCAGGCATTGAAGATTTGAAAGTGGAGCCGAGTTCTCACATAAAGCTTAAATTCTTAAAAACATCTAAATCACTATTCATTATAAAAAAAACTAAATTGAAGTATAATATGATACATTAGAGCGCCATCTGTTATGAAAATTCGAAACTATTATAGACGCGTATGATTCTTTTAAAAATTAAACATTCTTATACTGCTCTTACTGCAATGGAAAATTAATGGGAAGGCCTGGCTCATCAGTGGTGAACCCTCCTAAATTGAAGTATATTAAAAGAAACCTTATTTTACATAAAAATAAAAACTATGATTGTCATATATTTTTAAAAAATCTATTCATGAAGTATCAACAGTTCTCACTTCACTACTAAATTATTAAGTTAACATCCACACTATTTGCGTGGCCATCTAGGTTTCAGCCTGGAGGGTTGGAAGGCTATATAATTTTTTAAAGGAGTAAACTTATTGTTAATTTATACTTTGTTGGCTCTCTCTTTACAACAACAAAAAAATAAGGATAAAGTTCTTATGATTTTAGTGATAATGAAAAAGGTCTGCCAGTATGATATAACGACAAATTTTGTGAGCAAGGGAGTCTTTTCGCCACCCCACATGAGAAAATATACGTCATCTACAAAGAAAGTTATAATATACCAGGGTCGGCAACTATAAAATAAAATAAATATTTAGAGGTGTCTTTACCGATTTATTCTTTTTCTCAATGCACTATATTTTTAGTGAACAAATTTCATAAAAGAACAAAAAAGCTGGTGAATTACTTTAGATATTTTTATTAAAGGGATGTTATGTTTCAAATTAACTAATTATAGTGAATATAACTGCATTGACTATCTAATTAATGAATAGAGTGTTAGTAGAGGTGATTATAGTTTCTTTTGGTGAAAGTGATAAACCACCTTTTTGTGAAGCGCCATTGTAAGCTGTCAAAATCATCTGGCTTCTAACTGATAACGCTCATACAGCACATTAGACTTGTCCGAAGTATAGAACTGACTTTTTCAGAATCATTTCTTAATTCAATGAAGTGTTTTTTGTAAAAAAAGTGTTTCTACCTTTTACTTCTTTAGCAACTTTATTTTGTATTCTAGCTTAATAATCGGTCTTGGTAGCTTAACATCTTTAGGCAAATTCAACCGATTTTATAACTCCTCTCGTAGGATATTATAAAACCGAATATTCACCGAATATTATATTCACTATAATTAGTTAATTTGAAACATAACATCCCTTTAATAAAATTATCTGAAGTAATTCACCAGCTTTTTTGTTCTTTTATGAAATTTGTTCACTAAAAATATAGTGCAATGAGAAAAAGAATAAATCGGTAAAGACACTTCTAAATATATTTTTTTATTTTATTAATAGTTGCCGACCCTGGTATATTATAACTTTCTTTGTAGATGACATATATTTTCTCATGTGGGGTGGCGAAAAGACTCCCTTGCTCACAAAATTTGTCGTTATATCATACTGGCAGACCTTTTTAATTGTCACTAAAATCATAAGAACTAACGAGGGGCATAGCCAGAAATCATGATATACAGGTTGGATTTTGTCTGAATTTGTCAAAACTGGTGTTGTGGCTCATTCCACCATCAAAACGTTCTGTACAGGGGTGATGAACCAAAATTTATTGTTCTAATTCATTTTTATCGAGAGAAGTTTCTCTTTTGGAACATGAATACCATCCTCCTGCAACTTCAGGTCGCATCTATATATCTTCATTTGACAATAATTAATGTAGAGGATGGCAAAATATGTTAGGAGGGATTTAATACATGCTAAATCAATTCATATTTAATATATATGTTATATAAAGATATTATTTTAAAATTATAACTACTCTGTTTAGTCAACCACCAGATGTCGCGACTTCCCTTTACATAACCTATTGTTGTTGTTTCCCGATGGCCGGCTCAAACCGTTTGTAAATTATGTAAATAAGTTTTTTTTTTATTCTTACGACTTAAGCCAGGCAGTAATTTTATCAAATTATGTTATATATATATATATATTCCTTTAACTCAATTAAAGAAATTACTGATCAAAACTATTTTTGTTATTATACTTTCAAGATCTTAACCACGACTGCATTACTATAGCCTAATCTATATAGATAATACCGTAACAGAGTTTTCCATTGTAAAGTCCTGAGCTATCTCCTCCGAAGATTCTGAACTACACATAACGATCTATATACCAAAATTTTCGTTATTTTTTTCTTCGTATGATAGGCCTGTTTTTATTCTCCTAATGTTAACAGTTATTTTTATTTTTTAATTTAATCTATTTTACAATCGTAGATTTTTTGCATTTATCATCATCAATTCCTTTGTTTTGAAATCCGTTCTTTTGTCTTATTACCTTTTACTAATTTATAATATATATTTCTGATTCATTTGATTATGATTATAATTTGTAAGTACTTTGTTATAGTTTTTCATTTAAATAGAGCTTAATTTTTGTGTATGTTTTCTATTTGCAGTATCTTTCCTAATGTCTTTGGCAACGTTTTTTTTTTTCTCATAATTTTGTATCTGGTTATCTTTTTTGGCATCTTTTCATCTCTCTTTGGCATCTTTTTTTTTCTCATTAATAAGACCTAATCCAAATAATTTAATAGTGTGTGACGTTTCAGCAACAGCATCAGACAAAAGAATAAATGAACTAAAGAATAAAATCTCATTTTTTCTTTTGTCTGATGATGGTGACATTTGGATTAGGTCTTTTTTTTATTAATTTGTTATAGTTTTTCATTTGAATTTAGCTCCATTTTTGTGTCTTATTTAATAAATGATCTAAAGAATAAAATCTCATTTATTCTTTTGTCTGATTTTTGTGTCTGATTTTCTTTTTTACAGTATCTTTCATAATGCCTGATTTGATTACTTGATCTGTTATAGTTTTTCATTTAAATTTAGCTCCATTTTTGTGTCTGTCGTTTTTTTCTTCTCATAAATAGGCTGATGCTGTATTTGTGTACTCAATTGTTGCTTTTTGTTTCTGGTTTCTTTTTTCCAGTATTTTTTTGGAATCCTTTTTTTTTTTCATCAATTGTTTCCTCACATGCTTGGAATTTTCTTTTTATGCCTGTCCTGGCTTTCAGTTTTATAGTTTTCCTCTGCTTGGTTCTTATTTTACCTTTTTTTTCAGCGTCTTCTGTCATGCCTCGAAAAGGCCGTGGAAGACTCACTCCCCTAACAGCTAGGCGTGCTAATATGACTCGCCGCAGACACAAAACCCCAATTGCTATTTCTCTTGTTTACTTTTTTACCAATGCCTATAATTTTTCACCTGAAAGATTTTTTATTTTATTTGTTATTCAATAAATTATTATCACTTATTTTTGGTCTTCTTTTTACTTACTTATTTTACTGGGGGTTGGTGGAAGGATGGTCTAAGCCGTTGGTTTTCGACCGCTACGACCCGGGTTCGATTCCCGCATTGGGAACTTTTTTCTGAAAAATTAACAAAAAAATGCTCCAATGGCTTCCGATTCTTGCAAAAGTCCAACCCCACCAGCAAGCGCAAGTAATCAAACGGGGCTCTGGCACATTTGTAAATGCAAAGTCGAACTGCTTTTCACATGTTTAGACATGTGGTGTACTTACAGTTAAAGCAGTCGCCTACTCTACCCACCATGATTATCAAGGCCTGTACCACGTGTACTAGGGATAAGCAAAAAAAAAAGTATTTTACTCATTGATCTATACATACAATTATTTGCATACAATTATTTACATACAAATATATGCATACAATTATATACATACACTTTTCTACATTTTTGCACTCTGCAGTCTAATATGTTGTTAATAATAGGGGTTTTAGACAAATATCAACTGTTGAAATTTGATTTTCCAAAATAGTTGAATTTTCGAAAGTGTCGAATTAGTTTGTCATATGATAGGCCGTAGGTCGAAACATCCAAAAATGGTCGAATTATCGTGTGTTGAATTAATTAGATTATATTGTATATAAAATAATATAGAATTGTTGTTTTTAATGAGGTCTTTTAAATGAATTTATTCCTTTAATATGTTGTCATTTCTGCAATTTTTCTTCATTTCCAAAATATTTATTTAAACTTTCACCAATGCCTATAGGATCTTTGCGATGGAACAGGTATGGTGTTCTAGCGCATGTGCTCTCATGTCCTTGAAGCACATATACTGACAGTACCCAAAGTTGAACACACTGTATAATGTCTGAAATATATGACTATAAAGAGGGCTCAAGGCCAAACCTTTGCTACAAGAGCCTGTGTTTACGCACAGACGACTTTATGTTTTTAATGAGGTCTTTTAAATGAATTTATTCCTTTAATATGTTGTCATATCTGCAATTTTTTTCATTTCCAAAATATTTATTTACACTTTCACCAATGCCTATAGGATCTTTGCGATGGAACAGGTATGGTGTTCTAGCGCATGTGCTCTCATGTCCTTGAAGCACATATACTGACAGTACCCAAAGTTGAACACACTGTATAATGTCTGAAATATATGACTATAAAGAGGGCTCAAGGCCAAATACAAATATATGCATACAATTATAAACATACACTTTTCTACATTTTTGCACTCTGCAGTCTAATATGTTGTTAATAATAGGGGTTTTAGACAAATATCAACTGTTGAAATTTGATTTTCCAAAATAGTTGAATTATCGAAAGTGTCGAATTAGTTTGTCATATGATAGGCCGTAGGTCGAGACATCCAAAAATGGTCGAATTATCGTGTGTTGAATTAATTAGATTATATTGTATATATAAAAATATAGAATCGTTCTTTTTAATGAGGTCTTTTAAATGAATTTATTCCTTTAATATGTTGTCATATCTGCAATTTTTTTTCATTTCCAAAATATTTATTTACACTTTCACCAATGCCTATAGGATCTTTGCGATGGAACAGGTATGGTGTTCTAGCGCATGTGCTCTCATGTCCTTGAAGCACATATACTGACAGTACCCAAAGTTGAACACACTGTATAATGTCTGAAATATATGACTATAAAGAGGGCTCAAGGCCAAACCTTTGCTACAAGAGCCTGTGTTTACGCACAGACGACTTTATGTGACTTTTTCAAGTGTGCGAACTTTGGATAGCATACATGTAAAGTTGAACCCAAGTATATATAAAATGTAGTTTTTAATGAGGTCATTTAAATGAATTCCTATTATAAATCGTCTCCTCTGAAATATAGTTTGTAAATTTATATTCTGATTTATTTTATCCTTTTTTTCATTTCCAGAATATATATTTACACTTTTCACCAATGCCTAAAGTTTCTCACCTGAAAGAAAAAAACTCCGCCTTTGCCGGCCCCAAGCCAGGATGAAAAAGGAGGAGGGGGAGCAGTAACAAGCTCACTAAAAAAACCTGGGCTCAGCTGGCCCGGCTGATAGTACCTTGTAAGGGCTCCTAATCCAGGGATACATTCTTTTGGAGCTAAGTCAGTGGCCTGCCACTGAGTAGTGCTCCCAGTCTTGATGACAAAGGCAGACGCATTCTACTTCACCCAATCGTGATGGTTGTTAATTTCAAGCTTTACAAACTTGACACTCTAATATGATTGAGTGAAGATAAGAAAGGAGAAAAAAATATTTTTTGTATTTTTTTTGGCAATAATCTATTTATTATCAATTAATTTGATTTTGGTCTTTATTTATTATTCCCCTGCTCTATACATACATTTTGTACATTTACAATGTCAGCCATTTTCTCTGTAATACCTTTTTAGCAGTGAAGTCATATTTGAGCAACAAACAATTGTTGAAATTTAAAATGGTCGAATTATCGATAGTGTTGAATTACACTTTGTTATATGATAGGCTGTAGGTCAAGACAACAGAACATGGTCGAATTATCGAGGTTATATTGTATATATAAAACTAGAAATGTAGTTTTAATGAGGTCCTTTAAATATTTTCATTCCTTTTATATGTTGTCTTATCTGCGATATAGTAGCATTTTTTTTGCAATTTTATTTGCTGATTTGTGTCATCTTTTCACTCTAAATATATTTATTTAAACTCTTCAACTAATGCCTATAGTTTCTTTCCTGAAATTGCTTAGCAAACATGAGTTGGTTGTATTGTTATGCTTCGAAGATATTTTAATCCTAAGCAGGGTCTTTACGAATGGTACACGTATGGTTACACAGTGCATGTGCTCTCATGTTCTTGAAGTAGTGTAGATGTGTTGTTTGCACTTTTATTTTCTGATTTGTTAGTATTTTTCTTCTTTTTTCATTTTAAATATTTTTTTAGGCATAGGAACCAATGCCTATAGTTTCTCACCTGCGGGCCCTTCGAGTAAACCCGGGGCGTTGCCCGGGTCACTCGGCTAGTCCTCAAGATAATCAAAAATCAATAGAAATCTCATTATTTTTATAATAAATATAATATCAATTGATTTAAATCTCCTGGATATTAATTAAACAATTAAAAATGTTTCCGGAGATGAGTTTCTTTTTATTTTAAAACCGTCTCAAGCTTTAAGTTTGGTATCAGGAGGCGTTTTATTCATTGTACATGTTCTCCTGTAGAAGGGCAGAGATGCCTGAAAGCTAGAGACGGTTTTAAAATAAAATGAAACTCATCTCCGGAAACCCTTTTAATTGTTTAATTCATATACTATATAAAGATATTATATAAGCATTCATATATATGGATTTGAACGTTTATTTTTTATTGGAAGCAAATATAAGGTGTCGTTTTGAGATTCATTATAATCCATTATTCTCTCTCTCTCTCTCTCTCTCTTACCTTATATGATCTTATATGGACTTTGAAATAAAGTAGTTTCAATCTCAATCTCTCTATCTCTCTCTTTCACGAATTTCTAATGCGTGATATTCAAAATTATGATCATTATGGAGTATATTTGAAAGGCCTTGATGTTCTGACTTGAGGCGAAATAAAAAGGCGAACCATTCATATATAGAGTATTACACCTATAGTAATAAAGAAAATTCAATCAATGATTGATAGATAAAACAAGTAATGTTATTTATATACGATATGAATTAATTCTAAATATTTTAATTAAATTTTGAGTTTAGAAAAATAAACGAGGGTTTCAAAAGTTAGAAGGGAAATTTAATCAGGGAGTTGAAGTCTAAATTACAGTGAGAGAATCAGCTAGGAGATTTATAAGCCAAGTACGTAGGGGAGACTCGAGAGATAAATCACGTCTGTGGGGGAATGAAAGTTAATTCTCTCCGACAAAAAACGATTTCTCTTTTTTTTGCCTATTGACATATAAGATTAGTCTCAAAGTAATTATTTGATTTTCTTTATATAGCATCTTTGTTCTTGATCAGTGTTTCTTAAATGTTTGTATCATGAGACTAACCTGGGTTTTTTCAAAAAATTTTAGCTGTGAATAAAAATCAGGTAAAGAATGAAAGGTTTAAGCATCAATAGATAATCGTTAAAATACAGTGTTAAGAGTTTAGTCAGTAAAACATAGCTTTACTAACTATCGAATTCCTTCGTTCCTCTACAAGTACTACAGTAACGATGACGTTTAAAAGTATTTTTAGCGACCATCTTTGATTCTTTAATAAAGGTATCTTTTGATGTTTATCGCACTGAAATGGAAGGTTAGATAAAAGTGTAAATCGAAAAACAAAACTAATCATTTAAAACTACGATATTATATATATCATCTTTTAGTTGCCCGATAAGGAGATACCTTTTTTCCTTTATTAAATTTATAAACCTTATCGAAGTACAATAGCACATTTGTACTATTTTTTTTCACATTGATTCGCGTTCTCACACAATTCTGGCCTTAACTACCCGTTTCATGATTTTTCAGGATGCCTTAATGACCAGTTTTTTTGGTCGTTGAGGTACAGCTTGCACCACGCTGATGAGGGCCAATATCCCGAAACGCGTATGTGGTTAGGTTTTCTTTATTAATCAAGAAGGGGTATTTGGCAATTCTAGAATAATTAAAAATCAACGAATAGTTGATATTTATTCCAATAAATGGCGCAAACTATCAGAAACTTTCAGTTGCCCGATAAGAAAATGCCGATATTTTTCGTTATTATGATGAGAGATTGGTCTAGCTTTTAAGTTAACAGTTCTTCATCAAAGACATACAGTAGATATGACTATATGAGCTGTAAGTATCACATGTAGAGACTTGATAAAGACCTGATAGAGTTTGAAAGCTAGCACAATTTTATCGTAATAACGATCTCTATAACTTATGAAAACGAAAAAGGCATCTCCTTATCGTGCAACTGAAAGTTGCTGTTGGCTTGCGCCATCTATCGGAATAAAAATCAACTATTATCGTTGATTTCTAATTATTCCAGAATTGACCAAATAACCATTCTTGATTAATCAAGAAAAACTAACCACGTACGCGTTTCGGGCTGTTGGCACTCATCAGCGTGGTGCAAGCTGTACCTCAACGACAAAAAAAACTGGCCATTCAGGCATCCTGAAAAATCATGAAACGGGTAGTTAAGGCCAGAATTGTGTGAGAACGCGAAAAAAATGCGAAATAATAGTACAAATTTGATATTGTACTGGAATAAGGTGCATAAATTATGAAAAAGAAAAAGGCATCTCCATATCGTGCAACTGAAAATTGCTGATCTCTATAAGTGTTATAAAAATATCGTGATTTGAAATAAAAACATCGGTTTATTCTAGCCATATATATATTCTGGTCGTATGATTGGACATTGCTGATGGTTTGCAAAATTTCACTAAATGGAGCAAAACTATAATCAAACTTTATTTAAATGATTGGTAAGTGGTTCAGGTTAAATATATACTTGAAATATTTTATTTTTAACGGATATTATATAACATATGTAATAATGTTTCAAATCTTAAATCACTCCGCGATAGTAGCTTCTCAACTCCACACACCTGGTACACATTTAGGTTCTACGTCTCAGTAATTTGTTGGTTTCCAAAACTCTATTTGAAAAGAAGGTTAAAAGGACGAATATTTCAGTTGGCTGAACGCTAACTTTGATTTATACAATATTTATACAAAATAAAATACGTTGTTATGCCTTGGCAAAAGTTAGCGTTCAAACAAACGAAATATTGGAAATATATATTTTATTTAATCCAATATATGCATTTTTATTACCTAAATATATAAATACTAGCCGACTGGACCCGGCTTCGCCCGGGTATCGTTCGAGTGGGGTTTACTCATGAATGAATAGAGCTCCTAACTGTTTGTAAAACCTATAGTAATGAATTTCTTTCAGCACAATGGAGATAAACTGCAAATAGCAAAATTTAAAATGCTGGTAAAAATAATCTGAAATATAAGATCAATTTCACAAACACATCTAATGAATAGAGTGCTGTTTTGGAGGAGTGGTCTAAACTGTTGATTTTTAAAAACCACGACCCGGGATCATCGAATCCAGCTTTGGGCACTTTGTTCTGAAAAAAAATTTCCCAATGGCCCCTGATTCTTGAAAAAGTCCTACCCCTCAAGTGAGTGCAAGTAACCAAACTGGGCTTTGGTATCTAAAAAATGAAAAAAAAAAATCTAATGATTAGTGTGAATTAAGGAAAATGGTCCTCTCAACCTGAAAATTTCACTTTCTCCACTTCACTCTCGGCTGTTCAAGTAGAAACAGCCAGATCAAACATTTTTAAGGGCACCTAATCCGGCACTTACATCTCTAAATAGTCAAGCAACTTTTATAAATGTAATATATTTGCAATACTGAAATACCCGGACTTGGATGAATTTTTTATTAGGTTATTGTTGACAGTTTTAGAAAAGTGTGGGAAAGTGGATATTTCAACAAAAGAATGCACTTTTTAAAATGGTAAATAAAAAAATAGGAAATTTGCATCATTTTCTAATAGGAAAGGACAATTGTAAAAATACCAAAAATGCAAGACCAAGTAAAAATAAACGAATTATGTGTGATGTTTCAGTAACAGCATTGTTACCCTACTAAGACAAAATTACTGAATGTATTCAGTACTTTCGTCTGAAGATGGTAACAATTCTGTTACTGAAACCACACATAATTTATTTATTTGGATTTGGTCTTGCTTCCTTGTGATTCTTATCTATATTTCAAAATATACCTCAATTTTTTTACCTAAAATATATATTTCCAAGACCTTAAATAAAAGTAAAATGTCAAATGAGTTATTAATTAACCCTATATGTAGCAGCGTTATGGGTCAGTAACATGTGAAAATAAGGCCAACAATTGAAATATCTTTTTTAAAAATTAAATTTTAACGCTAGCTTCACACAGGCACAAATTTTGCTACCAGCTACATGCGTTTTTTTATTATGGTGTGATTTCCACATGATGGATCTGTAGATACATTATAATCTCTCCAGAGCTTAAGGTAGCAAACAGTACTTTCATAATACATGAATATCAATGCCAAAAGCCAGAGTTACGATAGCATGTTGCAGTGTAATGTTGACCTGCAGGATGGGAAAAAGCAATATTATTTCCAAAGACTTTAATTTGAAAAGTATTATGAAACGTTAAAAATATTCAAAAATATGGTTGTACCATATAAATATATATGAGAAGTTATATATTGTTTTTTTTTTTGCTTATCCCTAGTACACGTGGTACAGGCCATGATAATCATGTTGGGTAGTTAGCGACTGCTTTTTACTGTAAGCGCACCACATGTCTACACATGTGAAAGCAGTTCGACTTTGCACTTACAAATGTGCCAGAGCCCCGTTTGGTTACTTGCACTCGCTGGTGGGGTTGGACTTTTGCAAGAATCGGGGGGCCATTGGAGCATTTTTTTTCAAACAGAAAAAAGTGTCTAATGAGGGGATCGAACCCGGGTCGTAGTGGTCGTAAACCAAACGGTTTAACCAGCCTTCCACCGACCTCCGTTATATATTGTGAAGCATATAAATATAAACCCTAGCTAAACAAATGACAGCAAAAAAATTTGAACCTACCCTTAAAAAAAGTAGTTACTGAAAATGCATAGCTGCTGCTTACAATATAAACGCTATTAGAGCATACAATATTACATGGAACAAACATATAGTAAAATATACTTAGCAAGTAATATAGAAAAACATACATTTTTTTTCAATAAATATACTTTTTACAACTTCAATCAAATTTATAATTAATCTAAATATAAGAAAGAAAAAAAATAGAATACTGTTCTAAATCTCAATTTGTCTTAAAAAATAGGAATATTTCTCATGGGAATAAAATAGTAAACCTTATCTTAAAAAATAAAGATAGTTATTTTTACACTAATTAAAATAAAACAAAGCAAAAAATTGCATCGTCACAAAATAATATGAATATGCTGCGAAATAAATAATATTTTCAATTAATTTAATTTGAAAAAATATTACTAAATAACTAAATAAAATCTTACCTTCTAAAAAGGAAGAAAAAAGGTTATTCGAAATGCAATATTTGTACTTTTAGCCTAAATGCTAAACCAAATCCTCAGCTACATAAGCGAGAAATTTCACAATACAGTTTTAATTAATCCAGGTTCCGGGGGCGTATAAATTTGATAACGATCGATAAATATTATTCACAAAGAGTTTAATATATATATAATCTTACCTTTCAAAAATATTCATCGTGTAAACAAACTAAAATTCATCGTTTAAACAAACAACGTGTAAAATTATTAACCAATCAAATTCATTTATCGTCGCGACAGTGCTGCGCCAAGCGGTAAAAGGCTGGAACTAAGACTTTTTGGTTTTACAATTAAAAAAAAAAAAAACACATTAACCTTTTTAGTTTTTGGAATAGCCTATATGTTAAACGAAATCTTCAGCCACCTACATGCGAAATTTCATAATGATTTATTCTGCAGATTTTGCGCAACGCGATAACAAACATCGATTTTGTATTTCATTTTTATAGATAAAAAGGATGTACAGGGTGATCCAAAAGTTCCGCACAACTTTAAAAATTAATAAATTCGCGAATATTTACGCTAGAGCAATGCGGTAAACACCATTGTGTTCAGGATGCAATGGAATCTTTTATGGCAAATAATGAAAAATGATATTGATTTTGTTACTTTATTCGCTAGATGGCGCTCTACCAGAATCAGAGATTCAGCGGCCAAATTGTTTGATAAATTGAAAAATATAACTGAACGACACGTATTTTTCCTTTTTGAATACCAGGAAAGAACCCTAATAATATCAAATGATAAATTAATAAAACACCATTTCGCCAAAAGTTGGAAGATTTGGTTGACGATTTTTAAATACAATCTGAGATATGTAAAATAGGTATATGCAAATTAAAACATGTAGCAAAAAATATTTATATTTTAGATGGAGTTTTGTGAAATAGATTGAATGTTTGAAAATAACTACTGATATCAATACACGATTTTTGAAATGTTAATATAGTACCAAAAATTATGATGGCACTACTAATAGGATTTCTTTCTATAAGGAATGTGTAGTTTCTTGACTGATTGGCGACACTTGACTATTTAACTGGATATTTGTCATGATCCAAAAATGAAATATAGAGGGGAGTGACAAAATATATTTGTCGTACTTTATTCCAAATATCCTATGGGCTTGTCAAATGTTATCATTGTTTATTATACTGTACATAATTTTGAAAATGTATCAAAAAATCATTTTTAAATAGACCTTTTGCGTTGAAAAACGTGGTAGTGAAATCATTTTGTATTATTTTTTGCGCAAAATTTCTAAAGTTGGGGGGGGGGGGGGATACAGAGAATATTCCTTATGCTATTTCTTCTAATTAGCGAAAAGCGATAAACTAAACATAGGGGTAAAATTGTGTATACCAGTGTTATTCGAGAAGTTATAACACTTTGGCCTGCACGACATAATATAAGATGTGGGCAAATGACAAACAAAAAAAAAACTTTTAACAGAAAAAAAAAAGAGTCAAGATGTGAGGACAGCATTTATTATTCCCATAACCCAAAACAAAGAGCTGCAAAATATAACACATGAGGTAACTGCCTTCTCTCTTGTATTAGGTCACAATCCTTGCTTAATGTGGCGCCCTTCAATCTCAAACACCGCCTGCAGACGATAGATGACAGAATGGTCACAATTAAATAATTGAAATTTATAAAACGTGCCATCTGATAGAAGCCTTCGACATGGCCAATGTGGTAGGCCGGCATCGATAAAAACGCGACTGAATATACCCCCATAACCGAAATTGTAAGGCGTCAAGTCCGGTGTTCTTGGAGGACACTGGTATATAAAATGGCGACTTATCAACGAATTTCACCGAACGTATCCTTCAGCAATTGTTTGGCACCGCGGGAGATATGAGGAGGTCCTCCATCTTGCATGAATGTTATTTCGCATAGTGCTTCTCTGTCCTGCAATATGGGAATAACACTTTCTCTTAAAAGTTGAACATAACGTTCACCAGTTTTAAAAACGATTTTAAAAGTTCTTCCATTGATTTTTTCAAAGAAAAATGGCCCAATAATAAAAGAAAAAGTGAACCCACACAAAACTGTAACTCTGGGCTGATGAAGTGGTATTATCCTAGGGTTTTCTGTTGACAAAATGAGGCAGGTTTGAATGTTAAATTCTCCCTTTAGATAAAAGTGAGTATCATCTGTTCTTAGTACATTTGACAGCCAGTTTTCATCAATATCAATTTGCCGGAAAACCCATGCAGCGAATTCTTGACGCTTCTCAAAATCGCTGACTTTCAACTCGTGAAAACTTTGATTTTTGTATGGGTACACACAATAGAGACATTAAGTGAAGCTTCTTCGGATATCACAATCATACTCGGCGATTTTAACGCCAAAAGTTCAACTTGGGGATCACCTGTCCAGAATAACAAAGGTCAGCAGGTTGAGGACATGCTAATCGACCTCGACCTTACACCGTTAAATAAGGGAGAGAACATCTATCTATCCAAGTCCATAGGCACAGAATCCGCAATAGACATCACAGCGATAAATTACAACATCGCACCCACAATATTCTTAGTGCTCTCCAAACTGTTCCATACGAAATCCCCGTTTGTCGAGAAACCTGCCGAGCACTTATTTGTCCATATGTGGATAACGTTTCAATAGCTTCAGCATTCTGCAAAACCGTAACAGCCACTGACTTGCATGTCGATGGTCTTCCACCCCGAGGTTTTGCTTCCAGAGATCCAGTTTCCTCAAAACTTTTAATCAATCGCTTTAGAGAGTAGCAACTCATTGGTCCTTTACCGCTTCGAATATCTTTAAAGGAACGAAACGCTCGTAAAGCTTCAGTGGCATGGCAAACATTCACCAAGAGTGCTTTATCTTGTAGTGACGGCATTCCAGGGGGAAGGGCAGAAGTCCGACCACACCTCCTTGCGGTCCCCCCTGGACCCTTGGAATATTTGACCAAATTCTGGTTCGTTTCCAAGATGACTAATGTTGCAACGGCACCCATTTTCAAATGAAGAGAAAAACTGATATCTCCAGTAATGCTACCGCGTCCGGGGTAACCGCCGCGTCAGGAGCTGCAGCTCGAGCTCATGATGAGAAATCTACTACGAGGACACAATTCATTCTACTACAACTCAATATAAATGGTACCCAGAGGAAAATAAAGAGCTGATTTGTCTTCTCTTTGACAACAATGTACATATTACATGTCCTCAGGAGACAAAATTGAATCAGAATCTGAGATTCAATATCAAAGATTATACAACACTACGAAAGGACACATCGGGAAAATTCGGAGGAGGACTTGCCGTTTTGATTAAAACTCTAGAAATCAAATTAAAGGAAATCGCCTATAATCAGAGTAAGCCTAGAGAAAGCACGACAGAAGCTCAGGCAATAGAAATCTATCTTACAGATAAAACAATTTCAATCATAAATGTTCATCACTACGATAATACTAGGATCAATACAGGCCTGATAGAGACATTAAGTGAAGCGTCTTCGGATATAGCAATCATACTTGGTGATTTTAACGCCGAAAGACCAACTTGGGGATCACCTGTCCAGGATAACAAAGGTCAGCATGTTTAGGACATGCTAACCGACCTCGACCTTACACCGATAAATAACGAAAAGAACACCTATCTATTCAAGTCCACAGGCACAGAATCCGCAATAGACATCACAGCGATAAATTACAACATCGCACCCACAACACAATGGAAAATTCTGAAAAGTGCAATCAGTGACCACAGACCAATTTTAACAAGCCTAATATTCAAAATTGAGAATTCCCAACAGAATAAAAGAACAATGGAAAAAAAATTCACAGAAAAGCTTGAAGAAATGAGCAACGAAGAATTAAATCACAGAACGATTGACAAAAAATTGGAAAAATTCTCTTCGAACATATCCAAAGCTGCAAAAGTATCGATACCTAGAGGTAGACGTAAATACCTGCGAATACTTTACTGGAAGGACCACAATATCGAGGCAATGATTGCAGAGAGAGACAATATCAATGAACTTCTTAAAACAAATAAAACAGAAGAAATCATAAAGGAACTCATTGAAATTAGTCACAAAATAGAACAAGAAATTTGGATATTCAAACAAGAAAAATGGGCAGAATTCTGCGAAAAAAATGGATCCAAAAAAGGAAAGCCATCACCGGAATATAATTAGTGTTATAAAACAATCAAAACCAACACTAATCCTCCAATACTCTAACCGATATGAATAGCGAGAACGAACAAACAGATGGCTGAAATAATTGCTGAATATCTTTCTAGCACTTCCGGACTCAGCTATACGATTGAAGGCAGGACTCTAAAAAATAACGTGAACAGGTTATTTAAACAAGCAAGAAATTACCATCAACAAGATATTTACTCGAGAGACTTCACACTGAATGAGCTAAACTAATCAAGTTAGATCCAAGAGGTCACCTGTAGATGCTCTAATCTTTGGTCAAATGATTAAACACTTTGGAGACGAAGCTGAAAATCAACTCCTACGGATACTGAAGATTTCATGGCAAACTGGTAAACTACCAACGAATTGGAAGATATCAATTATAGTGCCAATACTGAAACCAAACAAAGATGCCAAGGAATGCAAGAACTATCGGCCAATTGCTCTTACCAGCATACCTTGTAAAATAACAGAATGAATTATCCACTCTAGGCTCATAGTCTGGCTCACTAACAATAATAAAATAAACTTCTACCAAACTGCCTAAAGATCCAGATACTGTACAACTGATAAACTGTTCTACTTCTGTCAATCAATAATCAATTTCTAGGAAAAACCGCCAAAGAAGACAACGGCCGTATTCCTGGATATGCCCTCAGCTTTTGATCGAGTGTAGAAATTATTTTAAAGGCTGCACAACTTCGGAATAAGAGGAAAAACCTTAATCTGGATTGCGGACTTCTTAAGGGGAAGAAGGATAAAGGTTAGGGTCAATGGAACATTTTCCAAGGACCGAAGAACATGGGCTGGTGTACCTCAGGGATCTGTGCTCAGTCCTCTACTCTTCTCGCTATATATTAACTGTTGTTGTATGTAAATGGATGAAGATTATTTGTATTATTTAAAGCCTTATTATGTAAAAATATATGTATATATAAATTGGACATTTGTTGTTGGTCATGGTCAAGTTTGAGCTCTTGTACATCTAATTACGACACAACAAAGTGGCGACGAGAATGCGCGATCTACAGAGCCAGTAAAAAGCTGAGGAAAACGGCGTCTATGCAAGTATAACAACTACATATTTTAAACTATCTGGATCAAGAAAACAAAGAAGTAGAAAAGATCAGCATGACAAGTTCAAAGTTAATGGTACCTTTTAGATGCTATAGCCCAGTGGAGGACATTTCGATCTTTTTGTACACAAATTTGAGGCTTTCTTTTTGGCATCTGAAGGAGGAGATTAAAGTGCTGATTTTTACCTCGCTACCAGATTCTGAAATTTTGAAGCAGGGAAACGACATTTTCGTCCCGGTCTAATGAAATATCAACCCTATGATACTATCATTCAAAGAATTAAGCTGCATTTGGATCCAAAGAAGAAAGTGATACCACAGCGATGCAGATTTTTAAAGATAATTCAACAGGAAGGATAATCAATTTCGGAATATCTTAGTGAAATTAAGCAGCAATTGTAATTTCGGCGATATTCTGGGAACCATGATGCGAGACCGTTTTGTGGCTGGAATCAAGTTGGAAAGCCTGCAAAAGAAACTACTACAAGAAAACGACGATGTCACCCTGGATAAGGTTTTGCAGTGGCGATCTCGTTCGAACTGGCGGAGATAAATACAAGAGAATTACAAGATAAATTAGTGGCCAAGATATCCCCTGTGAATGGAAAAGATAAAATGGGTGAGTACAATAATAATATGGTGCAGCATAGGCCTTTCAGGCAAAGGGGAGAAATAATGTGTTATAGATGTGGTGAAAGACATTCACACGTGGCCTCTGTTTGCCCTCATAGAACAAAGACTTGTTTTAAAATGTAAAAAACTGGGTCATTTAAATAAGGTCTGCAAAGCTAGTAAAAAAAATGTGGGGATGTAAATTTGTACAAGAGGACTCTATATATTCTGTACAGGGCGAAACTGATGTCACAATAAATTTAACAGTAGATGATTATTCTTTGTGCTTTACAATATATACAGGAAGTCCAGTTACGTTAATACCTAAAGATATTTATAAGATTTATTGGCAAGGTAAAAAATTATTTCCAACAAATTTAAGATTAAAATCATTTTGTGGTAAATCAATAGAGATTATAGGGCAAAGGAATGCTTTTGTAAAATAAGCCAACCAATATTTACGATTAATAGTTGTAAATGAAAATTCCAGATGATTTTGTTAGAAAGAGAATAGCTTAAACAGTTAAAACTTGATTATTCTATATTGTTTAGCATTAAAAATTTAAATAATGAATCTAATAGAAATAGTTTGATTGATAGATATGCAGATTTGTTTAACAAAGATTTGGGCTGTCTAAAGGATGTTAAAATAAATTTCAATTTAAAAAAGAATGTGACTCCTGTGTTTTGTAAGGCCAGAAGTTCACCTTTCTCTTTAAAAAACAAAGTAGAGAATGAAATTGATCGTTTAGTGAATTCTTGCATTTTATAACCTATAGTTCATGCATATTGGACCGCTCCAATAGTACCGGTATTAAAAAATGATGGTAGTGTAAGTATATGTGGATCGAGGAGATATTTTCAAAATTATATACAAGCACCGTACTTTCGACTCTAGACCTATCACAGGCTTACTTACAAGTAATGTTAGCGGAAGAAGCCAAAGCTGTTGTTGATATAAACACAACAAAGAGGTTGTTTTCTTATAAAAGAATACCATATGACGTAGCGGTAGCACCAAATAAATTTCTGATGATTATGAAAGGTCTATTTGCTGATTTGCCAGGTGTGGCCTGCTACATAATGATATTTTGGTTGCAGGAAAATACTTTGAAGATCATGAACAAAAGTTGGATCTAGTGTTTAGATGATTGCTAGAAAAAGGTTTAAAGTCAAACAGATATAAATGTAAATTTAAAAAGAAATCGGTGGAATATTTAGGGTTTAAAATGGATAAATATGGACTGCATCCCTTAGAAAATAAAATTAAAGCAGTGGTAGAGGCGCCTGAACCTAAAGAATGTTTCGCAATTAAGATCTTTCATAGGACTCTTAATTTATTATTATAGATTCATAAAGTATATAGCAAACATTTTAGCGCTATTCTATCAACTTTTGAATAAAAATTGTAGATGGAATTGGACGAAAGAATATGAATATTATTTTAAAAATGTAAATCATTATTAATGGACTATGGACTAGGCGTAATTCTGAGTCATAGAAATGATGAAAGGAAGAATGCCCTATAGCTTTTGCTTCTAGAACATTAACTGAAGCGGAAAAAACGTTTCTCTCAACTAGAAAAGAAAGCGTTGAGCATAACCTTTGGCGTTGAGAAATTCAGACAAGACTTACTGGGACGAAAATTTGTATTGGTCACAGACAACCGATCCTTAATTCATATATTTTCACCTCATAAACCAATTCCCATATGTGTATCATCCAGAATTAAAAGATGGTCCTTAAAATTAGCTGCATTTAATTATATTTTTGAATTTCGAAAAACTAGTGATAATTCCAATGTTGACGCATTGTCACGTCTTCCTTTAGAATCGAGTGACAGGGAGTCTCTTGATGAAGACCAGGTACTTCTTCTCAGGAAGTTCAATGAGGTACCGTTCTCTTTTATGGAGGTGGCATATGAGACGCCCCAAGATAAAATACTGTCTATAGTATTAAGGAATGTTAGAGAAGGCAACTGGAAATTCACAAGGGTACCGAGAGAAAACCCACTAGATCCTCATTATAAGATCAATGAGGAATTAAGTTTGGAGTTTGATTGTCTTCAATGGCGTGAAAGAGTGGTAATTCCCCAAAAATTAAGATCTTTAATTTTAAATGACCTGCATGAAATACACATGGGGCTTGTTAAAATGAATATGATTGCCAGACGGTATTTTCTGGTGGCCAGGCATAGACAGTAACATCGAGGAGTTAACTAGAGAATGTAGAGTATGCCAAGAATCGGCAAGCATGCCCCCAGCTACCATCTCGGAATGGACTTGGCCCGAAAAACCGTGGCATCGACTTCATCTTGATCTAGCGGGTCCGTTCTTGGGAAGAATGTTTTTGGTTCTCGTGGACGCATACTCAAAGTGGATAGAAATTTTTATCATCAAAGATATTACCAGCAAAACGATTATAAATCATCTTAGAGAAATTTTTGCCAGATTTGGATTGCCCTAATTTTTGGTTACAGATAACGGAAGACAGTTTGTCTCCGGTGAATTCGAGCAATTGGGCACACTAAGACCAGTCCGTATAATCCTAGTACAAATGGGTTAGCTGAGTGATATGTAAGAGAGTTTAAAAACCCTTTGAGAAAGAATAATGGGAAGGATGATTTAGAGACGAATCTACAAAGATTTATATTTGCTCATAGAGCGTTCCCCCAAACTGTAATAAAGGAATTCCCCCGCGGAACTGCTAATGAAGAGAAGTTTAAGATCAAGATTCTCGAATTTAATACCAAGATGGGAAATCTGCGAGAGGTATTTCATGACGCCGTAAGAAGACAGGAGCAGTTTACTACAGGTTGCGAGGTTTATTTCCGCAACTATGCAACTGGACCTAAACGGTAAAAAGGTACCATTTTGAAATTATTGAGCTACCGTCACTACCTTATAAGTTGCGAGGGCCTCGTTAATAAGAGGCATATCAATCAATTGCGACCTGTGATAAAGAAACAAGTGGAGACAAGAAATTTGATACTTCCTCGAACATCAGGAGAGAAGCCTGTAGGGGGAAGTCAGAAATAAAGTGAAGAGGAGGTTCCAGAGATTACATCAGGAAACGAAGAGGAGACTGCTGCTGTGCGCGTCCCCTCTTGCACTCCAAGACCGGGGACTGCTGCTGTGCAAGTGCCCGTCCGCAGTTCAAGACCTCAGAGAGCCAGGAAACCCCCAGACCGACTGTAGTATTATTAAGGGGGGAGATGGGTTGTGTATGTAAATAGATGAAGATTATTTGCATTCTTTAAAGTCTCATTATGTGGGAATATATGTGTATATAAATTGGACATTTTTGTTGGCCAAACGAAAAGAATAAGAGCTAAAAAAAAAAAAAGAGTCATGGTCAAGTTTGAGTTGTTGTACATATAATTATGACACAACCTTAACAACATTCATTCTCACTGAAGACACAAAAGTTGCCTGTTATGCAGATTATATAGCCATATGGCACACAAGTAGCAGTATAGAAATATCAGAAAAATACTGAACTCATCAATGAGAGGACTGGAGAAGTGGGCAATGAAACTCAAAATGACAATAAACCCAATAAACACAAACCTATAGGTCTCCTTCACTGACAGGAAAAAAGGCATGAATTTAACTCTAAAATAAGCATAAACAACCATATAATTGATAAAATTAGATCTCCAAATTACATAGATGTGATACTTGATGAGGAATTGCGATTTACAGAACACATAATTAGCACCTCAAATAGAGCTACCAGAAACCTAAACATTCTGAGAAGGCTATGTGGAACAAATTGGGGAGCAAAACCCAAAATTCTCAGAACAATATATATCACCTTAATACAAAGGGGGATCAATAAAAAAGGTGAATTATCTTATTTATTAAAAATTAAAAAAGCAAAAATAATTGAAACCACAGAATATTAAAATATAACATCGAGAGACCATTTAAGGTGTTCTGTTCTTTTTTCCCACGCGCGGCGCGAGACTTATAAATAAATTGAAATGGAAGCTCCCTTGAAGGATTGCACCACGCTTGAACAACGTGCAGTTATTCGTTTCTTGCATGCAGAAGGTATTCAAATATCTCAAATATGCCAAAGAATGAAAAATATCTATGGTGAGTCTTGTTTGTCTAAAAAAAAATTTATAAATGGGTTAACGAGTTCAAAAATGGACGAATTACATGTTCCTCAGGTTTCAACGCTCGGCCGGTAAAGTTTTGTTAACAATTTTTTGGGATGTTGATGGACCAATCTTCTTGATTTTTTATCCTCAAGGCAACGTATGAACAGCGACCTTTATTGTGACATTCTTGTAAATAAGCTAAAGCCCGGTATAAGAAACAAAAGAAGAGGGAAGCTTAGTAAAGGTGTTCTCTTCCTTCATGATAATGCAAGGCCGCATACATCATGTAAAACTGTATCTACAATCATTAAATTAGGTTTTGAAGTTTTAGAACATCCTGCATATAGTCCAGACCTAGCCCCCTCTGGCTATTTCCTTTTTGGACCACTAAAGAAGGAGTTAATGGGAAAGCGATTTGAGTCGGATGAAGAGGTCCAGAAAGTGGTGCAAGAATTTTTTTCACAGAGTGCCTATAAGGAGGGTATTTACAAGTTGCCAGAACGATGGAGACGATGTATAGAAATCCAAGGTGATTATTTTGAATAAATCAAGTCCTAATTTTTAATATCGTTCTTATTTTTTTAAATAAATTATAATTCACCTTATATATTGATCCCACCTTGTATAAGGCCAATAATGGAATATGCAACACCTGTTTGGGCTCCCTCACGTTCACCACTAAAAAGATGACAAGACAGTGTTCAAGCAAAAGCGGCCAAATTAATCACTGGTTCTGTTTCAAATACCAACAATTAGAAAATTCAGAGAGAATGTGGTCTAGACCTATTTGAAAGCAGAAGACAATTAAAATTCATCAATAGCTTAAAAACTTAAAAAACTGAACACATATCCCATAGAACCTATTTAAACTGGACAAAAAAAGAAAAACTCAAAAGATCTTCAACACTTCAGTACAACAATATAAGAAAGGGCATAAATATGAAACATAACGAATTTCATATTCAAGAAGAACCAATATTTCCTACCCCATTGCCATCAAATGTAATCATCAATCTTAACCTGAATGAACCCTGCAACAAGAAGAGAACAAAAACATACTTAAAAAGAAAGGACTTGACACAATTGGTTTATGCGATCAGATAAATTATTTAACAGCATATACAGAAAGATCATCAGACTTTACCATAAGTAATGGAGGGACTGGAATTAACATAATACTGCAAGATGGAACATACATCAAAATCAAAGAAGGAGCAAGAAATATTTCGTCAAACTTCACTTGTGAACTGGCAGCTATCTGGAAAGCTCTTGATGTATGCCTCAACCAACCATCCCTGCATCAAGCAGAAGGAATTATAATATACCGTACAACGACTTCATATCCGATCTAGAAGCAATTTAGAAGGGCAATACTATAATCACACAGAAATACATTCGTTACTTACTCAACTGATATCATTGGAGAATAACTGCATTCTACGATGGATTCCTGCCAGTGTTTGGATCGGGGGTAATGAAATGGCAGTTGAATTTGCAAAGGAAGCCAGAAAGTTGAGCCAAATGAAAGAACAAATGTCATTATTTGACGCTAATGCTTTTGCGAAATACAAGATAATTAAACAAAAAATAAGAAAAGATTAAAATGTGAAATAAAGTCCGAGAGAAAAATGACAAAACTATAACAAGACTTAGAACAAAACATTATAAAGGATGACAATACATCCAGATGGCACAAGAACCTATAGAACATGCAACAACTGTCCTGGTGTGGAACTAACACCTACCCACATATTCTCATGCCCGCAGCCTTACAGAAAATTGACATAGACCCAGAGCATCTGCTTTACACACCCAAGATAGTGGACAATGCTGCTTCTGCTGTGATAGAGAGATGCATGGAGACATCTGAGGCTCTTTATTGGACACGACAAAAACAACAACGGCATTCCAGAGTAAAATAAATCATCAGTGATCGATAAATATTTTTCAAATGAATTAAAATAAATATAATCGATCCTGAGCGAGAGAGTTGAATTAAAAAAATCAGAAAATTATTATTTTCGAAATATAAATAGCTGAGAGGATTCCAGCAAACCGCATCTAAAATATCAGTTTTTTTTTGCTATATGTTTTAATTTGCATATACCTATTTCAAATATCTCAGATTGTATTTAAAAATCGTTAACCTTTTCTTCTATCTTTTGGCGAAATGGTGTTTTATTAATTTATCATTTGATATTATTAGGGTTCTTTCCTGGTATTCAAAAAGGAAAAATACGTGTCGTTCAGTTATATTTTTCAATTTATCAAACAATTTGGCCGCTGAATCACTGATTCTGGTAGAGCGCCATCTAGCGAATAAATTTGCAACTAAAATCAATTTAGAATTTTTCATTATTTGCCATAAATATATCCCATTGCATCCTGAACGCAATGGTGTTTACCGCATTGCTCTAGCGCAAATATTCGCGGAGTTATTAATTTTTAAAGTTGTGCGGGACTTTTGGATCACCCTGTATAAAGTCTAAATTTCAGGTTGTTGGCCTTTGTCAGCGTGGTTCAAGCTGTACTTCAAGAACCAAATATTTTTTCATACAGCCCGAAACGCTTTCGTTGTTGGCTTTTCTTGTTTTATCAAGAAATGGGTTAGCTAAATATAGTGGAACTAGCCGAGTGACCCGGGCAACGCCCCGAGTTTACTCGAAGGGCCCGCAGGTGAGAAACTATAGGCATTGGTTCCTATGCCTAAAAAATTATTTAAAATGAAAAAAGAAGAAAAATACTAACAAATCAGAAAATAAAAGTGCAAACAACACATCTACACTACTTCAAGAACATGAGAGCACATGCACTGTGTAACCATACGTGTACCATTCGTAAAGACCCTGCTTAGGATTAAAATATCTCCGAAGCATAACAATACAACCAACTCATGTTTGCTAAGCAATTTCAGGAAAGAAACTATAGGCATTAGTTGAAGAGTTTAAATAAATATATTTTGTGTGAAAAAATGACACAAATCAGCAAATAAAATTGCAAAAAATGCTACTATATCGCAGATAAGACAACATATAAAAGGAATGAAAATATTTAAAGGACCTCATTAAAACTACATTTCTAGTTTTATATATACAATATAACCTCGATAATTCGACCATGTTTTGTTGTCTTGACCTACAGCCTATCATATAACAAAGTGTAATTCAACACTATCGATAATTCGACCATTTTAAATTTCAACAATTGTTTGTTGCTCAAATATAACTTCACTGCTAAAAAGGTATTACAGAGAAAATGGCTGACATTGTAAATGTACAAAATGTATGTATAGAGCAGGGGAATAATAAATAAAGACCAAAATCAAATTAATTGATAATAAATAGATTATTGCCAAAAAAAAAATACAAAAAAATATTTTTTTCTCCTTTCTTATCTTCACTCAATCATATTAGAGTGTCAAGCTTGTAAATCTTGAAATTAACAACCATCACGATTGGGTGAAGTAGAATGCGTCTGCCTTTGTCATCAAGACTGGGAGCACTACTCAGTGGCAGGCCACTGACTTAGCTCCAAAAGAATGTATCCCTGGATTAGGAGCCCTTACAAGGTACTATCAGCCGGGCCAGCTGAGCCCAGGTTTTTTTAGTGAGCTTGTTACTGCTCCCCCTCCTCCTTTTTCATCCTGGCTTGGGACCGGCAAAGGCGGAGTTTTTTTTCTTTCAGGTGAGAAACTTTAGGCATTGGTGAAAAGTGTAAATATATATTCTGGAAATGAAAAAAAAAGGATAAAATAAATCAGAATATAAATTTACAAACTATATTTCAGAGGAGACGATTTATAATAGGAATTCATTTAAATGACCTCATTAAAAACTACATTTTATATATACTTGGGTTCAACTTTACATGTATGCTATCCAAAGTTCGCACACTTGAAAAAGTCACATAAAGTCGTCTGTGCGTAAACACAGGCTCTTTTAGCAAAGGTTTGGCCTTGAGCCCTCTTTATAGTCATATATTTCAGACATTATACAGTGTGTTCAACTTTGGGTACTGTCAGTATATGTGCTTCAAGGACATGAGAGCACATGCGCTAGAACACCATACCTGTTCCATCGCAAAGATCCTATAGGCATTGGTGAAAGTGTAAATAAATATTTTGGAAATGAAAAAAAATTGCAGATATGACAACATATTAAAGGAATAAATTCATTTAAAAGACCTCATTAAAAACAACAATTCTATATTTTTATATATACAATATAATCTAATTAATTCAACACACGATAATTCGACCATTTTAGGATGTCTCGACCTACGGCCTATCATATGACAAACTAATTCGACACTTTCGATAATTCAACTATTTTGGAAAATCAAATTTCAACAGTTGATATTTGTCTAAAACCCCTATTATTAACAACATATTAGACTGCAGAGTGCAAAAATGTAGAAAAGTGTATGTATATAATTGTATGCATATATTTGTATGTAAATAATTGTATGTATAGATCAATGAGTAAAATAATTTTTTTTGCTTATCCCTAGTACACGTGGTACAGGCCTTGATAATCATGGTGGGTAGAGTAGGCGACTGCTTTAACTGTAAGTACACCACATGTCTAAACATGTGAAAAGCAGTTCGACTTTGCATTTACAAATGTGCCAGAGCCCCGTTTGATTACTTGCGCTTGCTGGTGGGGTTGGACTTTTGCAAGAATCGGAAGCCATTGGAGCATTTTTTTTTTATTTTTCAGAAAAAAGTGCCCAATGCGGGAATCGAACCCGGGTCGTAGCGGTCGAAAACCAACGGCTTAGACCATCCTTCCACCAATCCCCAGTAAAATAAGTAAGTAAAAAGAAGACCAAAAATAAGTGATAATAATTTATTGAATAACAAATAAAATAAAAAATCTTTCAGGTGAAAAATTATAGGCATTGGTAAAAAAGTAAACAAGAGAAATAGCAATTGGGGTTTTGTGTCTGCGGCGAGTCATATTAGCACGCCTAGCTGTTAGGGGAGTGAGTCTTCCACGGCCTTTTCGAGGCATGACAGAAGACGCTGAAAAAAAAAGGTAAAATAAGAACCAAGCAGAGGAAAACTATAAAACTGAAAGCCAGGACAGGCATAAAAAGAAAATTCCAAGCATGTGAGGAAATAATTGATGAAAAAAAAAGGATTCCAAAAAAATACTGCAAAAAAGAAACCAGACACAAAAAGCAACAATTGAGTACACAAATACAGCATCAGCCTATTTATGAGAAGAAAAAAAAAACGACAGACACAATAATGGAGCTAAATTTAAATGAAAAACTATAACAGATCAAGTAATCAAATCAGGCATTATGAAAGATACTGTAAAAAAGAAAATCTGACACAAAAATCAGACAAAAGAATAAATGAGATTTTATTCTTTAGTTCATTTATTAAATAAGACACAAAAATGGAGCTAAATTCAAATGAAAAACTATAACAAATTAATAAAAAAAAATAAGACCTAATCCAAATGTCACCATCATCAGACAAAAGAAAAAATGAGATTTTATTCTTTAGTTCATTTATTCTTTTGTCTGATGCTGTTGCTGAAACGTCACACACTATTAAATTATTTGGATTAGGTCTTATTAATGAGAAAAAAAAAGATGCCAAAGAGAGATGAAAAGATGCCAAAAAAGATAACCAGATACAAAAATTGTGCTAAATTCAAATGAAAAACTATAAAAACACTTATAAAAGATAATTATTATAGAATAAAAGTAATAATTCAATCTACAATTCGAAAAATAATATAACCTCAGCCTATTTATGAGAAAAAAAAACGTTGCCAAAGACATTAGGAAAGATACTGCAAATAGAAAACATACACAAAAATTGAGCTCTATTTAAATGAAAAACTATAACAAAGTACTTACAAATTATAATCATAATCAAATGAATCAGAAATATATATTATAAATAGCGAACCCGGCCACGCGTTGCTGTGGCTAAATTGTAATATGTTAAATTAACATTATACTAAACTATTCAGTACAGTACATTTAATATTCACTTATAAAGATAAAAATGTTTTAGCCGATCTAAAGCCCTACGGGATTGAGAATGGAACGTTACGTTAAAATTTGAAAGAGATTTTTTATATATATCGATAATATAGCCCTTCATTGTAATCATTTATTATAATCACTGCATTAATAAATGTCAGTGAACTCGTTTATATGTATTGTTTTTTGTTTTCGAGATATTCTAATAGAACGTTCTAACATTTTCTGTTAAATATTAATATATGCACAAACACAGAATATAATAACTATGTCTTAATTTCGCTATAATTATTGTTATAAATATTATTCTAAAATAATTCGCCAGAAATCGTCCTGATAGTATACTAAACAACTTCCCAAAGTTTCATGGCAAACATCTAAAATAAAATAATACTTTTAATACTTTGCTACAATATTAAAAAGAGGGGGCTTAGGTGTTTAAAATGTAAAATGTGCTCTAAATAGTATTACATAGAGCCTTCATAACAAACATATTTAAAATAAACCAATCAAAATATAATAATGCTGTAAAAACAGACCTTTCTACAAAAATATAAAAGAAACGAAAATAAAAAAAGACACCCACGCTGAGCCTCGAACCTAGGTTTGTTACAAATATTATTAAAAAATTGTGTATGTTAATTTTTATTTTAAAAAGCCTACATTTTAAATAAAATAATATTTTTAATAATTTGCTACAATAGTATAAAAGAAATGAAAAAAAAAAAACACCCACGCTGAGCCTCGAACCTAGGTTGCGGGGGTACGAAGCTGCGTACCTAACGTATAGGCTAAGCTTGACGTTACAAATAAGATCATGCGAGGCTATTTAAGGCCATACGTCTGCCGCGAGGGTGGGTGATTGCGAGTGAATCTACGTTTTATCGTAAATAAAAATGCAACGAAAGGTTATTTCTAAAGAGTAATTAGCCAGAAACCATCCCGGTAGTATACTAAACATCTTCCCAAAGTTTCATCACGATTGGTTGTAGTAATAAGACAAAAGAACGCATTTCAAAACAAAAAAATTGATGATGATAAATGCAAAAAATCTACGATTGTAAAATAGATTAAATTAAAAAATAAAAATAACTGTTAACATTAGGAAAATAAAAACAGGCCTATCATATGAAGAAAAAAATAACGAAAATTTTGGTATATAGATCGTTATGTGTAGTTCAGAATCTTCGGAGGAGATAGCTCAGGACTTTACAATGGAAAACTCTGTTACGGTATTATCTATATAGACAATCTAAATCAACGTTTAGTTAATTTTTGTTCCACTAGATGGCGCTCTGCTATCTAAAATGTACACTGAGCGGTCAGGATCTGTCTCTTTTTATTTATGATATTCTTGTTTTTGTGTCATCTTAAATCCGCATTTCTGTTTGTTATTTATTAAAGTTTTCTAAAAATGAATAGATTGTGGATTCCCATATGAGAAGGTTTACGGTAACTCTTAGAATATAATTTTGTCTGTTGAAGAGCAAGAGCTCGAAATCTCGCGGTGATTTTGAAATAAAGAAACATTGTGCAAAGATTTCGAATATTTCAATAAAAATAATATATAAAAAAACGTTAATAAAAATTCAAATCACACACAAAAGTATAATTAATTTTTAATTAATAAAGGCATATATTGGATCAAAATATCATTTATTTTACCAATCAAGGTATTATAACATATTAATGTTTCAAAACAAAAGAATACATTTCTAGAGGTAACAAAGCATTATGAACATTTAACTCTTTCTCCATTCACAGATTTTAGTTAACATTAAAGTATGATGAATAACTTACGTTAGAATAAAAACAGAGAATTATTAGTGAGATTTAAAAAGTGAGGTGTGTAACTTAACTGTATTAAGCAAGTCTTTTAATGAGTCCTAATTGAGCAAGGTAATGTTTCCTACAGTTCGCGCTAAATTACTTGCGCAAACTTAATTTAAGGGGATATACCTTAAATTAACGAATCGGTAAAAAACTCTTCACAAATTTATTGATCTTATCGACTGAGAGCAATTAAGGAGTTTCTTGAGCAAATTTTCCCATATCTCACCCCGTCAATTTCTCACATAGGACATTATTAATCAGTTTGGGGAAATGTTTATTTAATAGTTTCTCTAGTATATATAATTTTAATCTTTTAATTTGTAAAAGTCTCTTATTTTTAAGATCGTATTTATTTATCGATATATGCAGATACTTCTGAATATAGAGCAATCCATAATATCAATATTTTGAAAATAAGACTTATTTTTTTGGATTTTAATAAGAATCTTGTAAAAGATGGACGATTGGTCCATCGAAATATTGGATTAATAAAAAATCTTATTAAAATACAAAATAAGCCTTATTTTAAAAATAGGCAGATACGTGACGCTTTGTATGTATTTCAGAAAAACGTGTATGTATATAAGTAGAACTAGGATTCAAAGTAATCATTCCCCTGAAGATAATGACAGCAAGTCACTGAAACGTCAGGAGTTAAATAAATCATTGGTTGATGTGTGTGTGTGTGTGTGTGTGTGTGTGTGTGTGTGTAGCTATATATTTTCTAAATCAACTTCCAACCAAAATATGATCTTCCAAAAAGGTTTCTCTAGAGTAGACTGAAAGTGTCGATAGACATTAACCATTATAACCAATATGTTAATAAGGAAATACCATCTATAGCAAAATTCTTTAAAATGTATTCATTTATAGCACAATAATCTATTATCTAAAAATATCTAAAAATGAATGTCTGTCTGTCTGTCTGTCTGTGTGTGTGTGTGTCCTCTATGGATTCAAAAACCATATATCCAATCGCCGTGAAATTTTGGGATATTATGAGGTGGAAAGGTTTACGAAAAAAAATTTCTTGAATATCTTGAATATCCTTAGAGTTATTTGCAGATTTGTATATTTAACTCGCAAGCAGCGCTACCATTGAGACGGAGATAGGCTTAGTTTGCTGCTCCTGATGACCTTGGGTCATCGTATTTGTCACAGCATGATGCTACAAAAACACTCTCTCTGGGGATTTTACAGCGTCGACAACCTGTAAGATTGCCTCTCTCATATATTATACTTTAAACATCTGCTTAATTAAAGCATTTTTCATTTGAAAGAGACTGCTCTCTTAACCCCCTTTAGACAACATTAAATGATATTCCGTGTCGATGATTTTGTAATGTATAGAATTAGGAAAGACAAAATTCAGGATGACACGGCTCACAGGGAACGGTAAAAAATGTTCACTTTATCGAGGAAATACAAAATTCGGGATGACACGGCACACAGGGACCGGGAAAAAAATGATCACCTTATCGAGAGATTCACGACCATGATTTTATTCAACTTATCGAGTATTTTTCAAGGGACCGGGAAAATATGTTCACTAGATAAAACGATTATTTTGTAATATAGAAAATTAGGAAATACAAAATTCAGGATGACACGACACAAGGGACCGGGAAAAAATGATCACTTTATCGAGAGATTCAAATTTACGAGTTTCAAATCATCAAAATATATCTTTCTTTTTTTATATGTTTATAGAGAATTGTTTTAACAAATGTTCGTTATACAAACCTTTACTCGGGTAAAACCCGGGCGAAGCCGGGCACATCCGCTAGTGTTCTATAAAAGAAACGTAAACGGATTCTCTATAACGAAGGGAATATGAAAGGAAATATCTCCCTAACGAAATTTATAAATGGAATTATATTTCTTTTGTCTAATATCACAGTTTATAGTGTAGTATCTAAAGAAACTTTATGAAAGAGAAGTTTAACGAAAAACTCTATAATTATAGTTTTCTATAAATAAAAGGTTTTACTACCGAAATTTTATAAAGAATAGTTTATATATAACAAAAAACTCATTATAACGAAAAAAACTCTCTTCATTAAAAATTCTATATAACGAAAACCTCACACGAATTCTAAAGCTAGAAAACTGTTATAACAACATTCTTTATCTGGACAAATTCTCTATAACGAGAAATTAACTTAACAAAGCTTTCTGATAAAAAAATCTGTATAAATAAATTCTTTTATAGCTAAAATATTAAGCACAAAACTCTATGAGTAAGCTTTCTATAACAAAAAAGAAGTATCAGCCTCTTTAACACCGCTATAGAGAACTTGAAGTGCATTTGTCAGTATATATAATGCTATTTTTTTGTGAATAGTGTGTGTGTGTGTGTGTATGATCTATTATGTATATCGCTAATATTCTGAAAATACTTACAATGATTCATTGGATAGCCTCTAGACCACTTGGTAGTTTGCTGAAGACAGTATTCTGAGGATGACTAACGGCTTCTCAATATATTCCCGGAAAATAAATTC
>CP092879.1:23761636-23810976 GCA_030710605.1 Cordylochernes scorpioides | reverse complement strand
AACTAAAGGTTTTATATGGAATTAAAATGTTGAATATCTATTAAGTTTATTAATTAATTAAGTCTATTAAATTAATTGAATGCCATCTTTCATCGTTTGTGCATTTTCGGATTATGTAGTGTTCTATCATTGTTGATGAGAGAGAACACATAGTTGTATTTAATTTAAAATACATATATTGGATCAAAATATAATTTATTTACCAATATTTCAGTTGGCTGAACTCAAACCTTTTTCAATGTATTATAAAATATCTATGTGTGTCAACAACAAACTCAGCGCCACATAACGTCAATAGAATTAAGTTTATGGAATTGAAAACTTGAGGCGATGGCGTCGACCTTTCATATTAAATCTTACTTTTCCTTATTACTAATAATTGTATATAGTTGCGGAACTACTGGTTTCCTGTGCTGCTCTTTTCCTGTTATTGCACCTTGTACGGAGAATCTGTATAAGACTAACGTCTTAATAAAGGCTTTGTGTGTGTGTGAATTAAGTTAAAAATATTTTTGCCTATATTCAATGGGGAAAAAGAAACAAATATAATTAAATTTTAATTTATAAATTTTAAAATTATCATTTCTATAACAAATTACTCTGTTAAGTCTACCACCAGATTTCGCGCCCTTCCCTATATAAACCTGTTGTTGTTTCCCGTTGACCGGCTCAAATCTTTCTGTAGATATGTAAATATGTAATCTTTTATTTTCTTCTTCAAGCCTCGAGTGAGGTAGTACTTTCTTAAATTATGTATTTTATATTCCTTAAGCTCAATTAAAATTAATTCTGATCTCTAAACTATTTTTTTTTAACACGAAATCAATATAATAAACATACTCATGTACCTTGAACAACCTAAGCGAATTCTATATCAAACAAATTTATCACAACATATATATATATATGGTAATTTAAACCAACAACCCCATATTGTATAATACTTATAACAAGATTGTCATGTTGTATATAGAAACACATCTATAAATAATTATACGCATGATTGACATGCGTCATTGCATCACCATATGTAATGTACTTTGTACAAACTGAGGATGAATAAATAAAACTATGTAATAGATTAAGAGCTGAGCTAAGCAAGAGATCGAGATAGAAATCCAACAACCCTAAAAAGGAATTTGGCAAGTCGTTGCCATCAGGTCCAAAGGGTGTAGAAAATACCGCAGACACCCCACGCACTTTGCACCCGTTCAAAGTCCAAATTCTCGCATGTCTCCCCCTCCCCACCTCGGCAAAGATATAAAACATCTGCCCTAGCCGAAATAAGAGACTTCACCATCAACGTGATCCCTGCCGGTTGTACCCAGGTCCACCTCATCGACCATGTAGAACAGTAAGAAATCTTCTATCTCCATCTTGCTCTTAGCTCGATTCTTATCTGTTCATGGAACTTTCCTACTACAACGGTGTCTCTTCGTTTTTTGTGTGTGGACATTCCCAAGCTTTCCACTCTGCCTCGACCACGACTGCCTGTACTCTGTGAAGACTTTTAAAGGTCTTCCAAGGTGCAGAGAGGTACTGAAAAACTCTCCACGCCCTGACTGTCCCTCTCGGTTACTACAGGTTTGACCCTCGGTTATCACAGCTATACCTCATCACAGATAAGTCGACAGGACCTTATCACAGATAAGCCGACAGGACCATATCACAGATAAGTCGACAGGATGACCACAACGAAGGATGACCACAACGAAGAAGGTAGGAAGTCTGTCCAGATAGAAGCGAGGAAGAGCAAAGATGGAGGAACCAACCCGCCATTCCAACAAAACGACCGAGCTATCTCTTCCCCAACAAGAGACGATATTTCAGGAGCAAGCTGTCAACCCCCCAACGACACAGCCGAAAATCCCGCAAAAAAAGACCGGTGAGACGTTCCCCACCTTCGGCCTTACAACGTAACCACTTTCCAGGCGACATGCCGCCGTCGCCAAACAGAAGTCACAAGCTTCTATAAGCCCTACATGGGACGCTTTCCACGTCAGCAGGACAACAACTAAAGACAAAGTCTCTTGACTGAACAATCCTCAAAACTGTGAGTTTTTAAAAACCTACGTAACTTTCTCCTCATGTTCACAACTTGATTCTCCATAAATTTGATGTTTATTTTCACTGAAATCATTTTAAATCAATTTTTACCATTTTTATATAATTTCAATTCAAATTTTAAATCTTTACACCCTCATTTATCAATCTTTACTTCATTTTAAGTAACTTATAAATTTTAATTAATTACTTTCAATTTTACATTTGAAAAAATCATTATTTTTTAATTACTCGAATCATAATTCTAAACTTATTTGTGTGTTTTCTTAATATCTTATTTTTATACCAAAACATCAATTTCTTAATCAAATACACAAAACTTTGCAAAAAATCATTGTTATGTTCACTATTTTATGTAAACGCCCCATTCAAATTATAAGTCACTATCACGCCATTGCCCTTTTACAATAATAATTTTCGCACTACCATAATCAACGATTTAAAAAATATATTCAAATTTTAATAAACATAGTCGAAACGCATTTATTTTTAAATTGCAAAAATCGAAAGATACAATATCTTCAAAATCAAAACTAGAAAAGTAACTGTCCTTCCCCAAAACAAGTTAAAAATCCAACATAGTTTCACACCCTCGTCCTTTCCTTTTACATGCATAATTATTAATCATCCACACATCTCTCTCAACAAACTTCAAAACACTCCCCCATCATTTTCTCCAATTGGCAGCAAATTTTAACGCGCGACAACACATCCAAATTCGAGCCACACGAGCTCCATATTGTCGCCAACAAAAAGATTTCGCGATAAACGTGCCACATCCATAACAATCTGAATGTTTCGTTTTATTCTAACATAGGTAGCAGAAGGCAGCGCGCGGCGGTAGAGCTACGTCATCGCTGACCAATGGGAGGCCAGCTGGCGGCACCGCCAGGGGGAGCTCGCCACCTTCTAGAATATTCTTCTTGCCACGTCGCCACCAGAGAACTATTCCTTTCAGAGCTGCGGCTTTAATTCATTTGTAAATTCTTTAAAATATTCAATGTAAAGAAAAATAAAATAATTCATTTGTAAAGCTTGGGATGATTGCCTGACCAAGATAAGTAAACTTATTTCTTTAAACTAGTATAAACATTATATTCAATTAAGCCTAACGAGAACAAATTGTTTTGTAAACAATCATTCTGATTTTCCTACTTGCGTATTTGCCAAGTGGGAAACAAAACATTGGTGCCGAAACCCGGGAACAAATCTATTAAATAATTATTTAAATATAAATAATTATAATTCATTTTTGAAATATATTATTAAAATTAATAATAACAAAGATTAAAGATGGCTGCCAAATTTAAAGCTACTTTAAATATTCTTGAATTTCATTTCAAACAAGTGGATTATTTTGAGCAAATTTCGCTCAAGATGATTGAATCGAAGGATGATGCAAATTTACAGACATTTAAAAAAGATATTTTAGATATAAAATCTAACATTGAAAAAACTTATTGTAATCTTTTAACATTTTCTGAATTTGATGATGAAGATTACTTTTCTAGAGTTATACAATACAAGGATAATCTTAGAAATTTAGTGGCGAATATCAATAAAGTATCTTGTACAGCCAGTTCAAGCAAAATTGATGATCTAAATCAACCAACCACAAGTAAAATAGAACTTCCTAAATTTAATTTACCTTCCTTTTCTGGTGATGTTAACGAATGGCTTAGTTTCAAGCAATTGTTTTCTCTGTCTATTGATTCCAATACCGCTCTAACTGATTCACAAAAGCTGCAATATTTACAATCAGCTGTTACTGGAGACGCTGAACGACTTATTAGGGGATTTCCTGTTATTGATGAAAACTATGCCCATGCTTGGGCCACATTGGTCTCCAGATATGATAACAAAAAGAACTTGCCTTTTCACAATGTACAAAATTATTCACTTTAAAACCTTTAAAACTAATAAATTCTAAGGCCATTTTCGAACTACTAGATATATGTAATGAAGCCATGAGAAATTTGAAATCACTGGGTTTGGAGAGAAATACACTTGTTGATATCTTTCTAATACATTTCCTACAAAGAAAAATAGGTGATGATTTGAAAAGGCAATGGGAATTGACGTTGATAGATGATGGCTTTCCATCCTACGAAAATTTTATTATGTTTCTTGAAAAACAAGCAAAAAGTTTGCAATCGATAAAAGGTTATGCTAAAGAGGATAAATCTATAGTGAGACAAACACATGTTTATAATTCTATTTCAAAAGGTGATGATAAATGCCTATTATGCAAAAATTCACATCCTTTATTCAAATGTGACAAGTTCCATAAAAGTTCTCTCCTTGAAAGATGGAACATAGTAAAAACCAATAACCTTTGTTTCAATTGTTTGCGATCCAACCACAGAGTAACATCATGTAAAATCACTATGCATTGTAAATCATGCAACAAAAAACATCACACTCTTTTGCATTCCTTCCAACCCGAACCTTTGAATACCACTTCAATTGAAGCCCCAATTGCCCAATCTAGCGTTTCATGTTTTCTCAGTGATACAACAAAGCCCAATGAGACAATCTTATTATCTACTGCTATCGTGAGAGTGAGAGCAGAAAATGGATCGTTTCATCCATGCAGAGCTTTGATTGATACTGGTTCTCAAAGAAGTCTGATAACAGAAAATTGTCGTGAAAAGTTGAATCTTCCTGTTAAAAAGAGCCAACTCACAGTTTTTGGAATTGGTAACCAACCAATACAGCAGTCTGCTAGTGAGACTTTTCTTCAATTTAAGCCTCATTTTTCTGATAGAATATTCAAAATTTCATCCATAATACTCGATCAAATCACTGTTGATTTACCTAATTTTCTGATAAATAGAGATAATTGGCCTCATCTTAAGAATACTTTATTAGCAGATCCCAATTTTGATAAAACAAGTCCCATTGATTTAGTAATTGGTGCAGACCTAGCCCCATTTTTATATACAGGAAAACTACGATTCCAAAATCATCCTGTAGTTCCAAGTTAGGATGGATACTTTCAGGAAATGTTTCCAGTTCTGAGACTGGAAACAACTATATCTCATTATGCTCAACATCCCAAGGAGATGATAATCTGCGACAGTTTTTTGAATTGGAATCGGTTCCTGCCGCTCTTCCATTGACTAAAGAGGAGAAGAGTTGCGGGGACATTTATGACAAGACCTTTTGCATATCAACAGATGGAAGATATTCTGTTGGTCTACCGTTTAAATCTGTGCCTAATCTCGGAGACTCACGTCAGAATGCCATGAAACGATTTCTTGCTCTTGAGAGAAAATTGCACAAATCTTCGAATCTTCTTCAGCAATATAAGGATTTCATGATGGAATATCTTTCTCTCAACCACATGGAGCTCATTCCGAAAAACGAACGTGACAAACCATCAGACAAGTGCTATTATATACCTCACCATTGCGTTCTGCGTGATCAGAGCAGCACTACTAAATTAAGAGTAGTGTTTGATGCATCGTGCAAAACGAGCAACAATTACTCCTTAAATGATTTTCTTCATACTGGACCAAAATTGCAGCATGATATTTTCAATATTCTTGTGAAGTTTCGTACTAATCCTATAGCTTTTACGGGAGATATTGAGAAAATGTACAGACAGATAAAAGTGAACTCTTCTGATCTCGACTTTCAGAGAATCTTCTGGAGAAATAGCCCATTGGAATCTTTATTGGAGTATAGATTGCTCACAGTAACTTATGGAATGTCGTGTGCACCATATCTTGCAATCCGTACCTTGATGCAACTTGCCACCGACAAAGAACTCCTGTTCCCAGAGGCATCTAAAATCATAAAAACTGATTTTTATGTAGACGACCTACTTTCTGGCGCAACAACAATCGAAGAAGCAAAAGTTCTCATTGATGATATCCGGAAAATCCTTTTATCTGGTGGCTTTTGCATAAGAAAATGGATGTCAAATGTCCCTGAGGTTCTTTCAGAGGTACCAGAAGCGCTGAAAGCACATGATTCATATGAAATCGGAGATAATTCATCTGTTAAGATTCTTGGGATAAATTGGAATCCATCCACGGATAATTTCACAATTACAGTGAATTCACTAAAAGACGTATATTCTAAAAGACAATTGTTATCGGACATTTCTCGAATTTATGACCCTTTGGGATGGTTATCACCGGTGATCATTAGCTTCAAGATTCTATTCCAAACTTTGTGGAAACAGGATTTGGATTGGGATGATCCCTTGTCTGAATCGTTATGTTCTCATTGGAGGAGAGTGAAAATGGATTTGGCCATGCTAAATCATATTAAAATTCCTAGATACATTTCCTGCAAGGGACTTATACATTCTTTAGAACTCCATGGATTTTGTGATGCTTCCGAATCTGCATATTCATCAGTTGTTTATATGAAATCTCGTTTTAAATCTGGTCATGTTCAAGTCACATTGATTGCTGCCAAGACAAAAGTCGCTCCCTTGAAGGCAACGTCAATACCTCGTCTGGAGCTTTGTGCTGCTCTTCTCCTTTCAAATTTATATGATTCCATTTGCAGCTCATTGCTGTTGCAGATTGACCGAGTAATTTTGTGGACAGATTCCCAGATTGTTTTATGTTGGATAAAATCTGAATCAAAACATTGGAAACCTTTTGTTGGTAACCGGATTGCAGAAATTCAGCGACTAACTCTGCAATCTTCTTGGTCCTATGTGTCTACCAAGGATAATCCTGCAGATTGCGCCTCCAGAGGTATAACTTCTTCAGAGCTAGTAAACCATTCACTTTGGTGGAATGGTCCTGATTGGCTATCAAACTCAAGTTTACAAGATCCGCTACCAATCACATATGAACTTCCAAAAGAAGTTTGTCATGAAAAAAGAAAGACTGTTCCGATTGTTCATTTCACTACTTGTCCTATTCTAGACTTTATTATTAAATTCTCAACAATCAGGAAGCTGAGCAGAGTTACGGCATGGCTCCTAAGATTTATCCACAATGCTAGACACTGCAGCGACAAAATAAAACACAAAGAATTGTCCTCTAATGAGCTCGATAATTCAATTCGAACTCTTATTCAAATCATTCAAAGTTCAGAATTTAAAACTGAAATTCAATGTTGTAATCAAAGCAAAGTACTACCATCAAACTCAAAACTTTTATCCTTAAACCCATTTATTGATTCATCAGGAATTCTACGTGTAGGAGGTCGACTGCGCAATTCCAACCTGCAATTCAATGAGAAGCATCCAATAATTCTTCCTCACAACCATTTCGTTACAGAATTGATTGTTCAACAATTCCACGTAGAGCATCTTCATTCTGGTCTCCAATTAACTCTGTGTGCCATCCGACAAAAGTACTGGATTCCAACCGGTAGAATTCTAGTAAAAAAGCTCATTAATCGTTGCATGACATGTTTCAAGACGAAACGCCAAGTGTCAAAACAAATCATGGGAGATCTGCCTATTCATAGAATCATACCCTCAAGCCCTTTTAGCAAAACAGGAATAGACTTTGCAGGACCGTTTATAACTAAACCTAATGTCATAAGAACAAAAATAACATTAAAATCATATATAGCATTATTCATTTGTTTCTCAACAAAGGCTATTCACCTTGAGATAGTTTCAGATCTGTCAACCCCTGCCTTCCTCGCTGCTTTTAGAAGATTCATCTCTCGTCGAGGAAAACCCTCTGATATTTTCACCGACAACGCTACTAACTTTAAAGGAGCTAAGAATATTTTGAATAATATACATCAACTTGTAAAGGATTCTTCAATTCAAAATTATGTCGCTAATGAACACATCAATTGGCATTTTATTCCTCCATCTGCTCCAAACTTCGGCGGCATTTGGGAAGCAGGAATTAAATCATTGAAGTATCATCTCCTAAGGTGTTTAAAATCTGCAGTTTTGAATTTTGAAGAACTCAATACTCTGACAAGTCAAATTGAAGCGTGCTTGAATTCTCGCCCGTTGTATCCGATGAGTTCGGATCCAAATGATTTCAACCCTCTCACTCCAGAACATTTTTTGATTGGAAGACCATTAACAGCACTCCCAGAGCCCAGTTATCACCCTAATGACAACTACTTAACTAGATGGAAATTAATTCAAAAGGCCAGAGATGTTTTCTGGCAAAGATGGTCCAGGGAATATCTGAACAATCTGCAACAACGGTCCAAGTGGAAAAAACCCTCTTCCAACCTGAAGGTTGGAGATTTGGTGTTGGTAAAAGACTTTCCTATGCCTTCAATGCAGTGGAGCCTTGGCCGCATCACCAAGGTGTCACCTGGAGCGGATGGCAATGTCCGAGTTGTGGAACTTCAAACAGAGAAACAACATCATCTAATAAGACCCATCTCGAAGATTGCACTTCTGCCATTCTAATTCTTCTTCTTCTTCTTAAAAAAAAATAAAAAAAAAAAACTTTCTACACTATGTGATCCTTTTCTTTTGCCTTGTGTGTGGACTACGTCCACAGGAGGGGAGTATGTTTCGTTTTATTCTAACATAGGTAGCAGAAGGCAGCGCGCGGCGGTAGAGCTACGTCATCGCTGACCAATGGGAGGCCAGCTGGCGGCACCGCCAGGGGGAGCTCGCCACCTTCTAGAATATTCTTCTTGCCACGTCGCCACCAGAGAACTATTCCTTTCAGAGCTGCGGCTTTAATTCATTTGTAAATTCTTTAAAATATTCAATGTAAAGAAAAATAAAATAATTCATTTGTAAAGCTTGGGATGATTGCCTGACCAAGATAAGTAAACTTATTTCTTTAAACTAGTATAAACATTATATTCAATTAAGCCTAACGAGAACAAATTGTTTTGTAAACAATCATTCTGATTTTCCTACTTGCGTATTTGCCAAGTGGGAAACAAAACACTGAAATTTCTCGATGTGTTTCGTACAACAACTATCCATGACTCTAGTAAATTTGTTATTCATGTTGAAACAAGTTAGATGCTGCACCAAAAACAACGACTTCACGTGACACCTTTCCATTCAATTCTCTTCACTCGTGTCACACAGCGCAACACAACAATTTTTCTCACTTTTCAGGCCAAAGACATCTTCATGCCTTGACACATCTCACCTCAAAGCGTGTCCACGTCAAAAGTCGCACTTTCACCACACATCTAATCTGAAATCACTGAATAACATTTTTACTAAGTCCGCAACAACGTCGAAACACAACACTTACGAGCATCTTTAAATAAACTACTTTAAAAATATGTGAAATGGAATTGGAACCCAGACTGTCAACAAGCTTTCACCACTCTCAAATAGAGTTTAACCAATAAACCAGAACTACACTTGTATCAAGTCGGTTTGCCATGCCGCCTTTATTGCGACACATCCACCCAAGGGATCGCAGGCATACTCAAACAGGTACATCCAGACGGACAAGTACATTCTGTACAATATTTCAGCCGCGCCCTTAGAGCACATGAGATAAATTACACCGTTTCCGAACTCGAGTGCCTAGTCATCGTCGAAAGTCTAGATAAAATTCCCGCGTCACTAAATCCATCGCCACCCTTCCCCCTAACTCGCCTCCAGTAAATTAGGGCCGTGTCCCGCATTCCTTTTATTCCACACCTTTTACTACATTTGCAGTCGATATCTTAACCTAACTTTTAAAACATTTAGATATTGGAATTTGATCAAGACCTACCCAAAATTGAACATTTTGATATTTTTTGATACTGTGTAAATCTCTAACTTTTCTACATATCAAACATTTTACATGGTAAATTGGGATCACAATTCACAACATTTTAGTAACCAATCCAACCAATAAACTGCGCTTCTCAATTTTCGATTTATAAAACCTACACGCAACATTTGTGACTTCTTTTTAGAAGAAATATTTTTTGTCCCATTCCTTTACCAAACCTTCATCTAATCATTATAATAATCTTTAATTATATTCTATTTTTGTATAAAATATATATTTTTTATTTTTTTATATTTTACCTTTCAATTATATAATCATAAATTTTTAATCCAACATTATTAACAAAAAAAAATCAATTTTACTTTTATTTTTCATAATATTATTTTAGTATTTCAAAACATTTATTTGTTGTCAAAAATCACTTTAAGTCTTCATTATTATTACTTTTATATAATACATGTTTGATTTTGTCCACTTAAACTTTATTCAACCACAATGATATTTCTATATTTTATTCATTTTATATTTGTTTTTATACCTTTATATAATATGACCATGTTTATCTTTAACTATCGGGCATACAACCAATCGTTTACAACAATCTATTTCTCTAACTACTTCAGTGTACTTCACTACTATATCTTTCTCAGTCATTGCTTTACATCAACGTAGAAAACGACAGTACTGGTTGAAATTTTTTTTTTGATTTCATAGTTTCATCAAACTCTTTGAACACAGTTCCCCAGATTCAAAAATACCAACTTCTGGCTTGAACACGTTTCAAAAGTTTATTTCAATCATCCAGAGAACACTTCACCAACGCATGCACAAAGCGTTCACAACTCTCAATTCTTTTAGCTTTAGCGGACCACAATCAACCTTTGATTTTAAGTCAAGACAGATCACCTACTGTCGCTACAACAATTCTACTTATCGCATGGCTCCATTTCACCCCTTTCAATCATATTAATGAACAACTTTTTTTTCAACAACTTTTCAACCCAATAACCCTACAATTGTGACAAAGCACTGTAACCTTATACAAGATCACAAGTGAAATATTGCCTAGGAAGACGCTCAAGTCTACGAGGTGTGTTCAAAAGGTATCGCGACTTTTGAATTTTCGCGGGTTACGTATATTCGAATTTCGATCTTTTTGTGGCTTTATGTTGGTACTCATGTCTCTCACTTATGCCGACAAGCTCGGCCATTTTGAATGTTCACTTAATTGTTGACAGCTGCTTTGCTTGCAGGTGTTTTGGATCGTCTTCGATTTTTACCTATTAAAAAAAATGGATCAAAGAACCTGTATCAAATTTTGTGTGAAAAACGAAATTAAGTGGGCGGATGCATTCCGAATGTTGACTGTGGCATACGGAGAAGCTACCTTGGACCGAAGCAACGTTTATCGGTGGTACAAAATGTTTTCAGAAGGCCGAGAAGATGTGAACGACGAAGAGCGTGCCGGACGCCCGAGCACTTCAACAACAGACGAAAAAATTAATGAAGTGGAGAAAATGATATTGGCCAATAGTCGAATGACCGTTAGAGAAGTTGCTGAGGTCCTAAACATATCGATTGGCTCGTGCCATTCGATTTTTATCAATGATTTGGGCATGAGACGGTTCGCCGCGAAATTCGTACCAAAATTGCTCAATTGCGACCAAAAACAGCATCGCATGAACATTGCTAATGAGATGTTGGACTCTGTCCGCGACGACCCAAATTTGCTCCAGAGGGTCATAACTGGTGACGAAGCGTAGGTTTATGGTTATGACGTGGAAACCAAAGCTCAATCATCTCAATGGAAGCTGTCGCACGAACCAAGACCGAAAAAAGCGCGCAAAGTTCGGTCGAATGTGAAAGTTTTGCTGACAGTTTTCTTCGATTGCAGGGGCGTGGTGCATCATGAGTTCTTGTCACAGGGTAGAACGGTCAATAAGGAATATTACCTGCAAGTTATGCGCAATTTGCGCGAAGTAATCCTCCAGAAACGCCCGGATTTGTGGAAGAACAAAAATTGGCTTTTTGCACCACGATAACACCCCTGCTCACACATCGTTGCTTGTGTGCGACCTTTTGGCCAAAAACAACACACTAATGATGCCGCAGCCACCGTATTCCCCAGATCTGGCCCCCTGTGACTTTTCTTGTTCCCTAAACTGAAGAGGCCCATGAAAGGACGACGTTACGCTATGCTTGACGAGATAAAGACGGCATCGAAGGAGGAGCTGAAAAAGATTTTTAAAAAAATGATTTTTTGAAGTGCTAGAAAGATTGGAAAAACCGTTGGCACAAGTGTATGATATTTCATTAGGATTACTTTGAAGGGGACAAAATAGGTATTCATGAATAAATAAATAATTTTTGAGAAAAAAACACAAAAGTCGCGATACCTTTTGAACACACCTCGTAATCCTCGCTTTGCACCTGGATCTAAGTATTCGGTTGCCTGTGTAATACTTACAATTGCATATTCTTTAACCCCTAACCCTTTCAAACGCCCGCCAACAATCTCTTAGAACATCATTTTATTTTTTATCATCATTATTTTTTTTATCAAACAAAGGTTTTATCTAAATTTCTCTTTTATAATGAATATCATAACTTTTAAATTAAACATAAGTTTTATTTTTTATAATTTTCAGATATATTCAAACAAAACATCTTGTTATAGCCCTTTTTAACTCTTAGAGTTTAAATTAATTAAAATAAATTTTAATTACTTACCTGTGTTAGAGAGGCTTTACCCGTTTAAACCCGGATAAACCCTTTCACTCCCGGGGCCCATCTATGGTAATTTAAACCAACAACCCCATATTGTATAATACTTATAACAAGATTGTCATGTTGTTTATAGAAACACATCTATGAATAATTATACGCATGATTGACATGTGTCATTGCATCACCATATGTAATGTACTTTGTACAAACTGAGGATGAATAAATAAAACTATGTAATAGATTAAGAGCTGAGCTAAGCAAGAGATCGAGATAGAAATTCAACAACCCTAAAAAGGAATTTGGCAAGTCGTTGCCATCAGGTCCAGAGGGTGTAGAAAATACCGCAGACACCCCACGCACTTTGCACCCGTTCAAAGTCCAAATTCTCGCATGTCTCACCCCCCTCGGCAAAGATATAAAACATCTGCCCTAGCCGAAATAAGAGACTTCACCATCAACGTGAGCCCTCGCCGGTTGTACCCAGGTCCACCTCATCGACCATGTAGAACAGTAAGAAATCTTCTATCCCCATCTTGCTCTTAGCTCGACTCCTATCTGTTCACGGAACTTTCCTACTACAACGGTGTCTCTTCCTTTTTTGTGTGTGGACATTCCCAAGCTTTCCACTCTGCCTCGACCACGACTGCCTGTACTCTGTGAGAACTTTTAAAGGTCCTCCAAGGTGCAGAGAGGTACTGAAAAACTCTCCACGCCCTGACTGTCCCTCTCGGTTATTACAGGTTTGACCCTCGGTTATCACAGCTATAGCGAGAGTCGACAGGATACCTCATCACAGATAAGTCGACAGGACCTTATCACAGATAAGCCGACAGGACCTTATCACAGATATATAAACGGATAAACATTTTAAATATTAAAAATAATGCCTATTTTATATTCACAATTATTTTGTATCTTGTTTGCAAAATATTTCTTTTATAAAAATAAAATTTGATCAAAACACAAAGCACATAAAATGTTTGCAAAATTGGTGTGTGTGTGTTAAATTAAAACATTAATGATATATTTCAGAAAATATTGTGAAATTTGAATTAAATTATACGCTGAAAATGTGTATATAAAAAATGATATCACACATATAAAACCTTTGAAGACATTGAACTATCAAAAATAAAAGTGATTATTTTTAAATTACTAATTTTGATTATTGAAAAAATATTATTAATAAAATATTTATCACTAATATAATTATTTTATATATAGTATAACAGAGTATATCATGATTATTATTTCTATCTGACAACACACACATTGTCACTACGTCACACCACTTTGAAAGTTGGCGCGAGGGGAACCGCCTGTTGTCTGGGCTGAAGGAAGAGAAGATCTCTGGACGACACAGCTTCAATCATAAAAGGTAATTATTTTATGATATTTACCTATGATATAATTGAAGCTCTCGCTTGGTAAAAAATACTTAGAAAGAGTAAAGAAAAATCAAGAGAAAATGACAAACCCATTAAACAGCAATCCGATGTATGTGTATAAATGTGTTTATAATATTTATAGATATAGGAAAAATTTGTTCGTTTCACATATCATTGAATAGTATTTTACCCTTTTCGATAAAACTTTGGTATCATATAGAATTAGGTCTGGAAGTAGTCACCGCCATATTTCAATCTCCAAAATATGTAAATTAGTCAGATATAAATTAAATTAGCATATTCCGCTTACTTCGAAACGTTTCCAAACAATATTTAAACCATCTTTGAAACTTGAGAGGATATAGAATTAGGTATGGAAGAAATCATCGCTATATTTCAATCTCCAAAATATGTAAATTAGTCAGATATATGGCTATTTTTCATATTCCGCTTACTTCGTTTTCAAACAATATTTAAACCATCTTTGAAACTTTGAGAGGATATAGAATTAGGTATGGAAGAAATCATCGCCATATTTCAATCTCCAAAATATGTAAATTAGTCAGATATAAAGCTATTTTGCATACTCCGCTTACTTCGAATCGTTTCCAAACAATATTTAAACCATCTTTGAAACTCTGAGAGGATATAGAATTAGGAATTCACCACCATATTTCAATCTTCAATTTATGTAAATTAGTCATATAAAAGGCTACCATGTTCATTCCATATCGTTTCGAGATTTAAACTCTCTTGATGTAACCTTGCATCGTATATTGATAGAATTTGGTCTGAAAGAAGTTACCATCCAATTTAAAGTCCCAGAATATGCAAATTTGACCGATAAAAGGCTAATTAGCATATTCTGTTTATTCAGTATCGTTTCGAGACAATATTTATACTATCTTAATGAAACTTTGAGTGGATATATAATCAGGTCTGAGAAAGGAGTCATTGTGCAAATTAACAATTGAATATGCAAATTTGTACGCTAATAAACTAATTTATATATTCCGTTTGATTCATATACTTGTGCGAAGCCGTCTCGTTTGACTAATTAAGTTAATCGTTAGAAAAGTACAAAACAATACACTCTCCCATGAAATACCGCATAAACATGGCTAAACTCAGTCTCAACGTGAGTTGTATTCTCATTAGAGACCCTGTTCCAGTTGAAAGACTCCTCATGACTAAGCCTGACATGGCAGAATCTCTGATGAGAGACTACCTCCAGGAGAGACGGTTTAGGCGAGTCTCTCTCATAGGACACCTTACTGTATTTAAAAGATCTATTGCATTGTCTTTTCAGAGAGGATTCATATTGTGTGTGTTTGTGTAACATAGAAAATTAGGGAAGATAAACTTCAGAATGACACGGCAATTTATTCAATGTAAGCACAAATTAAAACAAAAAAATAGCAGAGAGGCAATGAGAAAATTTTGTAGTGTATCAAAATACAAATATCGAAATTAAAAAATATTTTCATAGAATATTAAATAATCTGCTACAATCTAGATATACCCCCTATATTTTGAGCAATATACAAAATCATCATCAATAAATTGAAACTTCTGTCATAGAAAATCATTATTTTCATGATAAAGGATGTACTTCTGACTGAGATGTCAATTTATTGATAAATATGAATGTCAACAAGACAACTTCCATCTTTAGTACAATGTGATATATCGAAAATTTCAATAGAAGAAACTTCATGAAAGCTTTCCTAATTTCATTAGAGTATATTGGATTATTTCAATATATATAAATTGGGTTGGCCAAATATCACGGAGCAAGTTAAAAAAAGTTAGTTTATTTTTGCTCTACCAGATGGCGCTCTGCTATCTAAAAATCACATGTGCTTGTAGTCAGGATATGCTTTCTTTATTTTTAATATCAACACTTGACCCACTATTTTTTTATTTTTTTCTATTGTTTTTTCATATATATATATGTGTTCTAAAATATTAGTCAGAAATTATATTTGTTGCCTATATTTATGATATGAATATTTTAAAATAAGAATTGGTATAGTGCTAATAATTTTTCGTTATATCCGACTGGGCTTACTGCAATGAGCAAAATATTGGGAGGGCCTGGCTTATCAGTTGTTAACTCTCTCTCTCTACTAGCGGTTTGGTCGGTCTATTTACAAAATGTTCAACAGTCTTTTGTTAAGATAAAGAAAAACGCGTACGTGGTTAGTTTTCTTGTTTAATCAAGAATGGGTATTTGGCCAATACTGGAATAATTAAAAATCAATGAATAGTTGACATTTATTCCGATAGATGGCGCAAGTCATCAGCAAATTTCAGTTGCACGATAAGGAAATGCCTTTTTCTTAATCTATGAACCTTTTCCCAGTACAATGTCATATTTGTACTATTTTTTCACAGTGTTTCGTTAGTGTAATCCAATTATAAACCGTGGCTTTGTTATGAGAATGGCTTTCTGCAGAGTTTACTACTAAGTGGACTTTCAGCATGTGAATATTCATCAATTGGCGAAAACTTTTATATTTTTACATTTTTTTCTATCAATTATAAAACTTTTTTTATGAATTCTACAGTACTTTATTAATATCTATAAGACTGGACACATCCCTCTATTGCCAAATATTCTATAAAAGTAGACAGTCTTGTACATTGATTTTGAAGGATTATTTAAAAATATTTAATTCACATTTTTTCTTACCATTGAATATAACAGAATATTTTAAAACACTTAATGCTGTTGACGTTATGTGGCGCTGAGTTTGTTGTTGACACACTTTAAAATGTTATAACACCTTGATAAAGGTTGGCGTTCAGCCAACTGAAATATTGGTAAAATAAATCATATTTTGATCCAATATATGCCTTTTTAATTGAAGATTTATCTATGGATTGCTCTATTCTCAAAAAAAGTTTAAAAATATGTTACAGATAATTTTATAGCATCCCGGTCAATTATTGTTACCTTCATTACAAAGAACACTATTTGAACATCTGAACTATTTTCACGCGACCATATTTAAAAGGTAATACAAATAAAACAATTTTCTACCACGCATACTGCAATTCTAAACATATTGGAGTACCTTTCTTGTCGAGATTACAATAAGAAGTGCTGTATAATGCTATTTATTTTGCCAACGTGTAAAGAACATTACGTTTTTCAGGATAGGTGTTGAAATTTGCGTCAACAAAACGCATTTTCTAAGAAGCTTTGCTTCTTCTTGTTTTCATTTGAATAAAATTTTATGCTGAAAGAGTCACCGAATGTTCTGACGGACTAATGATAATTTTACTCCATCGATTGAAATATGTGAATATTGGAATCGACTCTATAAAAAGTGATTTTGACACGGTAGCGACAAAAATAGAACAATTTGAAGATACGATGTAGAAGCTTTACTCGAACAAGACCTATAGGATTTAGATAGGATTATCGCAAGGAGATATCGCAGAATTGTTAAATATTGATCGTTCAACGATTTGTAGACATTTGAAAGCCTTTGTAATGATTCGAAGGCAAGTAAAATGGGTTGATTGAAGCCTAGGTAAGTCGAGAGAAAGGGACAAGTTTACCTTTGAATCATTTCTTCAGAGTCACAGAATATTTTGTAATTGTATCATATGACAGGATTTGAAACATAAATATTTTACGATAACCCAAAGTGAAGGCCTTAGTGAAGGCCCGTGGAACCTTCAACATCGATTGCTAAGCCAAATATTACTTGCTTTGAATTTAGTGAAATAGCTGGGTATATTGGATTTTGTCTTGCTCCAAACCAACTAAACCGTCACCTGGGAACGTTATAAACAGCAATCCATGCAATTGAGCCGCCCATTGAACAAATATGGCTAAACTACGCGAATAGAATTGACAACGATCGACCACATGTTGGGGACACGTTTGTCTGGAATGTCCCATTGTCCCCGGCGCATTCACCGGATATTGCTCCCTCTGATTACAACCTTTGTCGATCGAACACTCAAGGACTGTTTGAGAAGCGCTTCGATTCTTGTAAAGTCATCAAAAATTGGACCACTTTGGGATTATTGTTAAAATATAGTCGTTATTTCTACGTGAAATCCGTTTATTACCTGAAATATGAGAAAGGTAGTGGCTAGCAATAGCAATATATTGTTACTGAGAAAATTAGAAAATAAAATATATGGATGACCTGTGACATTTTATTTAATGTCTGTGCGAGGCAAATTGGAACTTTTTAAATATTAAAGAGGCACACAATGAAAGGAAGTTTAGATTGCTGCAGAATATAAATATCTAAGTTAGCAATCGGTTCATAATGAAATAACTCGCTAGAATATTTTAACCAATCCCAGTCAAAATTATAACCAAATATACCTCTAAAGCTAATCCAGATACATCCAATATATGAGTATAACAGGATTGAGTATAAGTCTCTTTGTTCAACAACGTATATATATAATAGTAAAAAATAGTACAAGAGTTAAATTGTATTGGGATCAAGTATATACAGTTAAACCTGTCTATAGCGCTCCCTCTTGGGACTCACCAAAATAGGGTGCTATAGAGAGAGGGTGCTATAGACAGGTCACTTTTAATGTAAATCTACGTATATAAAATCGGGCGCTATAGAGAGGGAGGCGCTATTTGAAGTGAGCGCTATGTACGTATAATTATTAAAATAAATTTGAAATATATAACCTAATTTTTGTAGTAAGAGACAAGACATTATATTTGGAACACGTTTTGTATCATACTTTCTATATTTAAAATACAAATATTAATAAATAAATTATAATTAATAACTGACACAGAGAGAAGGCACCAAACACGTTCAGAGTTTAGAAAATAAAAATGTAACAAAAATAACTTTAGGTACAAAAATCTTTATTTGAAACTACTCAACTTTGAATATTTTGAAAGCAAACATCTTACGTGTGTAAACAAGGTTGGAATATTTACTTGGCTGTTTGAATAAGCTTCCATTTAATAGTTTTTCAAATTTTAAACTTTGTGTTAAAATGTATTCTTTAGGGATACATTTAATAGGAGTGAAAGACAAAACACGTTTCGTAAAAACATGTTGAAGAATTTATTTAAACATTAATTCACACACAAAAGGTATAGAAAATATTACATTAAGGATTTAAATAACAGAAAATATTCTACGGTTAGAGAGAGTTTGTGGCATTTAAACTATCGATTTTTGATAAAATATCAGATTGAATACCTTTACATAAAATAAATTGCTTCAATAGACTTCGTTACTTTTCAAGATCAAACCCATGAGGAGTTCAAGCACAACCAAACAGACTCTTATTCCCTCGTATGTATATTAGTTGAACAGCCTTTTACATACTGGATGTGGTGCAGTTACAGTAAAATATAGTCTTATCTATGAATGGCGCGTTATTGTCCTATAGTTAATTTATACCTAATTGACTTTTTGCTTATTGTTTTCTGAAGAGCATTCCTCGATGCAAATATTTATGTCATTCTGCTATCCTAAAAGCTTATGTCTATAGTTTACTTGAATATAATTTATATGATTCCACCCTTCAGTGTATCATATATAAGCAGAATCGTTCAATACAGTATTAGAGTATAAGAAGCGGTCTGGTAGATTATATTGGAGAAACCGCTGGGAGGGTTCACCACTGATGAACCAAGCCCTCCCAATATTTTTTCATCGCAGTAGGGACAGTAGAAGTTTGATTTATGTTTAAAAGAGACTTTCTTACTTGAATGTTTTCTTTTCTTATATTCTGGATCGCGCGTAGTTACCTAATAAAATAGTCTCTACAATTATCTTCATAGCTAATTCCATGTTTATTTGAGCTGAAGGTATGTCGACAAAGGATATAAATAAGTGAATTAGATGGAAAGGTTGTAAAATTCTTTAGAAAGTTGATAGTGTGAAGTGTCTTCGGGTGTACCAACAGATAAGTACGTGAAAACAACAAAAACGATTATTATATACATACAAGTTCCTTTTCAAACACGAGCTCATCTATAGCCATTGTTACTCTGTGTAATATTCCAACAGTTAGAACACTAAAAATGTGGATTTTTAATTTTATTGTGTGAGTGTGTGTGAGGTCATAAACAATAATTCCAAATATCAACTCCCAACGGCCACCAAGTAGTAAACGGCGCTAAGCAGATGAACTTCGTATTTGCATAGTAGAATTTATGACGAGTGTGTTCAGCATAGTAATTTGTGTGTCAGGGAGAATCTGGGATAAATTGTGGAACCAATACCAGTGGTTTACAACCGATTTCCAATAATTTACACCCAGCTGGTCAGCGCAGAATAAAATATTTCAATATATTTGGAAGGATAAATTTATAGCAACTGCTAGGAGAGATTCTTTAATATATTGCCTGAATTTTTCTTTGGTATTTTACATATTTACCTATTGACTCCTAGATAATTGTTTTGGAAAAGTCAAGTTTTGGCCTGTAAATATAAATAAAAAAGTATTGTACAAATAAATTTTAAAGATAGATGGCAATTAAATTTATATAAAAAAGGTATATAGTTCTGAAATATTTTATCAAATATATATGTCTAAAAATTATTATCAAAATAATAATTATTTTCTCCTAAAGGTTTCTCTATCATCAGGTGATTCAAAAAAATTACAAAAAATTATTTATAGACTACTAATTCAGATTTATACAATACTAGCGGATGTACCCGGCTTCGCCCAGGTTTTTCTCGAGGGAATGTTTGTAGTCTAGTAATAAGAAAATATACTACACCTAAAAACTATCAGAGAAAAGAGAAACCACGGAAGGTGAACAGAAAAATGCTTACAATGGATGTTATGTTTACGATATCTTGTAGGGGTGTAGACAAGGTACTTGGTTACACTTAGGACAAGAGCCTTGCACTAACTAATTTATTAAAGCATAGGTTATATAAAGATTAAAAAGGGAAAGAGAGGAAACAGAGGTTACATCCTCCGGTAAACAAGCAACACCGTTGTCAGGCTAAACTTACAGTCAGTTGGAGGGGGGGGGTGCCGACGTCATCCTTCCGGTCACGTGTTATACATGAGTGGCAGCGCTGGTGTCCAACAAATCCCCTCCCGGATAAACTTCAGCTGGACGTTTATTCCGATAGTCCATCAGCGCTCTACAGTACTTTTCATGCTGGCTTCTAGCAAGAGGCTTGGTAAGGAAGTCAGCAGGGTTCTCAGCACTCGGAGTGTAGAAAAGTTCGATTGCTTCTTCTGAGATCTTTTCTCGAACAAAATGGTACTTTACGGCAAAATGTCTAGTTTTTGATTTGTCGATGTAATTTTCCGCATGGGAAATTGCAGCTTGGTTGTCGCAGAATACTTTTGTTTCTCCACAAATCAAACTTGACATTTTCAGCTGTTCCATCAGATTCCGTACCCATGTGATGTCCTTCACAGCTGATGACAGTGCAATGTATTCCGATTCCATAGTACTCAAAGCGGTAACTGTTTGTTTGGTGCTTCTCCAAATTATTGGTGCTCCAGCTAAAATGATGAGATGTCCAGATACTCCTTTTCGGTCTACAATGTCTGAGGCCCAACTTGCATCCGAAAAGGCAATCAAAGGTTTGCCAGTGGATCTGTAAGTTATGCCAAAGTCCTTGGTGCTCTTCAGATAACGCAGCACGCGTTTCCCAGCTTCCCAGTGTTTTCTTGTGTAGTTATCACAGTATCTGGATAGGATCCCGACTGCGTAGGCGAGGTCGGGCCTGGTTCTCTGAGAAAGGTATGACAGTCCTCCGATCAGTTCACGGTATGGAAACCGCTCATTGGAATTTCCATTTTTCCTTACACTCAGGTCAAGATTGGTTTCCATTGGAGTCGAGATACCTTTTGCATCCTGTAGTCTGAAACGTTGAAGCAGTTCTTCTATGTAGTTACTTTGAGAAAGAGTCATACTTCCATCTTCTGACTTCTTGAAGGATACTCCAAGCATATGAGAAATTGGTCCTAGATACTTCACTTCAAAACTGGAATTTAAGAGTTCTCTGCATTTGTTTCTCGCTGCTTGATTCTCTGAAATGGCAAAGATGTCATCCACATAGATTGAGAGAATGATCCTTCCTTCTTCAAGTTCAACTTCGTAGATGCTCGGATCAATAGGGTTACGTTGGAATCCTATTTCGTGAAGTTGTTTGTTTAAGAATTCATTCCAGCATCTTCCGCTCTGTTTTAATCCATAGATAGATTTCTTAAGCTTGCAGAACAAGTTTTCTTCTCCTGGTTTCTTGAAGCATTCAGGTTGTTCCATGTAAATAGTCTCATTGAGTGTCCCATGAAGATAAGCACTCTTCACGTCGATTTGGTCAATGAACCAGTCCTTTTCTGTTGCTATCGCCGTTAATAGCCTTATAGTTTCAAAACTGGAAACAGGAGTATAGACTTCGTTGTAGTCAATTCCTCTACGTTGAGTGAAGCCTTTGGCGACTAGACGTGCTTTGTATCTAGTGGTACCATCCACTGCATTGATTTTCTTATTTAGTACCTATCTACATTTTAAAGGTTTGATACCTTTCGGCAATTCCTGCAGTTGCCATACATCATGTCTTTCGAGCGATTCCCTTTCTTCTTCAATGGCTTCTATCCAATTAACTACCTCTGGGCTGTTCATGGCTTCTTCATAAGTGGGGTTATTGTCCTCTGCACTTGTCGCATTTATCTGTCCACCACTATTATCCTCTTCCGGAGATTCTGCCGTCTTTCCATGACTTCGGAGTGTCATTGGATGGCTTCTCAGGTTCTCTGGGAGAGTCTCAGATAGCTGATCTATTCCACCTGTAGTTCCAATCAGTTCTTCAGTTTCTCGGTCTACTGGTTGATCTGCATTACTTTCTTCTTGAAAGGAGGCCTCTTTCGAGGAGAAATGGACAGATGGTAGAGTATCCCTTTCTCTTTTGGGCTGTTTATAGAGGATTTCTTCTTTGAATACACAATTTCTAGATTCCACCACTTGGCGTTTTTCAGGAATCCAGATTCTCCAACCTCGTCCCTGTAGAGAATAACCCACGAGAATTCCTTTAGTGGCTCTTATCTGAAGCTTCGAATTCCTTCTTTGATTTGGAACATGAACAAAGGTTTCGCAGCCGATTGCTCTCAGATGATGCAGAGCAGGTCTTTTTCCAAACCACAATTCAAAAGGCGTTTTCTCTTCATTGTGTCTGTTTGTAACACGATTTCTCAAGTATGCTGCTGTGTTGGTGAGCTCTGCCCAAGAGGCGGTTGGCAGATTGCAACTGTTCACAGTACTCCTCACTAAGTTCAGCAAAGTCCTATTCATGCGTTCGGCGACACCATTCTGTTCAGGTGTGTAGACCATGGTGCGTTCATGTACTATACCATGGGCCTTCGTGAAAATATCCCAAGGAGATGAACAGAACTCTAGTCCATTATCTGTACGGATCCTCTTGAGAGAAAATCCCGTCTGATTTTCAGCTTCTTTCATCCATTCCTTGAATTTTTCTAGAGTATCGCCCTTCCTTTTGAGGAAATATACCCTTGTATATCTTGATGCGTCATCAATGATGGTCAAGACAAATCTTGATCCACCCCAGCTCTCAATGTTGAACGGTCCCATTAGATCACAGTGAACAAGGGCTAGTGTCTGAGTTTCCTAGGTAGATCTCAAATTCAGGAAAGGTATTTTTGTCGATTTTCCAATCATACAATCAGAGCACTTATCAGGTTTTCCAGCCTGACAGTTCAAACCAATGACAACTTCTCTTTTCATCATGTCTACTATGGTGTCATAGTTGATATGCATGAGTCTCTGATGCCATAAATTTAGTGGGAATTTACGAAAATTGTTGGTTTGAGCAATGGAATTTGAACATTCTCCTGATTCTGGAAATCTGGACGGAGCAGTCCTGACGAGATAGAGCCTTCCTCTCTTCTCCGCTCTGATCATCAAGTTATGATCATTGTCGTAGATATGACATCCCTTCTTGTCGAAGATAACCTCATGACCATTTTCCACAATTTGTAGAACAGAGAGTACACCATGTCTGATCCCAGGTACGAACATTGCATTCTGAGCAACTATGCTTCTAAGTTGTCCAGAATTGTTGATCAGATCTACTTGAGCATTACCTCTTCCTATGTTTGAATGTGATGTACCATCAATGGTGGTCACTTGTCCTACATTCTCGTCATTCAACGTGGAAAAATACCTTCTGTTCGGAGTCATATGATGCGTGGCACCTGAGTCAATTACCCACGTATCCTCTTCTGATACAACTGCTGCATTATACATCACATTCAAGTTCTTTGCTTCGTGATGTTGATGTATCGCTCCCTTTTCTTGTTGTTTACCGTTATTCTTTTTCAGTTTGAAACAGTCCCGTGCAATATGCCCTGTTTTCCCACATCCGAAACATGTTCTAACAGTTTTAGAACCTTGATGTTCATGAGGGAATTGTTTCTTGTTAGAGTTCCTGACTGACAGTGCACCCATCCCTTCATTTGTTGTAGCATACCGGCGCTCTGCCTTAGCTAACAATTTACGTCTGATGTTGGCACTGGTGAACTCTGACTCTGGTAAGTTACACATTGTTGATATAACATTATCCCAGTCCTCGGGCATTCCACAAAGAATTAGCATGCTTAGATCACCGTCTTCAATTTTATCCCCTACACCTGTGAGTTCACTCACTATTAGATTTATGCTTCCCAAATAGGCATTCATGTTCGCATGTTGACAGAATTTCTGGGAGTACAACTTTCGACGCAGTTGGAGAATTCTGTGTTTGCTATCCCTGGGTGCATAAAGTCTTTGTAATTCATCCCAAACTTCTTTGGGGGAATTTAGATGTCTGATATGGTTCTGCTGCTCCTCACCAATAGAGAGACATATCTTTGCTAAAGCCTTATTCTGCCTCGTATTAAATTTGTTGATTAGACCAACATCCCCTCCCTCGGGTTTGATTTCGCCTGGGTCAACAATTGACCATAAGTCATTGTCCATCAGAATGAGCTTAATTTGGAAGCTCCATGAGGAATAGTTTAATCCATTTAGCTTGGTAATTTTCGTTAAACTTTCGTTAGCTTCCATTATAAGATGGCGTCCACTGAAGGGGGGGAGAGAGAACAAAAATAGGCTTACCGTTCAATGCTTCAGGCAGCTCCAATCAGTCTCATAATCTTTTCTTGTAGGGGTGTAGACAAGGTACTTGGTTACACTTAGGACAAGAGCCTTGCACTAACTAATTTATTAAAGCATAGGTTATATAAAGATTAAAAAGGGAAAGAGAAGAAACAAAGAGGTTACATCCTCCGGTAAACAAGCAACAGCGTTGTCAGGCTAAACTTACAGTCAGTTGGAGGGGGGGGTGCCGACGTCATCCTTCCGGTCACGTGTTATACATGAGTGGCAGCGCTGGGTTCCAACACGATATCAAGTTAAATAAAAACAAAGATAAAATTTGCATATGTTGGTCACTATAAATTTGTATATTTGTTAGGCGAAATTAGAAACATGATAAAACAATTGGGTATTTAAAAACAAATGTAGAAATAAAAGTTGAAGTATAATAAACAATGTTAAAGATTAGTTTTAATTATTAATCAAGATTGTGTGTGAATATGTGAGAAAGATGTAATATCGTTGTTGTTTTCTTGGCCGACTGTTTTACATATGGTGTTATCTTAAAATTGCTTGTTTTGAAAATTTTTTAGATTGAGATTATTAGCTAGTATGTAAAAAAATTAACTCTGTTGAAATTTAATTTTGTATTTATATATAAATAAAATTAACTCTGTTGATTTTTTTTGTATTTAATCGATAACAGCGAAGTTACGCATGTTAATGTTAGGAAATATATTTTGATGTTAAGCAAAACCTGCTCCATCTCGTTTTACATAAATGTTGAAAATTTGGTTGAAATTGATGCATTGTAACGAAAGTTTTTAGTGATGTCGACTTATGAAATTTCCATTTTATTAATATAGATTTACTTAACTACACTTATGGGTACAAGTTAAGTTACAATTAGTATTTCTTTACTAATTTTTAAAAATATATAAAGTAAGTTTTATAAAACATATATTTATATTTTTTCGAACATTTTTGTGTTTTATTTTTATATTGTAAATACTTTATAATATTTCTTATCAATAATTAAGGATGATTAATGGCCAGAACTTAAAAAAGTATTTACAGATGTTAAAAAACAAAATATTCACTCACTTAATAATAGGTGGTATCCCCTATTATAGCAATACATTCTTAACACCTGTTTCTCATGCTCTTTACAAGGTTGTTGATCAGTTCAATATGTTTTAGTCTATTATTTTCGGAGAGCAGTCTTGAACTCATCAAGGTTTTTGGGAGAGGGACAAAGACCAGCTATTTGTCTCCCAAGGACATCCAACACATGCTCTATCTGGAGACCTGGATGGCCAGCCCAATATTGAATTCTAGTATCTTGGAGATACCGAGTCACCAGGTTTGCTCTGTGGGGACGAGCGTTATCGTCTATTAACACAAAATCTGTACCCTCTGTGTGAGCCGACGGAAGATTTAAGAAATATGAATGCAGGCCAGACAAGGTCTATCTTGAGGATGTTTACAGATATTGTTTTTTAAAAATATATACATGCTTTGTTTCATATACCTTTTTACGTTAATAGAGAGCTTATAATAGAAACTATTTATAGTAAATAGGTTGTGTGATCTGGCACCTAGTCATAAATGGATATTCAATCTTTGGGAAAAATGTAACGTATTTATGTTTCTGATTTTTTAGAAAAAAAGTGAAATATGTTTGCCTCTTTTTATACTCTTTAATGCCTTACTAGTGTCTCTGAATAATGTTGACACAAAGACGCCATTTTCCCAGATCGTTATATGTCTGTGGGACCATGGTGGAATTGGCTTAGCTACAGGAGGATGTCTCCTAATTGGAGACAAGGAACTGTTAAACGACATCTATTGTAGGTCAATAGTGTTTTACTCTTTGGAATGAGCATATCGTTAAAACAAAGAGGCGAATCTAACAACTCTATACGAAATTATTCCGATTTTACGTTGAGAAGTTATATCGCTATTTCTTTGAAATATTAAAAATAGTTTCGTATATAGAAATTCAAGTTACGCCTCTTTTATTAAGCGTCTACCCTCTATATATTACGATACGGTTAGAAAATAGAGCATAGGTAGAATTAGAAGAATAGAAATTAAAATTTTGTAAAATTTGATTATATATATATCTATTTAAAATAAAGAAGGCATCTCCTGACCACAAGCACATGTGCTTTTTAGATGGCAGAGCGCCATCTAGTGGAGTAAAAATAAACTAAACGTTTATTTAGCTTACTCCGAGATATTTGGCCAACCCAATATCTATTGGGAAGCCATTGGGTCCAAAAAATATTTTTGGTCGCAATGGTTACAGCCTTCTCCACGCTGACGAGCGCCAACAGCGCGAAACGCGTTCGTGGATGGCTTTTCTTGATTTATCAAGAAATTGGGTTGGCCAAATATCTCGGAGTAAGCTAAATAAACGTTTAGTTTATTTTTACTCCACTAGATGGCGCTCTGCCATCTAAAAAGCACATGTGCTTGTGGTCAGGAGATGCCTTCTTTATTTTAAATATCAACACCTGACCCACTTATCTTTTAATTTTTTCTATTGTTTTTTCATATATATCTATATATATAAAAATGGATGTTTGTTGGTCCGTTGGTCCGTCCGTCCGTTCGTTAGTGATAATCTTCTACATCGCTCAACCAATCGTGATGAAACTTTGGGAAGATGTTTAGTATACTACCGGGATGGTTTCTGGCTAATTACTCTTTAGAAATAACCTTTCGTTGCATTTTTATTTACAATAAAACGTAAATTCACTCGCAATCAGCGCCCCCTCGCGGTAGACGTATGGCCTGAAATAGCCTCGCATGAGCTTATTTGTAACGTCAAGCTTAGCCTATAGGTTAGGTACACAGCTTCGTACCCCCGCAACCTAGGTTCGAGGCTCAGCGTGGGTTTTTTTTTTCATTTCTTTTATATTATTGTAGCAAATTATTGAAAATATTATTTTATTTAAAATGAAGGCTTTTTAAAATAAAAATTAACATAAACAATTTTTTATTAATATTTGTAACAAACCTAGGTTCGAGGCTCAGCGTGGGTGTCTTTTTTATTTTCATTTCTTTTATATTATTGTAGCAAGGTCTGTTTTTACAGCATTATTATATTTTGATTGGTTTATTTTAAATATGTTTGTTATGAAGGCTCTATGTAATACTATTTAGAGCACATTTTACATTTTAAACACCTAAGCCCCCCTCCTTTTAATATTGTAGCAAAGTATTAAAAGTATTATTTTATTTTAGATGTTTGCCATGAAACTTTGGGAAGTTGTTTAGTATACTATCAGGACGATTTCTGGCGAATTATTTTAGAATAATATTTATAACAAAAATTATAGCGAAATTAAGACATAGTGATTATATTCTGTGTTTGTGCATATATAAATATTTTACAGAAAATGTGAGAACGTTCTATTAGAATATCTCGAAAACAAAAAACAATACATATAAACGAGTTCACTGACATTTATTGATGCAGTGATTGTAATCAATGATTACAATGAAGGGCTATATTATCTATATATATAAAAATCACTCTTAAATTTTACCGTAACGTTCCATTCTCAATCCCGTAGGGCTTTAGATCGGCTAAAACATTTTTATCTTTATAAGTGAATATTAACTTTACTGTACTGAATAGTTTAGTATAATGTTAATTTAACATATTACAATTTAGCCACAGCAACGCGTGGCCGGGTTCGCTAGTATATATATAATTAAAAAGGCATATATTGAATCAAAATATCATTTATTATACCAATAGTTCAGTTGGCTGAACGCCAACCTTTATCAAGGTGTTATAACATATTTATTTATGGATTGCTCTATTTTTAATATATATATATGTTATATTGAAATATTTTATTTAAAAATGTTATATTAGGATATTATTTAAAATGTTATATTAAAATATTTTATTTAAAAAAAATTATAATTTCATAGATATAAATACTCTGTATAAATCGACCGCCAGAGGTCGCGCTTCCCATGTAAAATCACATTGTTGTTCTTCCCCGCTGGTCGGCTCAAACATGTTTGTAATTATGTAAATATAATATTTTGTTTTATTTATTCTTACGCCTTAAGCCAGGCGGTACTTGTACAAAATTATATTTTTAATATGAATTCATTTCTCAGCTCAATAAAGCAATATCTGATCAAGACCATTTTATTATTATTCTTTCAAGAAATTTAGCCACGACTGCGTCACCATTACAATAATCCTCAACATGATCCAAAATACAAGCATCTAATCTTTTTTATTTAAATATAATATATATATATATATATATTAAGAAAAAGGCATCTCCTTATCGTGCAACTGAAAGTTGCTGATGGCTGGCGCCATCTATCGGAATAAATATCAACTATTCTCGTTGATTTTTAATTATTCCAAAATTGGCCAAATACCCATTTTGATTAATCAAGAAAAGCTAACCACGGACGCGTTTCGGGCTATGGCCCTCATCAGCGTGGTGCAAGCTGTACCTCAACGACCAAAAAATTGGTCATTAAAGCATCCTGAAAAATCATGAAACGGGTAGTTAAGGCCAGAATTGCGTGAGGACGCTACACAATGTGAAAAAATAGTACAAATGTAACATTGTACTGGGATAAGGTGCATAAATTAAGAAAAAGGCATCTCCTTATCGTGCAACTGAAAGTTGCTGATGGCTGGCGCCATCTATCGGAATAAATATCAACTATTCTCGTTGATTTTTAATTATTCCAGAATTGGCCAAATACCCATTCTTGATTAATCAAGAAAAGCTAACCACGGACGCGTTTCGGGCTATGGCCCTCATCAGCGTGGTGCAAGCTGTACCTCAACGACCAAAAAATTGGTCATTAAAGCATCCTGAAAAATCATGAAAGTGGCGCCAGCCATCAGCAACTTTCAGTTGCACGATAAGGAGATGCCTTTTTCTTAATTTATGCACCTTATCCCAGTACAATGTTACATTTGTACTATTTTTTCATATATATATATGTAGTAATCCCGAGGTGGAATGTACTGGGCAGTCGTGGTAGTGGGTGCGTGATGGGATTCCCGCACTGGGACAGCAAGAGACAGAGGCAGGTCTAGATGGTAACTCCAAGAGGAAGAGGTAGACCACGGACGAAGGCAGCGGACCACGGGCGCCACGGATGCCCAAAGCCTACATCGCGGATAGAAGGGGGGGTGAGAGATCCCACCTACCGTATAACGGCGTCGCTCTGAAAACAACTAACCAACTACTTTTGTCCCAATCTTGGGGGGCTTTTATATGAGACGCTCGCAGATGGCGGCGAGTTCTGATTGGCTCCCGTAATCACGCCACCTGTCAAGCGCTGGGTTATTAATTATGTCTGGCCACCTGTTCAGCCACCTGCTGACGGGGGAATGAACTCATTATCATAAACACCTGTTCGTCTGGTCCATGGCGTCGTCTGGACTACCTCTACTCCTTTTGTTTTATTTGTCACTTCTATTGTTACAAGTTTGATACATGTTTTTATATAGATATGGGGATATAATAAATATTAGAAGAAGGCTGTGATCTACCTATGTCAAAATATACTACAGAATGTGTCCCCTGTGATGAAGGTTTGGTTGGGGGAATGACATGTAATGAATGATAACCTAACAAACCTATTATAAAAAAATAAAAGAAATAATTTGTATACAAATTAGTTAAAATTATTATTAAGCTACAAGTTAAACAGAGAAAGAGGTTATAATGGTGGTGTATCAATGAAATAAAAATCAAGGTTATAAAAATAAAAAGTACAAAATGAATGATAAAAGATTAAGGGAAAGTATATAATACAAAATGTTAAAATGAATCGTACAAGGAAAATAATATCTTATTGCATAAAAGATGAGAGGAAAAAAAATTAAGTTAGTTTATTAAATGAAAGTATAATGTGACGCTAAGGTTGAAAAGGGGAAAGGGGGGTATCTGAGCATGTTTCTGCAAAAGTAGTATCCCAGGCATCCTGCAATGCAATGCGAACTTGTTTAAGTGAGGCATTGTTTTCATTAACAGAAGGCCCAAGATATTCCGTCTGCATCATTAGCTCAGACAGCGGAAAGAGGTGGGAAGATTGATGGAGGTAAAAGGGGGAGGTAGAGGTAAGAGGGATCCCTGTTGTCCATAATGATTATGCCCGGTTGAATGATGACAAAAAAGTGAAAGTTTGAAAAAATGGTGAATTGAAATGATGAGTCGGGCGATGAGAAAAAAAATAAAAAGATCGCGCTGGATATCCTGAACTCATTATTGGGAATGGTATAACGAGGAAGGATTGTTCCAGACGGATTAATCAATGAAAAAAAATAAAAATGTTCGGCGAACTGGAATCCCTTGGAAGGTAGTTGGATGTTTGAAGGATGTGGAAAAGGAGAGGTGGATGTAAGAGATTCATTGCTGTCAATTTTGATTGTGTCCGGCTTGTGTGGTGAAAAAAAAAGTTGAAAGATGAAAAAATGATGAGCCGGACGATGAGAGAAAAAAAAATAAAACCTAACTGGGTCTCCTGAGCTCACTGTTGGGAAATGTACAGCGAGGAAGGGTCTTCTAGTTAGTTTAATCAATTAAAAAAAAAGAAAATGGCTGACGAACAATAATCTCTTGATGGGTGTAAAAAGTTGGGAGGAAAGGTTCATGGGATAGAGTTAGAGGTTGTAAGGGAAGCGTCAAAAATAACATTTTGAAAATCTATTAAGAAAAATAAAATGATAAATGTTTTATCTGTTTAAGAAATATTATAAATATTGTTAGGCGTAGGTTTTTTAAAATAGTGCCTAAAATAGTTGAAGTTGTAACATTCTAAACCTAAACATGATGAAAAAAGAAAATAAAATATTAAAGGTAATAATATATAAAGGGTTGATTGGTAATTGATGGCATTAATTTTGATGGTTAATAAACAAAATGATATTATCGATTAATATTGAAATGTTTTATCTACATCTGTAAGTTAAAAAACAAAGTCCACACCACAAAACTAGTAAAACTATAAGTCTATTTACAATAAATGAGAGAAAAGTCAAAAAATCTATTAAATGGGAAATAATTTGGGGCACAAAAAAATTAGTTACTAGAATAAAAATAAAGATAAAAGTGAGTAGTGGTGACACACTGATATAATATTATAAATCTACAAAAAATATATAAGAGGAGTACATAGGGAGGATAAATTTAAAGTAAACACACACAATAGCGAAAATAAATATTTGGGAAAGTTGGTATACTAATTACAGTTTTTTGTTACTTAAGGTGCCTTGAATATTTACAACATAGTTTCAGGGATGTAATACAGGAAGGATGAGAAGTAGAGGTAATAAAAGTAAAATTAAAATATAAAAGAAAATTGACTTAAGCAAAAGGTTTGCGATAGGTAGTGACGCAGTGAGGAATAAAGGAAGAAGGTCTGAATTGGTTTCTGCAAAGGACATCTCAGGAGTCCTGCCCTGCAATACGAGCTTAGAAGCGAAGTATTGTTTTCAGGGTTCAGCAATCTCAAGATGCTCTGTAAGTAGCATTAGATCAGATGGGCAAAGGCGTGAAGATCGAAGGAGAGGTTGGTAATGGGAGAATACGGGAAAGAAATTTTTTTTTTTTTGAGAGAGGTTAAAAATAGATGGTGGCTCAAGAGCTGCGCTGCTGTCGGTGATTGAGCTCGACCAGATGAAAAATAAAATTAAATGAAAAATGAGTGGGCGCATCGTGCTGTGATGGCCTGGGTCGAGCATTAGAGAAAAAAAAATCTCGCTGGTTACCCAAGCTCTCCGTGTGGAGTTAACATGGGGAGGAAGAGTGTACCAGGTCGATGAATCATTAAAAAATAAAAATTAAAAAATGTTGACGAGCAGGAGTCTCAGGAACCGTTGAAGAGGTTAGAGGATGGAGGTAGATTGTGAAAACAGGGCTCGACTGTTGCCGTTGATTGATTGAACCCGGGTTTGAGGAAAAAAGAATGAAATAAAGAATGCTGGGACGACGACCTAGGTGTAAATAAAAAAAGTCGGCAAACAGGAACTCTGCGATGGACGAGGGGTGGTTAGAACGAAGGCATAGAAGGCCAATGGAAAATGATCAAGAGACGAGAGAAGTATGGAAGGCCTATAATTGAATGATTGACAGGTAAGAGTGTTGAAGTAGGAAGGGCTATCTGCTAATGGTGAGTACAAGGTCATTCCACCCTTTTAGAAGTAGGGAGGGAAAGACGAAGTAGAAAAAACAATTAGGGGGAGATCAGTGCGTCCTTGATTTGTTTGTCGTTGGGATGGAGACTGGAATTAATTGTTCTTTAATGTAGGCCAAGATGACGTCTCATATGGTGTCATGTACAGGATCGATTTTTAGAGATGGTAGAACCTAATTTTTAAACGGGGTTGACAAAATTATAAACTATCTTATAACATTATAAAATAAGATTTGCTATAAAATGGATTTTATATAATTTTCCTATCCGTTTTAATCTGGCAGGTTCCTCTGTTAGAAGGATATAAACTTTAATCTGTAATATTGAAATCGTGGGTGTGAATAATTGGGAAAAGGTAGGCTATAAAATAATTAATTAATTAACTATTGTATAAATAAATGTGTTATGATTATGCGAAATGTGTTAATGGGATATGCGAGAGGAATTAAAATTGATGTGAACAATGTAGAAGTGCGAAATAAAAATGTATTTAATAGGTAAATAACAATTTAACACAGGCAGGAATGAAATGCAATGGGATATGAAAATTTTATGGTATGTTATTTAGTTTTCGCATATTACATTTATAGTTGTATTTGTAATTGTGGGAAAAATGGGAGGCACATTTTGAGATGAGATAATTTAAAATTGATATTTATGAAAATACAAATCTAGGACTAGCTTTTAAAACTTTTAAATATTGAGAAATATCAATTGGAATAGTAATAGGTCAAGTAAAATAATGAGCGTAATAAATTTAATTATTAATACTATGGCCATAAATAAGGTATTAAAAAAACACACAAATAAGTTTAGAAAATATGATTCGAGTAATTAAAATATAATATGATTTTTTATGTAAAATTGAAAGTTGCGTATTTGGATAATGCCATTTTAGGTGAATTTAAGAAAGGCATGTAAGATTAGTAAATTGGCAAAAATGCGTGATTGAATATTTTTACTAATAAAATTGAAAATGATGAATTAAAATTTATAATTTGATTAAAATAAAAGTAAAAATGATAAATGAGAGTGAAAGTTTTAAAATTTGAATAAAAATGATATAAAAAGGTTATAATTGATTTTTAAAAGCTTAAAGTGAAAATATAAGTATAAAATCTATGGGGAAAATGGCAGAAACAAAGTTTAAAGTACCTTGAAATGGCTGATGCTGGTTGGAGTTGATCTCTGGAGATGGCTGTATGGAAAAAGGCTGCTTGTTGCGTGGGATCCGCCGAAAGGGGAGATGAGGGCTTCCTCCGCTCGAGGCACGGCTAGTCCCCGAATGGCGTCTGCCAGGCGGCCTACTAGGTCTTCGTAGTGGGGTTGCATGTTGGTGAGGGCATCCGCGAAGTACTCGACTCCGGCCTCCGTCATCCTCTGCATGTTGCCGTCCTCAGTCATCCTGTCGACTTTAACGGGTTCTGTAGTAATCCCGAGGTGGAATGTACTGGGCAGTCGTGGTAGTGGGTGCGTGATGGGATTCCCTCACTGGGACAGCAAGAGACAGAGGCAGGTCTAGATGGTAACTCCAAGAGGAAGAGGTAGAACACGGACGAAGGCAGCGGACCACGGGCGCCACGGATGCCCAAAGCCTACATCGCGGATAGAAGGGGGGGTGAGAGATCCCACCTACCGTATAACGGCGTCGCTCTGAAAACAACTAACCAACTACTTTTGTCCCAATCTTGGGGGGCTTTTATATGAGACGCTCGCAGATGGCGGCGAGTTCTGATTGGCTCCCGTAATCACGCCACCTGTCAAGCGCTGGGTTATTAATTATGTCTGGCCACCTGTTCGGCCACCTGCTGACGGGGGAATGAACTCATTATCATAAACACCTGTTTGTCTGGTCCATGGCGTCGTCTGGACTACCTCTACTCCTTTTGTTTTATTTGTCACTTCTATTGTTACAAGTTTGATACATGTTTTATATAGATATGGGGATATAAAAAATATTAGAAGAAGGCTGTGATCTACCTATGTCAAAATATACTACATATATATATATATATATATATATATATAATTATAACAATAAATAGTTGTATAGTTTTATATTTAAGTTTTGTATTAAAATTATCTTCATTATTTTGATTATTTAAATTCAAATTATAAAATTTGTAAATTGTTATTATTTAGTATAGATAGAGAGAAAAAAAAGTCCTTCACTTCTAAAACATCATCTAGTTAATTATATATTTATAATTAATAACAATAAAATTTAACAATGTAACGTCTTTTGCATCGGCTTTTACACGTCATTTAGACATACTCTAGCCTTAATATAGAATAATAGAAGTGAGAATATATATAATATTATAAATTTTAGTAGTTAGAGAAAAGAGAGAAAGACAGAACCATGCACTTCAATCAAACTAATAATAAGAAAACAAAAAGTTTTGTAAAGAAGGTAGATAAGATTGTTAGTATATATATATACATACTTCAAGTCCTTTATTAGCAAACCTAATATTATTCTGGTACGAAAGAGAATACTTTCTACAAAATAATGTTAATTGGCAAATGTTCCGTTATGTAGATGACATCATAATATTTAATAATCCACAGTTCAAAAACTTAATACCTAAAATATATCCTAAATACTTGAAACTTAAGAACAATGAAAAAATTTATAGAAACAAAAAAGTTAACTTTTTAGACCTAAATATAGACCTTACAAATAATGCTATTAAAATTTATAATAAAAAAAGTAATTATAATTTCAATATTATAAAATACTGTAATATGAATTCTAATATATCATTAAATTGCTGTAAAGGTATATATTTTGGTCAGTTTCTAAGATTTTATAGAATAAATAATATATTAGAAAATTTCATAGAAGATGTTAAAAATTTAAACATGGAATTTATTAAAAACAAATTTAGTATCAGACAAGTAAAATATTTCAACAGTATATCAATTATAAAATACTTTTAAAAAAATAAATGGAAGTATCCATTTATTAAATCAACTTTCTATAATTTCTCTCAATAATAACTAATACAAATTTATAATCTTTAACAATTAGTTAAACTTAAATTAAATAGCTGATTTGATTTTTTCACAAGATTTTTAAAGTAATATTGTATAGAGTTCATTTTGTTTAATCTCCAATTTCTGGGGAGGAAAATGGAAATTAAATAAAAGTGAATTTTCACAATTAATAGCTTTATTAAACTCTAATAATTTGCCTTTTTAAAGGAATATTGAAAGATGAATAAGTGTTGAATCAGTTATATTAATATAACTGGCTGTAAAGATTATAAAGTTTGGATTTCTTCCCTTAACTATCTTTTCTTTCTTCTTTGGATGTCTTGTTGTTCTAAAACTTCAGAATAAGCGGTCTAATTTTGTCCCCCCCCACAACATGTGTCATCCAGAAATAGGTGTTTACAGTTGAAGGCTTCGCGGACGAGGTAGGTTCACAGTTGGAATTTGTTAACACTTATATTTGTTATATCTGTTCATATAAATGTTTCACTGAAGTAACTTTATATTAACACATAAAATCCGATTGAAAAGAGATCTATGACATAATAGAGAAGGGATGAAATGTCGCTGGTCTTCTATTTGAGAATTCCCGGTCCAGCAGATCTCTTTTTCCAATAATTATTCCAATTAATTTTTTTGTATATGTCTGGTCTACCATTAGGGTTTCAAAACATAATAACCAAACTCATAACAAAAGTTAATTCATAGTATAGATATATTACTAAATACAACTATTTATATTCATATTTTAAAATAAAAAAAAAATAAAAAATCATTAAAAAAAAAAGGATAAAATATAAAATTATAAATATATATATATATATACTAACAATCTTATCTACCTTCTTTACAAAACTTTTTGTTTTCTTATTATTAGTTTGATTAAAAGTGCATGGTTCTGTCTTTCTCTCTTTTCTCTAACTACTAAAATTTATAATATTATATATATTCTCACTTCTATTATTCTATATATAGGTTAGAGTATGTCTAAATGACGTGTAAAAGCCGATGCAAAAGACGTTACGTTGTTAAATTTTATTGTTATTAATTATAAATATATAATTAACTAGATGATGTTTTAGAAGTAAAGGACTTTTTTTTTCTCTCTATCTATACTAAATAATAACAATTTACAAATTTTATAATTTGAATTTAAATAATCAAAATAATGAAGATAATTTTAATACAAAACTTAAATATAAAACTATACAACTATTTTTTGTTATAATTAATTTAGATTTAGCTTGCTAATCTAACCAAATCTACTTGATATGATTTATCATTCTTATCAGTTTGCTCCTTGAGTTTTAAATGTGGAATCACTGTTATATTTTTGTTATATAGTTTTTACACTATATATATATATATATATTGTTTTGAAAATAGAGCAATCCATACTTAATTCATTATATAATAAAAAGCATATATTGGATTTATTAGATAATAATTTATTATAATATATTAGATATATGCCTTTTATTATCTAATATATATATATTTAAAAATAGTAAAATATGAAAATTGTACTGGGATCAATGAATAAATAGAATAAATGACATCTCCTAATTATGCAAATGATAGTTGCTGATGAGACTTATACCATATCTCGGAATAAATATAGATTAATTGTTAATTTTCGAATTATTCGAAAATATTAGCTAAATAAAATATCTTGAATATAAGGCGTTAACGTGCTATTTATATATAAGAAAAGGAAGCATCAAATCACGAATGTTTCTTTTCAAATATAAAACAAACTTCTACTGTACTTACTGCGATGAAAATATTGTAACGTAGTATTTATTAATTTTATTTATGTAACATAGTATTTCTTAATTTTATTATTTTTTATTTAACAGTGGTCATTTTCATGTTTTATATCTTGCGACTCTGTAAATTTCCCTCGTGGCTTATCTTTTGTTTACTTTTTTTTTTGATAGTTTGTCCTTCCCTGAAATAAATTGTTGCCTCCTCCTGAAGTTTTTGTCTTCCCTAATTTTCCACGTGGCATTTTGGTGGAGATGCTGGGTAAGTTAGGGAAGACAAACTGAAGATCGCCGAGAAGACCTTGAAGCCATGGGTGCTGTGATCCACATTTTCGGAGACTGGCTCCAGGATTCCACCACGTGCTAAAGCCAAGACTTCCTTCCAAGATGACGATGTCCCTATAAACGACGATACGACGACAAAGCAGCTCTTCACGCCGCAAGAAAAAGGACGCAAAGGTACTAGGGACAAAGTTCCAAGACTTTGATGGAATCCTTGGCAGAAGCACGTCAGATCCATGTCAGTATCTACAATAATTGCTAGCTGTGGGTCACAGCTCCCATAGGGAAGAAGCTATGTAACGTAGTATTTATTAATTTTATTTATGTAACATAGTATTTCTTAATTTTATTATTTTTTATTTAACAGTGGTCATTTTTATGTTTTATATCTTGCGACTCTGTAAATTTCCCTCGTGGCTTATCTTTTGTTTACTTTTTTTTTTGATAGTTTGTCCTTCCCTGAAATAAATTGTTGCCTCCTCCTGAAGTTTTTGTCTTCCCTAATTTTCCACGTGGCAATATATTGAGGGCTTGGATCATCAGTGGTGAACTCCTCCAGGGTAAACGCGAATTTAATCTACCAGACCTCTTTTTAGAGCTCTAATATCTTGATTAACCAAGAAAAACTCTCTATATATTTTTATTTAAGTCAAAAAATTTAACCTGTTCCTTGATATTTGGCCAACCCATTTTCTTGATAAATCAATAAATAGTTGATTTCTGGTCCATTACTTGGCGCTCTGCCATCTTTAAAACGCTCGTATTGGTGGTCAGGATATGCCTAATTTGTTTTTAATATATATGTAATATGATGCAATTGTTATTACACTGCAATATTTGTTGTATTACACTGTTGTAGAATTCTGTCGACTTAACCGTTCTGTGGCAATATCGTTGCGGGGTTTCTTGTTGTTGGATGCGAATGGTGAGATTGGGTTGAAGCGCAGTCGTTGAGTGGTAAGTGAAGCACACAGTTAGGAATAATCAGGACACGTGATTGTTTTGAAAATAAAAGGCAACTGGGTTGGAGGGAAGAAAGCTTGAGAAGGGCTGAGCGATTTGACTTATTAATTAATTGATCACATGGCGATGATTGGATTTAGATGAAATGAGCGGAGAGAGAGAGATCTCTAGAGTAGATGTTACCTTGTTGGAAGCGAAGGAGCAACTGTCCGAACTCGGCGAGAGCCACTGAACAACTGTAGGTGTTGTTCCTATGAGAGCGAAAACGTAACTGCCCATTCTTGCTTTTCGATTTAACACCAAGATTCAGTTTCTCTCTGATTGGTCGAGAGATGTCACATGATCTTTTCCTATTGGTTGACCTACTTAAGGTGCTGTCTTCTGATTGGCCCGCGGCTCTCCTTGATGAAAGATATGGCCTGCCTGACAGGAAGTGTCGAGTGTTATTTTCACTTTATTTACTTCCGCGTTATCAAAATACGTCCTGCTTTGTCAGGAAGTATTGTGTGCATCTTGACGAATATAACTTCTGCGGTCACTAGATACGTCCTGTTTTTCCAGGAAGTGTCGGTTTAAACTTAGCTCGCAGGGATCCGGGGTCAGAAGGTTAACTGCGTCGTTATTAATAAATATGTTCTCCTCTAGATTTACTTCCTATGTCTTTTGTTACTTTCTTTCCTCCAGTTACCTTATTCTTTTATTAAATCTTTGTAAATCATACATGATACATACATAGTGGGTCGGGGTTGCATTTAATTATATACAAATTATGACAGATGCGCCCCCTACATGTGAAGAATTCAAGAAGGGGTTAGCCTGAGAGAATTCTGTAAAGTGAAAAATAATTTTGTGGGAAAATTAGTTGTGGGTATTGAGTCTATATACAAGCATTGGTGGCGATATAATGAGTAAAATAGAATGGTGTTGATGATATAGGTTGAGTATAATTAATAGAAATCAAAAATTTTTTAATTGTAAGAAATCAATGAATGTTATGGTACATAGTGGGCTAAAAAAGGAAAATGTGCCTAAACGAACTCTACTCGAGATAAGAAAGGAGATCGAGGGAGTTCTATTAAGGTTTTTGAAATCAAAATAAAATAAAATAAAAGTTTTTTGAGCGAAATCAAAGTTGAGTGCTTGGTTGAATGGTGAAAAAAAAAGGAAAAATGCCTAACCATATTCTATTCGAGATTGGGAATGAAATCGAAGGAATTCTATTAGGTCTTTTGAGAAATCAAAAATAAAAAATAAAATAAAAGGTTTTTGAGCGAAATCAAAGTTGAGTGCTTGGTTGAATGGTGAGAAAAAAAAAGGAAAAATGCCTAACCATTATTCTAGCTCGAGATTGGGAATGGAAACCGAGGGAATTTTATTAGGGCTTGTGAGAAATCAAAATAAAAATAAAAATAAAATTTCATAAGGTATTTTGAAATCAAATAAAAATAAAAGTGGTTGAGCGAAATCAAAGTTGAGTGTTTGGAAAAAAAAAGAAAAATGAACAATAAAAAGGTTTCTCTCAACAACAAAGGGTGATTTAATGTTTTTAGTTTAATCGAAAACCAATGAGTTTTCGTTGATAATTGAGTTGTGGCAGTTTAAGCTAAGTGGTAAATAGAATGATAATTGATAAATAAAATGATAATATAAACTAATTGGAAAATAAAAATGATAATTAATGATTAAAAGTGGTAATAAGTTGAATAAATTGATAAATTGATTAAATATTTAAATTTTAATTGAGAGAAAATAATGAAAATGATTGATATGAAAAATAAGGTGTATTGGTTGGAACCCTTTGGTATCTACATGCCCTGATCTACATGTATTGGTTGCTCCATTTTGCCCTCTAAATGTTTTACTTGCTCAATTATGCCCTATAAATTTTTTGTCTCATCTGTAGCGACACTTAGGTGAAAAACGTGATTCTAGCCCTCAAGTGCGTTTATGCTGTGTGTACAGGAGACATGGAAATCTATATAACCTTTATGTGTAATTTTTTGTCTTTGTGTGTGTGTTGTGAAAAAATGTTAGAAGTCGGTTGTGTAAGAAATGTGTGAGCTAGTTCTATGTGTTGTCTCGTGGATGTGGAATTGGGTGGTAAACATCGAACTGGACTCGAACTGGAATCAAAAATCGGTGGCATAGCGAGGTTCCCAGTTGACCTCAATAGGGGATCTTCTCATTGTAATTAGAGATACGGAAGTGGGGTGTGTCGGGCAAACGAGAGGGAATGAAATTGGAGATCGGACGAAGGCGCTCCGCTTTGTTTACAGAGGCCGAATTCATCGCCGCGGACTACACTTCCTGTCGTGGTGTCTCAAATTCTCATTTCCTGCCGTCTATTTATTTTGGGGTGTGGCTCGGGGCTTGTTTTTGGAGTACGACTTCTCCGACATTGGTTGGGCATCTTTTCAGTTACTGCTATCTCTTCGGAGTTTATTTAGATTTTCTGCGAAGATGGTTCCTAAAATTATGAGAAGTTTTATAAATGTTTGTCCACAATGAAAAAATGCTTGTCCTAAATTAAAAACTACCTCTTGTAGTTCGAAGATTTTCTGCGCGGGCATGGCATAGATAAACAAGTAATTAATGAATAAAATTGGGATACAGTTGTACGGTAGAACTAATAAACAAAGGGTAAAAATCAGATGAAAGATAGGATATTGCCCCATGTTCGTCCATATTTTTGTAACTGGGGACTCTGAAATATTTGCTTGAACCTTATGAATTGTAGAATTTGAATGATTGGTAGGTTCGCATTTCTCCTGTTTGATATCTTTAGGGAGTGGTGTGATATGATTGAGCTGGTTGTCAGGTTTACAGTTCTCCTGTTTGATCGTCAATGGTTTTATTAGAGATATGTCGGCGGTAATTGGTTTAGGTTGAGATGTGTGATCGTTTCTCTGACGTGGGTGTGGTAATTTTGACATTGTTTGTGTTGTGTGTACGCTGTGCTTTATGTACGAATTTTGTTTTGCTTTGGTGCCTGTGTCGGTATTTTTACGTGAAGGTTGGTTGTATTCATCGATTCTTCTAGCGAATCGGCAGGTGGGGCAGGTTTTTACCTGTTTTGCGATGTCTTGTGTCATGTTCTGCCAATAATATTGTGATGAGATGAGCCTCGTCATCTTGGAGATGTTTGGATGGTGGTGTTGAGTGTGTACGGACTTAAGAAGTCTGGTTGTAAGTGAACTTGGGACTATAGTTTTCAGTACTCCTTTTCGGGAGACGGTGCGCAGTTTATTGTGATCTATAGTCACGCGAGATTTTCTCGGTGGAGAAGACTGTTGGCTCTGTATGAGTGGCGCATCTAGAAAGCCACAAAATGGGATACGAGTTCCAACGCCCGTTTCATATTGTTGTACTCCATTTATGCTACGGACCTCATATTTGTATCTTGACAGTCTTAACCTCCATCGAAACAATCTGCCTGACGGAGCTTTGATCTCTTTCAACCACTGCAATGCGGGATGGTCAGAAAATATTGTAAACTTTCTGCCCATTAGACAGGTGCGGAAATTATCCACACTTTCCACAATGGCTAGGCATTGTAGTTCCAAGTCTGAATAATTTCGCTCGTGACTGCGCAGAGATCGGCTGAAATGTTGAACGGTGTATGTCTTCCCATCAGGGTAGACTTGTTTAAGAACGCCTGTAATGCTGAATGTTGAGGTGTTACAGTACACCTGGCATGGCAGATCTTCCTGGTAAAGGTGTAATGTGGTGTGTGTGGTAAGGTTTTCTTTCAGGTTAGTGAACGCTTTCTGGCATTTGTCATCCCAGACCCACATGACATCCTTTTTTAGAAGGTTGACAAGTGGCGTCCGCAAGCGGGCGTGGTCTGGAATGAACTCTTTATAGGCGTTCACAGCTTTTAGGAAAGATCGCAATGTTTTTCGATTGTGTGGTTGTTTGGTGGCGTGAATTTTTTCTATGTTTTGTGTAGACGGGATGATTGTATTATTCTTAACGGTTGTGCATGCGCTTGTTTGTCGTTGTTGTTGTCTTTTGGCGTGCGTGTTGCGTTTGTTGTGCGGGTTGTGTGTGTTTGTCGCGTGGTGACGTATGGGTGCGTGTATGTTGTGAGGTACATTTGCGTAATTATGGTGTGGCGAAGTGTGGTCATGTGTGAATTTTGTGTGGTAAGTGGGTGAGCTGTGTCGGTGTACGGACACTTTTTTGGGCATTATTGGAATTGTAGGTTGAAGTCGTGGTGGCTTTACATGTGGTGGGTATAAAGTATTGGCAATTGGGTTGAGTGAAAAGTTGCGTGGTGTGAGATTAGAATGATGGCATGTAAATATTTGGGGTTTGGGCAATGAATGCAGGCAAGGGTTTCCATGTGTGAAAGCTTTGGGTGCTGTGCGAGTCCTTTGGGACAGGTTTTGGCCTAGCCCGTGCTTGCATTCATTTGACACATGTTTAAAGTGGTAGATAGTATTAGACAATGGGACGCCAAGTTGGAAAATAGTGCCGCGATTATAATTTAGCTTTAATTTATACTGATAAAGGGTTTTTAAGGTAAGAATTCCAAATGGCAAGGATGCATTTACCACGTGGAAGTTCTCTCTACGGGTTATTTGGCCTATTGTCAGAGGGAAAGTTAAATGTCCTATTATTTTCGTAAAACTATTTAGGGTGGATAGATCAAGGGAAGGTTTTTTAATACTTAAGTTGGGAAGTTGTGCTTTTAATCTATTGTATAAATGATACGGCAATATGTTCGAACCTGCGTCTGGTTCAATTAGAAAGGTACATGGTAGGTCCTGGGTCAGATACAAGTCCAAAGTCAATTTGATGGTGTCATTGGGTGGATTGCCTACCTTAGTCTCGAAAGGACTCCACTGTGGCGTCTTCGGCTTGGTATGGCTGGCTTGGAATGTCTGTTGGACCGGATCGGGACCGTTTGCACTGTCCGCGCAATTGAAAGGGAAATCTAGTCATTTGTACTGCTTCCATTCGAGTGGACCGCGTTGTCGGTACATTGGGCCCGTGTCGCGTGGCTTGCTTCCGGGTGCACGGGTACGGCATGGTGGGTGGCGCTCCGGAAGACCGTTTCCAGTTGCGTGGATCTTGCCCCTTGTAGCGCGGCGGTCAGTTCTAAAATTCCGTCGCCAGGGTATGTCTTGTCGCTTCGTTCGTTGTCAGTCTCTTTCCGCTCGTTGCCAGTTTCTTCTCTCTCGGTTTGTTATTGCCTTTTATTTTGCTGGCGCCTGGGTTAATTTCCATAATCTTTATCCTGATTAAGCTCTATAATCTTTATCCTGTCGACTCTGTGTAATATGATGCAATTGTTATTACACTGCAATATTTGTTGTATTACACTGTTGTAGAATTCTGTCGACTTAACCGTTCTGTGGCAATATCGTTGCGGGGTTTCTTGTTGTTGGATGCGAATGGTGAGATTGGGTTGAAGCGCAGTCGTTGAGTGGTAAGTGAAGCACACAGTTAGGAATAATCAGGACACGTGATTGTTTTGAAAATAAAAGGCAACTGGGTTGGAGGGAAGAAAGCTTGAGAAGGGCTGAGCGATTTGACTTATTAATTAATTGATCACATGGCGATGATTGGATTTAGATGAAATGAGCGGAGAGAGAGAGATCTCTAGAGTAGATGTTACCTTGTTGGAAGCGAAGGAGCAACTGTCCGAACTCGGCGAGAGCCACTGAACAACTGTAGGTGTTGTTCCTATGAGAGCGAAAACGTAACTGCCCATTCTTGCTTTTCGATTTAACACCAAGATTCAGTTTCTCTCTGATTGGTCGAGAGATGTCACATGATCTTTTCCTATTGGTTGACCTACTTAAGGTGCTGTCTTCTGATTGGCCCGCGGCTCTCCTTGATGAAAGATATGGCCTGCCTGACAGGAAGTGTCGAGTGTTATTTTCACTTTATTTACTTCCGCGTTATCAAAATACGTCCTGCTTTGTCAGGAAGTATTGTGTGCATCTTGACGATTATAACTTCTGCGGTCACTAGATACGTCCTGTTTTTCCAGGAAGTGTCGGTTTAAACTTAGCTCGCAGGGATCCGGGGTCAGAAGGTTAACTGCGTCGTTATTAATAAATATGTTCTCCTCTAGATTTACTTCCTATGTCTTTTGTTACTTTCTTTCCTCCAGTTACCTTATTCTTTTATTAAATCTTTGTAAATCATACATGATACATACATAGTGGGTCGGGGTTGCATTTAATTATATACAAATTATGACATATATATATATGTTGTAATGTATATCAATATATACTTATATCCATATGCGTAATATAGCTATAGTATGACAACCAAAACTGTAGACACAATTCAAATCGCCAGTTTGGCTATCATGTAATACAAAACAAAATAATAAAATTAGATTAAGTGACAGCCGGCGCTGACAGGAGAAATGTCTCCGAAAAACAGTCGGATCCCCTCTTGCTTAGAAATAGACCAGTTCATTTCGGACACTAGAATAGATCAGATCCCCTTAGACAGACCTGCCTTGAACGGCGTCGGCTTTACTGTCTTTCTCGCCCTTTCTAATGTGGCATCCAATATGCCTCGTCCTTTTGTGCAATTCTATTCACGCCTGAAACCACTCTGATCATTGTGCCCACTACGACTGCATCTAAACAACATGCCTCACTATACTCATCCTACAGGATAATCTACATTACAACATATATTTATTAAGTTAATTTATAATACAATATAATGCGGCTATGATTATAGAACGACGTTTAACGAGTTTTACCGCAAATGTTTCTTTTTACAGAACGAAAAATGGTAATTTATTTTAAGGATAAATAAAGACTATTCCTATCCTTAGGGATAAGGTATGAAAAGATGAATTGTTAAGAGTAATGATGAATAGAAAAATAAAAGTCCCTGGGCACTTTTATTTTTCCGTCACCATTACTCTTCACAATTCATCCTTTCCTACTTATTTCCTAAGGATTTGAATAGTCGTTATATCTCCTAAATAGTCAAATTACGATTTTTCGTTCTGTAAAAAGAAAAATTTGCGATAAAACTTGTTAAACGTCGTGTTATAAATTTATTAAGTTTTATTATCTATAAAGAGTATAAAGAGAAGTAGCTTATAAATTAAAAATAGGAAATATATAATGGTTTTAGATATTTATATATATATAGAGCGTGTGTAACCTATAAAATATTTTATCTTCAAAAGGCGGACATTATCGAATAACCCCAAGATAATATACAGCATCAGTTCCATACTCTCCTATAAATATTTCTACACGAGTGAAAGTTGGATTCAACATTTAACGAGAAGGGGAATACTTTATTGATACGTTTTCATTAAGCCGATTGGCACACCAAACTTTGATGTTTTACTGGCGATAAACTTATAGAAGTCCTTTGATGTTGGCTTTATTTGATTATCGAACATAAAAAAACAGAAACTATCTCTGAGTAACGTTGGTAAAATTTAAACTAAATTCTATCAAAGCTGTGTTTTATTCCTTTCCATTTGCAGATTCTCCTTATAAATCTAATTTAAACAAGTGAAAGATATATGGTTGAGTTTTACGAATGTTAAATTTAATGGTAGAAATTCTTAGTTACTTTAATAATCAAATTTTGGATGAATATAGGATTTGATTGTGCGTTTATAATATATTTTACATATATATGTGAAAAAATAATAAAATTCTGAAAAAAGTGAACATCTCGAAACGCGTTCTTGGTTGGCTTTTCTTGATTTATTAAGAAATTGTGTTGGCCAAATATCAGGGAACAGGCTAAATCAACGTTTAGTTGATTTGTGTTACACTAGATGGCGCTCTCTACCATTTAAAAACGCTCATATTAGTGTCAGGAGGGGCCTAATTTATTTTTAATATATGTATTCTGTGTATACGTGGTCTATTCCAAGGTATTCATGATGGGAAGCAAGCAAATGTATTTATTTAAAGTATATATAACAAATGTTTATATATATAGAAATTGTTCGACTTTGCATTTACAAGAGACCTGTTTGGTTATTTGTGTTTACTAGTGGGGATCTCTGAATGCACTATTGTTAACGAGGAACGGAATAAGATCTTAAAGAACATTATCCAAGTCTACGTGAACTTAGTTCAGCTAATCAGAATAATGTCCGAGAAAAAATATATAGCGATAGAATTATTTAACTTTCATAAAGCGTTAGAGAACAAGGTAATCTCTAAGAACTAAAATTACAGAACAATTTCCTTCCATAGTTAATGTGTATATTTATGTTGAATACTTTGATTTCCTTTTCATTTTCCCTTCCCTCCTTTGTTTATGTTTTATTTTTCCTTTTCTCCATGAAAATGATGTATGGCGAGTCCTTACAGGACGGAATTGTCTTAATAAAGCTGCTGTTGTTGTTGTACTAGTGGGGTTGGAAGGCCAATATAGCAATTAATATAAAATATATTTGAAGAAATAACTGTTTTTCAAATAAAAACGACTTCCTACTGTCCTTGCTGCGAAGGAAATTATTGCTGGGCTCATCAATAGTGAATCCTCTCAGCCGTTTTAGCAAGTTCAATATACCATACAGTTCTATTATTGTATCGAGATATTCTGCGCATATATTAGGTATTTAAGAATAATTCTTGGTAAAGAGATGTTTAGGAAACTATATAAAATATAAGCTTTCAAGAACCTATACACTCATGGACAAAACTTGAGGAAGTGAAAAGCCTTCGATGTCGCCGATGTTTTTTTTTTTTTTTTGAAGGAGACAGAAGCAATTTTGTTCACACTTGGTTATCTCGTGTATCTTCAATAAAGGCCACTGTGTGTATCAAATATATTTAAAAGTTATTGTCAGAATCCCGACATACATGCTAAAAGGTAGACACTTAGCTTTGCTGCTGAGTTCATATGTATAGAAATCCGTAATTTTCAATTTTTTAAAAAATCTTAATAAAAAGGCATTCTATTGATATACTTATTAAAAAAAAGTCGAATCTGGCTCTGTGAAAAAGAATACCAATTATTTTTAAAAATATTTCAAGGGATTTCTCTTTCTTTATTATGCAATCAAGTTAATAGTGCAATATATTGATAGAAAGAAGGCAATCACTAGAATATTTTAAGAAAAATATTTCTTTTACATATCCAGGTACGCCTTTCTTATATGAATATTATTTATATTAATAAAATATGCTGCATATATATTATATGATCTAAAATGCAAATATTTTATTTATAAAAAACATATATTTTATTTTGATCATTGACAATTCTTTTTGACCATAGATTTAGAAGAGCTTTTGAATGTTGTTGTAAATATGTATAGTTAACCTACCTATTTTTTCAGTTCACGAATATAGGATTCATATTCTATATTACTATGAAAAATATTTAATGTATAATTCTTTTTAAATAATTGAAAATAAAAACTACTTGATAAGTAAATGACTATCTTTTATTTTTCACGAATGCACCTCAAATTCTTTATCATTCCAACATCAAAACATACTCATAACATATATATATATATATATATACTAGCGGATGTACCCGGCTTCGCCCAGGTTTTTCTCGAGGGAATGTTTGTAGTCTAGTAATAAGAAAATATACTACACCTAAAAACTATCAGAGAAAAGAGAAACCACGGAAGGTGAACAGAAAAATACTTACAATGGATGTTATGTTTACGATATCAAGTAAATAAAAAAAAAGATAAAATTTGCATATGTTGGCCACTGTAAATTTGTATATTTGTTAGGCGAAATTAGAAACATGATAAAACAATTGGGTATTTAAAAACAAATGTAGAAATAAAAGTTGAAGTATAATAAACAATGTTAAAGATTAGTTTTAATTATTAATCAAGATTGTGTGTGAATATGTGAGAAAGATGTAATATCGTTGTTGTTTTCTTGGCCGACTGTTTTACATATGGTGTTATCTTAAAATTGCTTGTTTTGAATATTTTTTAGATTGAGATTATTAGCTAGTATGTAAAAAAATTAACTCTGTTGAAATTTAATTTTGTATTTATATATAAATAAAATTAACTCTGTTGATTTTTTTGTATTTAATCGATAACAGCGAAGTTACGCATGTTAATGTTAGGAAATATATTTTGATGTTAAGCAAAACCTGCTCCATCTCGTTTTACATAAATGTTGAAAATTTGGTTGAAATTGATGCATTGTAACGAAAGTTTTTAGTGATGTCCACTTATGAAATTTCCATTTTATTAATATAGATATTATTTAAAATGCCTATTTTG
>CP092879.1:23711318-23761536 GCA_030710605.1 Cordylochernes scorpioides | reverse complement strand
TGTTGACGCATTGTCACGTCTTCCTTCAGAATCGAGTGTCAGGGAGTCTCTTGATGAAGACCAGGTACTTCTTCTCAGGAAGTTCAATGAGGTACCGTTCTCTTTTATGGAGGTGGCATATGAGACGCCCCAAGATAAAATACTGTCTATAGTATTAAGGAATGTTAGAGAAGGCAACTGGAAATTCATAAGGGTACCGAGAGAAAACCCACTAGATCCTCATTATAAGATCAATGAGGAATTAAGTTTGGAGTTTGATTGTCTTCAATGGCGTGAAAGAGTGGTAATTCCCCAAAAATTAAGATCTTTAATTTTAAATGACTTGCATGAAATACACATGGGGCTTGTTAAAATGAATATGATTGCCAGACGGTATTTTCTGGTGGCCAGGCATAGACAGTAACATCGAGGAGTTAACTAGAGAATGTAGAGTATGCCAAGAATCGGCAAGCATGCCCCCGGCTACCATCTCGGAATGGACTTGGCCCGAAAAACCGTGGCATCGACTTCATCTTGATCTAGCGGGTCCGTTCATGGGAAGAATGTTTTTGGTTCTCGTGGACGCATACTCAAAGTGGATAGAAATTTTTATCATCAAAGATATTACCAGCAAAACGATTATAAATCATCTTAGATAAATTTTTGCCAGATTTGGATTGCCCTAATTTTTGGTTACAGATAACGGAAGACAGTTTGTCTCCGGTGAATTCGAGCAATTGGGCACACTAAGACCAGTCCGTATAATCCTAGTACAAATGGTTTAGCTGAGAGATGTGTAAGAGAGTTTAAAAACCCTTTGAGAAAGAATAATGGGAAGGATGATTTAGAGACGAATCTACAAAGATTTATATTTGCTCATAGAGCGTTCCCCCAAACTGTAATAAAGGAATTCCCCCGCGGAACTGCTAATGAAGAGAAGTTTAAGATCAAGATTCTCGAATTTAATACCAAGATGGGAAATCTGCGAGAGGTATTCCATGAGGCCATAAGAAGACAGGAGCAGTTTACTACAGGTTGCGAGGTTTATTTCCGCAACTATGCAACTGGACCTAAACGGTAAAAAGGTACCATTTTGAAATTATTGAGCTACCGTCACTACCTTATAAGTTGCGAGGGCCTCGTGTATAAGAGGCATATCAATCAATTGCGACCTGTGATAAAGAAACAAGTGGAGACAAGAAATTTGATACTTCCTCGAACATCAGGAGAGAAGCCTGTAGGGGGAAGTCAGAAATAAAGTGAAGAGGAGGTTCCAGAGATTACATCAGGAAACGAAGAGGAGACTGCTGCTGTGCGCGTGCCCTCTTGCACTCCAAGACCGGGGACTGCTGCTGTGCAAGTGCCCGTCCGCAGTTCAAGACCTCAGAGAGCCAGGAAACCCCCAGACCGACTGGAGTATTATTAAGGGGGGAGATGGGTTGTGTATGTAAATAGATGAAGATTATTTGCATTCTTTAAAATCTCATTATGTGAGAATATATGTGTATATAAATTGGACATTTTTGTTGGCCAAACGAAAAGAATAAGAGCTAAAAAAAAAAGAGTCATGGTCAAGTTTGAGTTGTTGTACATATAATTATGACACAACCTTAACAACATTCATTCTCACTGAAGACACAAAAGTTGCCTGTTATGCAGATTATATAGCCATATGGCACACAAGTAGCAGTATAGAAATATCAGAAAAATACTGAACTCATCAATGAGAGGACTGGAGAAGTGGGCAATGAAACTCAATATGACAATAAACACAATAAACACAAACCTATAGGTCTCCTTCACTGACAGGAAAAAAGGCATGAATTTAACTCCAAAATAAGCATAAACAACCATATAATTGATAAAATTAGATCTCCAAATTACATAGATGTGATACTTGATGAGGAATTGCGATTTACAGAACACATAATTAGCACCTCAAATAGAGCTACCAGAAACCTAAACATTCTGAGAAGGCTATGTGGAACAAATTGGGGAGCAAAACCCAAAATTCTCAGAACAATATATATCACCTTAATACAAAGGGGGATCAATAAAAAAGGTGAATTATCTTATTTATTAAAAATTAAAAAAGCAAAAATAATTGAAACCACAGAATATTAAAATATAACATCGAGAGACCATTTAAGGTGTTCTGTTCTTTTTTCCCACGCGCGGCGCGAGACTTATAAATAAACTGAAATGGAAGCTCCCTTGAAGGATTGCACCACGCTTGAACAACGTGCAGTTATTCGTTTCTTGCATGCAGAAGGTATTCAAATATCTCAAATATGCCAAAGAATGAAAAATATCTATGGTGAGTCTTGTTTGTTTCAAAAAACATTTATAAATGGGTTAAACGAGTTCAAAAATGGACGAATTACATGTTCCTCAGGTTTCAAACACTCGGCCGGTAAAGTTTTGTTAACAATTTTTTGGGATGTTGATGGACCAATCTTCTTGATTTTTTATCTCAAGGCAACGTATGAACAGCGACCTTTATTGTGACATTCTTGTAAATAAGCTAAAGCCCGGTATAAGAAACAAAAGAAGAGGGAAGCTTAGTAAAGGTGTTCTCTTCCTTCATGATAATGCAAGGCCGCATACATCATGTAAAACTGTATCTACAATCATTAACATTAGGGTTTGAAGTTTTAGAACATCCTGCATATAGTCCAGACCTAGCCCCCTCTGACTATTTACTTTTTGGACCACTAAAGAAGGAGTTAATGGGGAAAGCGATTTGAGTCGGATGAAGATGTCCAGAAAGTGGTGCAAGAATTTTTTTCACACGCTTCCTAAGAGTGCCTATAAGGAGGGTATTTACAAGTTGCCAGAACGATGGAGACGATGTATAGAAATCCAAGGTGATTATTTTGAATAAATCAAGTCCTATTTTTTAATATCGTTCTTATTTTTTTTAAATAAATTATAATTCACCTTATTTATTGATCCCACCTTGTATAAGGCCAATAATGGAATATGCAACACCTGTTTGGGCTCCCTCAAGTTCACCACTAAAAAGATGACAAGACAGTGTTCAAGCAAAAGCGGCCAAATTAATCACTGGTTCTGTTTCAAATACCAACAATTAGAAAATTCAGAGAGAATGTGGTCTAGACCTATTTGAAAGCAGAAGACAATTAAAATTCATTAATAGCTTAAAAACTTAAGAAACCGAACACATATCCCATAGAACCTATTTAAACTGGACACAAAAAGAAAAAACTCAAAAGATCTTCAACACTTCAGTACAACAATATTAGAAAGGGCATAAATATGAAACATAACGAATTTCATATTCAAGAAGAACCAATATTTCCTACCCCATTGCCATCAAATGTAATCATCAATCTTAACCTGAATGAACCCTGCAACAAAAAGAGAACAAAAACATACTTAAAAAGAAAGGACTTGACACAATTGGTTTATGCGATCAGATAAATTATTTAACAGCATATACAGAAAGATCATCAGACTTTACCATAAGTAATGGAGGGACTGGAATTAACATAATACTGCAAGATGGAACATACATCAAAATCAAAGAAGGAGCAAGAAATATTTCGTCAAACTTCACTTGTGAACTGGCAGCTATCTGGAAAGCTCTTGATGTATGCCTTAATTATCCATCCCTGCATCAAGCAGAAGGAATTATAATATACCGTACAACGACTTCATATCCGATCTAGAAGCAATTTAGAAGGGCAATACTATAATCACACAGAAAATACATTCGTTACTTACTCAACTGATATCATTGGAGAATAACTGCATTCTACAATGGATTCCTGCCAGTGTTTGGATCGGGGGTAATGTAATTGCAGTTGAATTTGCAAAGGAAGCCAGAAAGTTGAGCCAAATGAAAGAACAAATGTCATTATTTGACGCTAATGCTTTTGCAAAATACAAGATAATTAAACAAAAAATAAGAAAATATTAAAATGTGAAATAAAGTCCGAGAGAAAAATGACAAAACTATAACAAGACTTAGAACAAAACATTATAAAGGATGACAATACAACAATAAAAGGATGGCACAAGAACCTATAGAACATGCAACAACTGTCCTGGTGTGGAACTAACACCTACCCACATATTCTCATGCCCGCAGCCTTACAGAAAATTGACATAGACCCAGAGCATCTGCATTACACACCCAAGATAGTGGACAATGCTGCTGCTGCTGTGATAGAGAGATGCATGAAGACATCTGAGGCTCTTTATTGGACACGACAAAAACAACAACGGCATTCCAGAGTAAAATAAATCATCAGAGATAGATAAATATTTTTCGAATGAATTAAAATAAATATAATCGATCCTGAGCGAGAGAGTTGAATTAAAAAAAATCAGAAAATTATTATTTTCGAAATATAAATAGCTGAGAGGATTCCAGCAAACCGCATCTAAAATATCAGTTTTTTTGCTATATGTTTCAATTTGCATATACCTATTTTACATATCTCAGATTGTATTTAAAAATCGTTAACCATTTCTTCTATCTTTTGGCGAAATGGTGTTTTATTAATTTATCATTTGATATTATTAGGGTTCTTTCCTGGTATTTAAAAGGAAAAATACGTGTCGTTCAGTTATATTTTTCAATTTATCAAACAATTTGGCCGCTGAATCACTGATTCTGGTAGAGCGCGATCTAGCGAATAAAGTTGCAACTAAAATCAATTTCGAATTTTTCATTATTTGCCATAAAAATATCCCATTGCACCCTGAACGCAATGGTGTTTACCGCATTGCTCTAGCGCCAATATTCGCGGAGTTATTAATTTTTAAAGTTGTGCCGGACTTTTAGATCACCCTGTATATAGTCTAAATTTGAGGTTGTTGGCCTTTGTCAGCGTGGTTCAAGGACCAAATATTTTTTCATACAGCCTGAAACGCTTTCGTTGTTGGCTTTTCTTGATTTATCAAGAAATGGGTTAGCTAAATATAGTGGAACAATCTAAATCAACGTTTAGTTATTTTTTGTTCCACTAGATGGCGCTCTGCTATCTAAAATGCACACTGAGCGGTCAGGATCTGCCTCTTTTTATATATGATATTCTTGTTTTTGTGTCATCTTAAATCCGCATTTCTGTTTGTTATTTATTAAAGTTTTCTAAAAATGAATAGATTATGGATTCCCATATGAGAAGGTTTACGGTAACTCTTAGAATATAATTTTGACTGTTGAAGAGCAAGAGCTCGAAATCTCGCGGTGTTTTTGAAATAAAGAAACATTGTGCAAAGATTTCGAATATTTCAATAAAAATAATATATAAAAAAACATAAATAAAAATTCAAATCACACACAAAAGTATAATTAATTTTTAATTAATAAAAGGTATATATTGAATCAAAATATCATTTATTTTACCAATCAAGGTATTATAACATATTAATGTTTCAAAACAAAGAATACATTTCTAGAGGTAACAAAGCATTATGAACATTTAACTCTTTCTCCATTCACAGATTTTAGTTAACATTAAATTATTATGAATAACTTACGTTAGAATAAAAACAGAGAATTATTAGTGAGATTTAAAAAGTGAGGTGTGTAACTTAACTGTATTAAGCAAGTCTTTTAATGAGTCCTAATTGAGCAAGGTAATGTTTCCTACAGTTCGCGCTAAATTACTTGCGCAAACTTAATTTAAGGGGATATACCTTAAATTAACGAATCGGTAAAAAACTCTTCACAAATTTATTGATCTTATCGACTGAGAGCAATTAAGGAGTTTCTTGAGCAAATTTTCCCATATCTCACCCCGTCAATTTCTCACATAGGACATTATTAATCAGTTTGGGGAAATGTTTATTTAATAGTTCCTCTAGTATATATAATTTTAATCTTTTAATTTGTAAAAGTCTCTTATTTTTAAAATCGTATTTATTTATCGATATGCAGATACTTCTGAATATAGAGCAATCCATAATATCAATATTTTGAAAATAAGACTTATTTTGGATTTTTTAATAAGAATCTTGTAAATGATGAACGATAGGTCCATCGAAATATTGGATTAATAAAAAATCTTATTAAAATACAAAATAAGCCTTATTTTTAAAATAGGCAGATATTTGTCGCTTTGTATGTATTTCAGAAAAACGTGTATGTATATAAGTAGAACTAGGATTCAAAGTAATCATTTCCCTGAAGTGAGTGACAGGGAGGCACTGAAACGTCTGGAGTTAAATAAATCATTAGTTGATGTGTGTGTGTGTGTGTGTGTAGCTATATATTTTCTAAATCAACTTCCAACCAAAATATGAATAAAAAGGTTTCTCTAGAGTAGACTGAAAGTGTCGATAGATATTAACCATTATAACCAATATGTTAATAAGGAAATACCATCTATAGCAAAATTCTTTAAAATGTATTCATTTATAGCACGATAATGTTCTATAAAAGAAACGTAAACGGAATTCTCTATAACGAAGGGAATATGAAAGGAAATATCTCCCTAACGAAATTTATAAACGAAATTTATTTTGTCTAAGATCACAATTTATAGTGTAGTATCTAAAGAAACTTTATGAAAGAGAAGTTTAACGAAAATCTCTATAATTATAGTTTTCTATAAATATTTTGTGTTTATAACCAAAAGGGTTTACTACCGAAATTTTATAAAGAATAGTTTATATATGTATAATAAAAACTGATTATAACGAAAATAACTCTCTCCATTAAAAATGTTATATAACGAAAACATCCTCACACGAAATTCTAAATCTAGAAAACTGTTATAACAACATTCTTTATCTGGACAAATTCTCTATAACGATAAATTAATTTAACAAAGCTTTCTGATCCAAAAATATGTGTATAAATAAATCCTTTTATAGCTAAAATGTTAAGCACAAAACTCTATGAGGAAGCTTTCTATAACAAAAATGAAGTATCAGTCCCTTTAACACCGCTATACGAGAACTTGAAGTGCATTTGTCAGTATATATAATGCTATTGTTTGTGAATAGTGTGCGTGTGTGTGTGTATGATCTTTTATGTATATCGCTAAATTTCTGAAAATACTTTCAATGATTTATTGGATAGCCTTTAGACCACTTGGTGGTTTGCTGAACACAGTATTCTGAGGATGACTAACGGCTTCTCAATATTCCCAGAAAATAAATTCAACTAAAGGTTTTATATGGAATTACAATGTTGAATATCTATTAAGTTTATTAATTAATTAAGTCCATTAAGTTAATTAAATGCCATCTTTCAGCGTTTGTGCATCTTCGGATTATGTAGTGTTCTATCATTGTTGATGAGAGAACACATAGCTGTATTTAATTTAAAAGACATATATTGGATAAAAATATAATTTATTTACCAATATTTCAGTTGGCTGAACTCAAACCTTTTTCAATGTATTATAAAATATCTATGTGTGTCAACAACAAACTCAGCGCCACATAACGTCAATAAAATTAAGTTTATGGAATTGTAGACTTGAGGCGATGGCGTCGACCTTTCATATTAAATCTTACTTTTCCTTATTACTAATAATTGTATATAGTTGCGGACCTACTGGTTTCCTGTGCTGCTCTTTTCCTGTTATTGCACCTTGTACGGAGAATCTGTATAAGACTAACGTCTTAATAAAGGCTTTGTGTGTGAATTAAGTTAAAAAATATTTTTGCCTATATTCAATGGGGAAAGAGAAAAAATTATATTTAAATTTTAAATTATAAATTTTAAAATTATCATTTCTATATAAAAAGTACTCTGTTAAGTCTACCACAGATTTCGCGCCTTTCCCTATATAAACCTGTTGTTGTTTCCCGTTGACCGGCTCAACTCTTTCTGTAGATATGTAAATATGTAATATTTTATTTTCTTCTTCAAGCCTCAAGTGAGGTAGTACTTTCTTAAATTATGTATTTTATATTGCCCTTAAGCTCAATTAAAACTAATTCTGATCTCTAAACTATTTTTTTTACCACGACTGCAATATAACAAACATACTCATGTACCTTGAACACCTAAGCGAATTCTATATCAAACAAATTTATCACAACATATATATATATATATATATATAATCTAAAAATGCAAATATTTTATTTTATTTTAAAAACATATATTTTATTTTTCATTCATTGACTGTTATACATTTTTGACCATATATTCAAAATAATAGCACTTTAATTATTATTGTTGTAAATATGTATATTTAACCATACCTATCTTTTAAAAATCACGAATATAGAATTCATTTTCTAAATTTTATATTACTGTGATATAAATAATTTTATATGTATATTTTTACTTCAAGAGATTCAAAATAAAATTCTGCTTGAAAGGTAAATAATTATTTTTATTTTTCCACGACTGCACCTCTTTTCAACAATCAAACACAAAAAAATCTAATCTATAACATATATATATATATATATGGTAATTTAAACAAACAACCCCATATTGTATAATACTTATAACAAGATTGCCATGTTGTATATAGAAACACATCTATAAATAATTATACGCATGATTGACATGTGTCATTGCATCACCATATGTAATGTACTTTGTACAAACTGAGGATGAATAAATAAAACTATGCAATAGATTAAGAGCTGAGCTAAGCAAGAGATCGAGATAGAAATCCAACAACCCTAAAAAGGAATTTGGCAAGTCGTTGCCATCAGGTCCAAAGGGTGTAGAAAATACCGCAGACACCCCACGCACTTTGCACCCGTTCAAAGTCCAAATTTTCGCATGTCTCCCCCCCCCCCCCCCTCGGCAAAGATATAAAACATCTGCCCTAGCCGAAATAAGAGACTTTGCCATCAACGTGAGCACTCGCCGGTTGTACCCAGGTCCACCTCATCGACCATGTAGAACAGTAAGAAATTTCTATCTCCATCTTGCTCTTAGCTCGACTCCTATCTGTTCACGGAACTTTCCTACTACAACTGTGTCTCTTCGTTTTTTGTGTGTGGACATTCCCAAGCTTTCCACTCTACCTCGACCACGACTGCCTGTACTCTGTGAGAACTTTTAAAGGTCTTCCAAGGTGCAGAGAGGTACTGGAAAACTCCCCAAGCCCTGACTGTCCCTCTCAGTTACTACAGGTTTGACCCTCGGTTATCACAGCTATAGCGAGAGTCGACAGGATACCTCATCACAGATAAGTCGACAGGACCTTATCACAGATAAGCCGACAGGACCTTATCACAGATAAGTCGACAGGATGACCACAACGAAGAAGGTAGGAAGTCTGTCCAGATAGAAGCGAGGAAGAGCAAAGATGGAGGAACCAACCCGCCATTCCAACAAAACGACCGAGCAATCTCTTCCCCAACAAGAGACGATATTTCAGGAGCAAGCTGTCAACCCCCCCAACGACACAGCCGAAAATCCCGCAAAAAAGACCGGTGAGACGTTCCCCACCTTCGGCCTTACAACGTAACCACTTTCCAGGCGACATGCCGCCGTCGCCAAACAGAAGTCACAAGCTTCTACAAGCCCTACATGGGACGCTTTCCACGTCAGCAGGACAACAACTAAAGACAAAGTCTCCTGACTGAACAATCCTCAAAACTGTGAGTTTTTAAAAACCTACGTAACTTTCTCCTCATGCTCACAACTTGATTCTCCATAAATTGATGTTTATTTTCACTGATATCATTTAAAATCAATTTTTACCATTTTTATATCATTTCAATTCAAATTTTAAATCTTGTACACCCTCATTTATCAATCTTTACTTTATTTTAAGTAACTTATAAATTTTAATTCATTACTTTCAATTTTACATTTGAAAAAATCATTATTTTTTAATTACTCGAATCATAATTCTAAACTTATTTGTGTGTTTTTCTTGATATCTTATTTTTATACCAAAACACCAATTTTTTAATCAAATACACAAAACTTTGCCAATATCATTGTTATGTTCACTATTTTATGTAAACGCCCCATTCAAATTATAAGTCACTATCACGCCATTGCCCTTTTACAAGGATAATTTTCGCACTACCATAATCAACGATTTAAAAAAATATATTCAAATTTTAATTAACATAGGTGAGACGCATTTTTTTTTTAATTGAAAAAATCGAAAGATACAATATCTTCTAAATCAAAACTAGAAAAGTAACTGTCCTTCCTCAAAACAAGTTTATAATCCAACATAGTTTCACACCCTCGTCCTTTCCTTTTACATGCATAATTATTAATCATCCACACATCTCTCTCAACAAACATCTAAACACTCCCCCATCATTTTCTCCAATTGGCAGCAAATTTTAACGCGCGACAACACATCCAATTTCGAGCCACACGAGCTCCATATCGTCGCCAACAAAAATATTTCGCGATAAACGTGCCACATCCATAACAATCTGAAAATTCTCGATGTGTTTCGTACAACAACCATCCATGACTCTAGTAAATTTGTTATTCATGGTTGAACAAGTTAGATGCTGTACCAAAAACAACGACTTCACGTGACACCTTTCCATTCAATTCACTTCACTCACGTCACACAGCGCAACACAACAATTTTTCTCACTTTTCAGGCCAAAGACGCCTTCATGCCTGTGACACATCTCACCTCAAAGCGTGTCCACGTCAGAAGTCGCACTTTCACCACACATCTGAACTGAAATCACTGAATAAAATTTTACTAAGTCCGCAACAACGTCGAAACACAACACTTACGAGCACCTTTAAATACACTACTTAAAAAATATGTGAAATGGAATTGGAACCCAGACTGTCAACAAGCTTTCACCACACTCTCAAATAGAGTTTAACCAATACACCAGAACTACACTTGTATCAAGTCGGTTTGCCATGCCGCCTTTATTGCGACGCATCCACCCAAGGGATCGCAGGCATACTCAAACAGGTACATCCAGACGGACAAGTACATTCCGTACAATATTTCAGCCGCGCCCTTAGAGCACATGAGAGAAACTACACCGTTTCCGAACTCGAGTGCCTAGCCATCGTCGAAAGTCTAGACAAAATTCCCGCGTCACTAAATCCATCGCCACCCTTCCCCCTAACTCGCCTCCAGTAAATTAGGGCCGTGTCCCGCATTCCTTTTATTCCACACCTTTTACTACATTAGCAGTCGATATCTTAACCTAACTTTTAAAACATTTAGATATTGGAATTTGAACAAGACCTACCCAAAATTGAAAATTTTGATATTTTTTGATTCCGTGTAAATCTCTAACTTTTCTACATATCAAACATTTTACATGGTAAATTGAGATCACAATTCACAACATTTTAGTAACCAATCCAACCAATAAACTGCGCTTCTCAATTTTCGATTTATAAAACCTACACACAACATTTGTCACTTCTTTTTAGAAGATATATTTTTTGTCCCATTCCTTTACCAAACCTTCATCTAATCATTATAATAATCTTTAATTATATTATATTTTTGTATAAAATATATTTTATTTTTATTTTTACCTTTCAATTATAAAATCACAAATTTTTAATCTAACATTATTAACAAAAAAAAATCAATTTTACTTTTATTTTTCATAATATTATTTTAGTATTACAAAACATTTATTTGTCTTCAAAAATCACTTTAAGTCTTCATTATTATTACTTTATATAATACATGTTTGATTTTGTTCACTTAAACTTTATTCAACCACAATGATATTTCTATATTTTTATTCATTTTATATTTGTTTTTATACCTTTATATAATATGACCATGTTTATCTTTAACTATCGGGCATACAACCAATCGTTTACAACAATCTATTTCTCTAACCACTTCAGTGTACTTTACTACTATCTTTTTCTCAGCCATTGCTTTGCATCAACGTAGAAAAACGACATTACTGCTTGACAATTTTTTTTTTCATAGTTTCATCAAACTCTTTGAACACAGTTCCCCAGATTCAAAAATCCCAACTTCTGGCTTGAACACGTTTCAAAAGTTTATTTCAATCATCCAGAGAACACTTCACCAACGCATGCACAAAGCGTTCACAACTCTCAATTCTTTTAGCTCTAGCGGACCACAATCAACCTTTGATTTTAAGTCAAGACAGATCACCTACTGTCGCTACAACAATTCTACTTATCGCATGGCTCCATTTCACTCCTTTCAATCATATTAATGAACAACCTTTTTTTCAACAACTTTTCAACCCAATAACTCTACAATTGTGACAAAGCACTGTAACCTTATACAAGATCACAAGTCAAACAATGCCTAGGAAGACGCTCAAGTCTATATCCTCGCTTTGCACCTGGATCTAAGTTTTTGGTTGCCTGTGTAATACTTACAATTGCATATTCTTTAACCCCTAACCCTTTCAAACGCACGCCAACAATCTCTTAGAACATCATTTTATTTTTATCATCATTATTTTTTATCAAACAAAGGTTTTATCTAAATTTCTCTTTTATAATGAATATCATAACTTTTAAATTAAACATAAGTTTTATTTTTTATAATTTTCAGATATATCCAAACAAAACATCTTGTTATAGCTCTTTTTAACCCTCACAGTTTAAATTAATTAAAATAAATTTTAATTACTTACCTGTGTTAGAGAGGCTTTACCCGTTTAAAACCCGGATAAACCCATTCACTCCCGGGGCCCATCTATGGTAATTTAAACCAACAACCCCATATTGTAAAATACTTATAACAAGATTGTCATGTTGTTTATAGAAACACATCTATGAATAATTATACGCATGATTGACATGTGTCATTGCATCACCATATGTAATGTACTTTGTACAAACTGAGGATGAATAAATAAAACTATGTAATAGATTAAGAGCTGAGCTAAGCAAGAGATCGAGATAGAAATCCAACAACCCTAAAAAGGAATTTGGCAAATCGTTGCCAACAGGTCCAAAGGGTGTAGAAAATACCGCAGACACCCCACGCACTTTGCACCCGTTCAAAGTCCAAATTCTCGCATGTCTCTCCCCCCCCCCCCCCTCGGCAAAGATATAGAACATCTGCCCTAGCCGAAATAAGAGACTTTACCATCAACGTGAGCCCTCGCCGGTTGAACCCAGGTCCACCTCATCGACCATGTAGAACAGTAAGAAATCTTCTATCTCCATCTTGCTTTTAGCTCGACTCCTATCTGTTCACGGAACTTTCCTACTATAACTGTGTCTCTTCGTTTATTTGTGTGTGGACATTCCCAAGCTCTCCACTATGCCTCGACCACGACTGCATGTACTCTGTGAAAACCTTTAAAGGTCTTCCAAGGTGCAGAGAGGTACTGGAAAACTCTCCACGCCCTGACTGTCCCTCTCGGTTACTACAGGTTTGACCCTCGGTTATCACAGCTATAGCGAGAGTCGACAGGATACCTCATCACAGATAAGTCGACAGGACCTTATCACAGATAAGCCGACAGGACCTTATCACAGATATATAAAGGGATAAACATTTTAAATATTAAAAATAACGCCTATTTTATATTCACAATTATTTTGTATCTTGTTTGCAAAATATTTCTTTTGAAAAAATAAAATTTATATAAAAGAAATGATAAACTAAAATTTGATCGAAAACACAAAGCACATAAAATGTTTGCAAAATTGGTTAAATTAAAACATTAATAATATATTTTAGAAAATATTGTGAAATTTGAAATAAATTATAAGCTGAAAATGTGTATATAAAAAATGATATCACACATATAAAACCTTTGAAGACATTGAACTATCAAAAATAAAAGTTTGATTATTTTTAAATTACTAATTTTGATTATTGAAAAAATATTATTAATAAAATAATTATCACTAATATGATTATTTTATATATAGTATAACAGAGTATATCATGATTATTATTTTTATCTGACAACACACACATTGTCACTACGTCACACCACTTTGAAAGTTGGCGCGAGGGGAACCGCCTGTTGTCTGGACTGAAGGAAGAGAAGATCTATGGACGACACAGCTTCAATCATAAAAGGTAATTATTTTATGATATTTACCTATGATATAATTGAAGCTCTCGCTTGGTAAAAAATACTTAGAAAGAGTAAAGAAAAATCGAAAGAAAATGACAAACCCATTAAACAGCAATCTGATGTGTGTGTATAAATGTGTTTATAATATTTATGGATATAGGAAAAATTTGTTCGTTTCACATATCATTGAATAGTATTTTGCCCTTTTCGATAAAACTTTAGCATCATATAGAATTAGGTCTGGAAGTAGTCACCGCCATATTTCAATCTCCAAAATATGTAAATTAGTCAGGTATAAATTAAATTTGCATATTCCGCTTACTTCGAATCGTTTCCAAACAATATTTACACCATCTTTGAAACTTGAGAGGATATAGAATTAGGTATGGAAGAAATCACCGCCATATTTCAATCTCCAAAATATGTAAATTAGTCAGATATAAGACTATTTTGCATATTCCGCTCACTTCGTTTCCAAACAATATTTAAACTATCTTTGAAACTTTGAGAGGATATAGAATTAGGTATGGAAGAAATCATCGCCATATTTCAATCTCCAAAATATGTAAATTAGTCAGATATATGGCTATTTTGCATATTTACCTACTTCGAATCGTTTCCAAACAATATTTAAACCATCTTTGAAACTTTGAGAGGATATAGAATTAGGAATCACCACCATATTTCAATCTTCAATTTATGTAAATTAGTCATATAAAAGGCTACCATGTTCATTCCATATCGTTTCGAGATTTAAACTCTTTTGATGAAACTTTGCATCGTATATTGATAGAATTTGGTCGGAAAGAAGTTACCATCCAATTTAAAGCCCCAGAATATGCAAATTTAACCGATAAAAGGCTAATTATAAAATAAAAGGATTTAAAAGCGCGAATGTTTCTTTTATACATAAAACGAACTTCTACTGTCCTTACTGCGATGAAAAAAATATATTGGGAGGGCTTGGCTCATCAGTGGTGAACCCTCCCAGCGGTTTCGCCAATTTAATCCACCAGACCGCTTCTCAGAGCTCTAATACTGTATTGGATCATTCTGCTTTTATATGCTACACTGAAGGATGGAATCTTTGAAATGGTTTTCAAGTAAACTATGGACATAAGCTTATAGGACAGTAGAATTGCATTCAAATATTTGCTTCGAGCAATGCTCTTCAGCAAACTATAAAGACAAGGCCATAAGGAATAAATTAACACAAAGCAATAACGCGCCTTCTATACATATAAAATAAAAGGATTTAAAAGCGCGAATGTTTCTTTTATACATAAAACTAACTTCTACTGCCTTTACTGCGATGAAAAAATATATTGGGAGGGCTTGGCTCATCAGTGGCGAACCCTCCCAGCGGTTTTCGCCAATTTAATCCACCAGACCGCTTCTCAGAGCTCTAATACTGTATTGGATCATTCTGCTTTTATATGCTACACTGAAGGATGGAATCTTAGAAATGGTTTTCAAGTAAACTATGGACATAATACAGTAATACAGTATTAGAGCTCTGAGAAGCGGTCTGGTGGATTAAATTGGCGAAACCGCTGGGGGGTTCACCACTGATGAGCCAAGCCCTCCCAATATATTTTTTCATCGCAGTAAGGACAGTAGAAGTTCGTTTTATGTATAAAAGAAACATTCGCGCTTTTAAATCCTTTTATTTTATATGTATATATGGCGCGTTATTGCCTTGTGTTAAAAGGCTAATTAGCATATTCTGGTTATTCAGTATCGTTTCGAGACAATATTTAAACTATCTTAATGAAACTTTGAGTGGATATATAAAAAGGTCTGAGAAAGGAGTCATTGTGCAAATTAACAATTGAATATGCAAATTTGTACGCTAATAAACTAATTTATATATTCCGTTTGATTCATATACTTGTGCGAAGCCGTCTCGTTTGACTATAATTAAGTTATTTGTTAGAAAAGTACAAAAACAATACACTCTCCCATGAAATACCGCATAAACATGGCTAAACTCAGTCTCAACGTGAGTTGTATTCTCATTAGAGACCCTGTTCCAGTTGAAAGACTCCTCATGACTAAGCCTGACATGGCAGAATCTCTGATGAGAGACTACCTCCAGGAGAGACGGTTTAGGCGAGTCTCTCTCATAGGACACCTTACTGTATTTAAAAGATCTATTGCATTGTCTTTTCAGAGAGAGGATTCATATTGTGTGTGTGTGTGTAACATAGAAAATTAGGGAAGATAAACTTCAGAATGACACGGCAATTTATTTAATGTAAGCACAAATTAAAACAAAAAAAAAATAGCAGAGAGGCAATGAGAAAATTTTTTAGTGTATCAAAATACAAATATCGAAATTAAAAAATATTTTCATAGAATATTAAATAATCTGCTACAATCTAGATATACCCCCTATATTTTGAGCAATATACAAAATCATCATCAATAAATTGAAACTTCTGTCATAGAAAAATCATTATTTTCATGATAAAGGATGTACTTCTGACTGAGATGTCAATTTATTGATAAATATGAATGTCAACAAGACAACTTCCATCTTTAGTACAATGTGATATATCGAAAATTTCAATAGAAGAAACTTCATGAAAGCTTTCCTAATTTCATTAGAGTATATTGGATTATTTCAATATATATAAATTGGGTTGGCCAAATATCACGGAGCAAGTTAAAAAAAGTTAGTTTATTTTTGCTCTACCAGATGGCGCTCTGCTATCTAAAAATCACATGTGCTTGTAGTCAGGATATGCTTTCTTTATTTTTAATATCAACACCTGACCCACTTATTTTTTATATTTTTCTATTGTCTTTTCATATATATATATGTGTTCTAAAATATTAGTCAGAAATTATATTTGTTGTGCCTATATTTATGATATGAATATTTTAAAATAAGAATTGGTATAGTGCTAATAATTTTTCGTTATATCCGACTGGGCTTACTGCAATGAGCAATATATTGGGAGGACCTGGCTTATCAGTTGTTAACTTTCTCTCTCTACTAGCGGTTTGGTCGGTCTATTTACAAAATGTTCAACAGTCTTTTGTTAAGATAAAGAAAAACGCGTACGTGGTTAGTTTTTCTTGTTTAATCAAGAATGGGTATTTGGCCAATACTGGAATAATTAAAAATCAATGAATAGTTGACATTTATTCCGATAGATGGCGCAAGTCATCAGAAAATTTCAGTTGCACGATAAGGAGATGCCTTTTTCTTAATCTATGAACCTTTTCCCAGTACAATGTCATATTTGTACTATTTTTCACAGGGTTTCGTGAGTGTAATCCAATTATAAACCGTGGCTTTGTTATGAGAATGGCTTTCTGCAGAGTTTACTACTAAGTGGACACTTTCAACATGTGAATATTCATCAATTGGCGAAAACTTTGATATTTTTACATTTTTTCTATCAATTATAAAACTTTTTTTATGAATTCTACAGTACTTTATTAATATCTATAAGACTGGACACATCCCTCTATTGCCAAATATTCTATAAAAGTCTATGTCAGTCTTGTACATTGATTTTGAAGGATTATTTAAAAATATTTAATTCACATTTTTTCTTACCATTGAATATAACAGAATATTTTAAAACACTTAATGCTGTTGACGTTATGTGGCGCTGAGTTTGTTGTTGACACACTTTAAAATGTTATAACACCTTGATAAAGGTTGGCGTTCAGCCAACTGAAATATTGGTAAAATAAATCATATTTTGATCCAATATATGCCTTTTTAATTAAAGATTTATCTATGGATTGCTCTATTCTCAAAAAAAGTTTAAAAATATGTTACAGATAATTTTATAGCATCCCGGTCAATTATTGTTACCTTCATTACAAAGAACACTATTTGAACATCTGAACTATTTTCACGCGGCCATATTTAAAAGGTAATACAAATAAAACAATTTTCTACCACGCATACTCCAATTCTAAACATATTGGAGTACCTTTCTTGTCGGGATTACAATAAGAAGTGCTGTATAATGCTATTTATTTTGCCAACGTGTAAAGAACATTACGTTTTTCAGGATAGGTGTTGAAATTTGCGTCAACAAAACGCATTTTCTAAGAAGCTTTGCTTCTTCTTGTTTTCATTTGAATAAAATTTTATGCTGAAAGAGTCACCGAATGTTCTGACGGACTAATGATAATTTTACTCCATCGATTGAAATATGTGAATATTGGAATCGACTCTATAAAAAGTGATTTTGACACGGTAGTGACAAAAATAGAACAATTTGAAGATACGATGTAGAAGCTTTACTCGAACAAGACCTATAGGATTTAGATAGGATTATCGCAAGGAGATATCGCAGAATTGTTAAATATTGATCGTTCAACGATTTGTAGACATTTGAAAGCCTTTGTAATGATTCGAAGGCAAGTAAATTGGGTATATTGACGCCTAGGTAAGTCGAGAGAAAGGGACAAGTTTACCTTTGAATCATTTCTTCAGAGTCACAGAATATTTTATAATTGTATCATATGACAGGATTTGAAACATAAATATTTTACGATAACACAAAAGTGAAGGCCTAGGTGAAGGCCCGAGGAACCTTCAACATCGATTGCTAAGTCAAATATTACTTGCGCCAAGCTTATGCTTTGAATTTAGTGGAATAGCTGGGTATATAAGATTTTGTCTTGCTCCAAACCAACTAAACCGTCACCTGGGAACGTTATAAACAGCAATCCATGCAATTGAGCCGCCCATTGAACAAAGATGGCTAAACTACGCGAATAGAATTGACAACGATCGACCACATGTTGGGGACACGTTTGTCTGGAATGTCCCATTGTCCCCGGCGCATTCACCGGATATTGCTCCCTCTGATTACAACCTTTGTCGATCGAACACTCAAGAACTGTTTGAGAAGCGCTTCGATTCTTGTAAAATCATCAAAAATTGGACCACTTTGGGAATTTCGTTAAAATATAGTCGTTATTTCTACGTAAAATCCGTTTATTACCTGAAATATGAGAAAGGTAGTGGCTAGCAATAGCAATATATTGTTACTGAGAAAATTAGAAAATAAAATATATGGATGACCTGTGACATTTTATTTAATGTCTGTGCTAGGCAAATTGGAACTTTTTAAATATTAAAGAGGCAATGAAAGGAAGTTTAGATTGTTGCAGAATATAAATATCTAAGTTAGCAATCGGTTCATAATTAAATAACTCGCTAAAATATTTTAACCAATCCCAGTCAAAATTATAACCAAATATCCGTCTAAAGCTAATCCAGATACATCCAATATATGAGTATAACAGGATTGGGTATAAGTCTCTTTGTTCAACAACGTATATATATAATTGTAAAAAATAGTACAAGAGTGAAATTGTATTGGGATCTTGTATATACAGTTAAACCTGTCTATAGCGCTCCCTCTTGGGACTCACCAAAATAGGGTACTATAGAGAGGGGGTGCTATAGACAGGTCACTTTTAATGTAAATCTACGTATTTAAAATCGGGCGCTATAGAGAGGGAGGCGCTATTTAGAGGGTGCGCTATAGACAGGTTTACCTGTATAATTATTAAAATAAATTTGAAATATATAACATAATTTTTGTAGCAAGAGACAAGACATTATATTTGGAACACGTTTTGTATCATACTTTCTATATTTAAAATACAAATATCAATAAATGAATTATAATTAATAACTAACACAGAGAGAAGGTACCAAACACGTTCAGAGTTTAGAAAATAAAAATGTAACAAAAATAACTTTAGGTACAAAAATCTTTATTTGAAACTACTCAACTTTGAATATTTTGAAAGCAAACATCTTACGTGTGTAAACAAGGTTGGAATATTTACTTGGCTGTTTGAATAAGCTTCCATTTAATAGTTTTTCAAATTTTAAACTTTGTGTTAAAATGTATTCTTTAGGGATACATTTAATAGGAGTGAAAGACAAAACACGTTTCGTAAAAACATGTTGAAGAATTTATTTAAACATTAATTCACACATAAAAGGTATAGAAAATATTCCATTAAAGATTTAAATAACAGAAAATATTCTACGGTTAGTTTGTGGCATTTGAACTATCGATTTTTGATAAAATATCAGATTGAATACCTTTACATAAAATAAATTGCTTTAATAGACTTCGTTACTTTTTCAAGATCAAACCCATGAGGAGTTCAAGCAACCAAACAGACTCTTATTCCCTCGTATGTATATTAGTTGAACAGCCTTTTACATACTGGATGTGGTGCAGTTACAGTAAAATAGAGTCTTATCTATGAATGGCGCGGTATTGTCCTATAGTTAATTTATACCTAACTGGCTTTTTGCTTATTGTTTTCGGAAGAGCATTGCTCGATGCAAATATTTATGTCATTCTGCTATCCTAAAAGCTTATGTCTATAGTTTACTTGAATAGAATTTCTATGATTCCACCCTTCAGTGTAGCATATATAAGCATAATCGTTCAATACAGTATTAGAGTATAAGAAGCGGTCTGGTAGATTATATTGGAGAAACCGCTGGGAGGGTTCACCACTGATGAGCCAAGCCCTCCCAATATTTTTTATCGCAGTAGGGACAGTAGAAGTTTGATTTATGTTTAAAAGAGACATTCTTACTTGAATGTTTTCTTTTCTTATATTCTGGATCGCGCGTAGTTACCTAATAAAATAATCTCTACAATTATCTTCATAGCTAATTCCATGTTTATTTGAGCTGAAGGTATGTCGACAAAGGATATAAATAGGTGAATTAGATGGAAAGGTAGTAAAATTCTTTAGAAAGTTGATAGTGTGAAATGTCTTCGGGTGTACCAACAGATAAAAGCCAATTGATGTCGTTTCTGTAAATATTTACCGTTTTTGATGTATTTGGACCCATAACTGCAAGACAGCTTAGGTAAATATTATGTAATTAAAGTAAGTAAGAAGGATGAATCCGTAACCAATTTAACTTTACATATTATTTATTATTAATAGCAATTATGCAAAACAAATCTTGGTATATGTTTATACGTGAAAACAACAAAAACGATTATTATTTACATACAAGTTCCTTTTCAAACACGAGCCCATCTATAGCCATTGTTACTCTGTGTAATATTCCAACAGTAAGAACACTAAAAATGTGGATTTTCTTCTGTGAGTGTGTGTGAGGTCATAAACAATAATTTCAAATATCAACTCCCAACGGCCACCAAGTAGTAACGGCGCTACGCAGATGAACTTCGTATTTGCATAGTAGAATTTATGACGAGTGTGTTCAGCATAGTAATTTGTGTGTCAGGGAGAATCTGGGATAAATTGTGGAACCAATACCAGTGGTTTACAACCGATTTCCAATAATTTACACCCAGCTGGTCGGCGCAGAATAAAATATTTCAATATATTTGGAAGGATAAATTTATAGCAACTGCTAGGAGAGATTCTTTAATATATTGCCTGAATTTTTCTTTGGTATTTTACATATTCACCTATTGACTCCTAGATAATTGTTTTGGAAAAGTCAAGTTTTGGCCTGAAAATATAAATAAAAAAAGTATTGTACAAATAAATTTTAAAGATAAATAAATTTATATAAAAAAGGTATATAGTTCTGAAATATTTGATCAAATATATATGTATTAAAAATAAAAAAGGCATCTCCTGACCACGAGCACATATGCTTTTTAGGTAGCAGAGCACCATCTAGTGGAGCAAAAATAAACTAAACGTTTATTTAGCTTGCTCCGTGATATTTGGCCAACCCAATTTCTTGATTTATTAAGAAAAGCCATCCACGAACGCGTTTCGCGCTGTTGGCGCTCGTCAGCGTGGAGAAGGCTGTAACCACTGCGACCAAAAATATTTTTGGTCCCAATGGCTTCCCGAGAAATCAGAAAATGGGTATTTAAGGCCAAATTTGCGTAAAGACGCTTAACATATGAAAAAACAATAGAAAAAAATAAAAGATAAGTGGGTCAGGTGTTGATATTAAAAATAAAAAAGGTATCTTCTGACCACGAGCACATGTGCTTTTTAGATGGCAGAGCGCCATCTAGTGGAGCAAAAATAAACTAAACGTTTATTTAGCTTGCTCCGTGATATTTGGCCAACCCAATTTCTTGATTTAGTGAAAAAGCACATGTGCTCGTGGTCAGGAGATGCCTTTTTTATTTTTAATATCAACACCTGACCCACTTATCTTTTATTTTTTTCTATTGTTTTTTCATGTGTTAAGCGTCTTTACGCAAATTTGGCCTTAAATACCCATTTTCTGATTTCTCGGGAAGCCATTGAGACCAAAAATATTTTTTGGTCGCAGTGGTTACAGCCTTCTCCACGCTGACGAGCGCCAACAGCGCGAAACGCGTTCGTGGATGGCTTTTCTTGATAAATCAAGAAATTGGGTTGGCCAAATATCAAGGAGCAAGCTAAATAAACGTTTAGTTTATTTTTGCTCCACTAGATGGCGCTCTGCCATCTAAAAATCACATGTGCTCGTGGTTAGGAGATGCCTTTTTTATTTTTAATATCAACACCTGACCCACTTATCTTTAATTTTTTTCTATTGGTTTTTCTTATATATGTATAAAATATTATCAAAATAATTATTAATTTCTCCTAAAAGTTTCTCTATCATCAGGTGATTTAAAAAATTAACAAAAAAATATTTATAGACTACTAATTCAGATTTATACAATATTCACTTAACTACACTTATGGGTACAAGTTAAGTTACAATTAGTATTTCTTTACTAATTTTTAAAAATATATAAAGTAAGTTTTATGAAACATATATTTATATTTTTCCGAAACATTTTTATTATTTTTTATAATATTTTTTTATCAATAATTAAGGATGATTAATGGCCAGAACTTTAAAAAAAATATTTACAAATGTTAAAAAACAAAATATTCACTCACTTAATAATAGGTGGTATCCCCTATTATAGCAATACATTCCTAACACCTGTTTCTCATGCTCTTTACAAGTTTGTTGATCAGTTCAATATGAATTAGTCTATTATTTTCGGAGAGCAGTCTTGAAATCATCAAGGTTTTTGGGAGAGGGACAAAGACCAGCTACTTGTCTCCCAAGGACATCCAAGACATGTTCTATCGGATTAAAATCTGGAGACCTGGATGGCCAGTCCAATATTTGAATTCTAGTATCTTGGAGATACCAGGTTTGCTCTGTAGGGACGAGCGTTATCGTCTATTAACACAAAATCTGTACCCTCTGTGTGAGCCGACGGAAGTTTTAAGAAATATGAATGCCGGCCAGACAAGGTCTATCTTGAGGATGTATACAGATATATTTTAAAAATATATACACATGCTTTGTTTCATATATCTTTTTCCGTTAATAGAGAGCTTATAATAGAAAATATTTATAGTAAATAGGTTGTGTGATCTGGCATCTAGTCATAAATGGATATTCAATCTTTGGGGAAAATGTAACGTATTTATGTTTCTGATTTTTTAGAAAAAAAGTGAAATATGTTTGCATCTATTTATAGTCTTTAATGTCATACTAGTGTCTCTGAATAATGTTGACACAAAGACGCCATTTTCCCAGATCGTTATATGTTTGTGGGACCATGGTGGAATTGACTTAGCTACAGGAGGATGTCTCCTAATTGGAGACAAGGAACTGTTCAACGACATCTATTGTAGGTCAATAGTGTTTTGCTCTTTGTATTGAGCATATCGTTAAAAGAAAGAGGTGAATCTAACAACTCTATACGAAATTATTCCAATATTACGTTGAGAAGTTATATCGCTGTTTCCTTGAAATATTAAAAATAGTTTCGTATGTAGAAATTCAAGTTACGCCTTTTTATTGAGCATCTACCCTCTATATATTACGATACGGTTAGAAAATAGAGCATAGGTAGAATTAGAAGAATAGAAATTAAAATTTTGTAAAATTTGATTATATATATGTCATAATATATACCCTTCCAGGAATAATAAAACAAACCTAGAGCCATCCCAGAGAGAGATGGGATGTAAAGTCCGGTCAATTGAGAAAGCAGCGACATTCCAAAGGGGCGGCAAATTGGGCCCGCCCGTCAACACCCGAGGACTATTTTTAGAAAGTTTTGCGGGGGGCGTGCGACACAGACGGTCGTTCAGCGCACAGCCCCTCGCACTACCTCTCTCTCTCGGATGGCTTCCAGATTCCTCTACCAATTTGTGGCGTGATTATTTCCCTTTCCCCACCACATTATTACCACTATATTGCCACATTGAAAGTCGACAGGATCATATCACAGAGGAGTCGACAGGATCATATCACAGAAGAGTCGACAGGATCATATCTCAGAAGAGTCGACAGGATCATATCACATATATATATATATTATATAATCTAAAAATTCGAATATTTATATATTTAAAAAATATATATATTTTATTTTATTCATTGATAATTTTACATTTGTTATCATCGTTTTTAGAAAGACTTTCAGTTTTGTTGTATAGTTTTGTTGTAAATATGCGTAGTTAACATATCCTTTAAAATCACTAATATAGGATTAACTTTATAAATTCTATATAATGTGAAACTAACTAATGTGTAATATTTCCTCAAGTAATTGAAAATAAAAGCTACTTGACGTAAATAATTATTTTTCTTTATCACGACTGCACCTCAACCCTTTATCTTATCGATCCTTTGTCTTATCAACCCTTTATCTAACAACAACAACAAAATATTCATAACAATGAGCCGACAGGATTACCTGAATTTTCAACCCAATTGCTCTATAAATTATTCAAATTTTATAAATCTATTTTTACAAAATGTTTCGCAAACAAAGGAATGTAGAACATGCCATGACGCCAAATTCAAGTACTATAGAAATACCGAAATTCAATGGTCAAAATTTAAACATAATATCTTGGCTCAATTTCTTTAACAAAAATGTTTACAGAAACATCTTGATGAAGATTTTAAACTAAATAATATTTCAAATTATCTCGAGGGAGAAGCATTCAGTTATTACATAGAAGAATTACAAGATATATATAATTGGGGGGAAATTGAACAAAAATTAACATCATATTTTACAATTAAGGATTCATATTTATTCAGTAGGTTTCTAAATTTAAAATATAATTATAAAGATGATCTGGAACAATATTTCAAGGAAAAATCTGCCTTAGCCAATAAACTTAATCTTGAAAAAAGCACTTTTATCAGAGGCACTTACAGATGGAATGCCAGATCACCTAAAAATAATCTAATAGCTGCAAGAGTACAAGAACCTTCAGACTGGTATAAAATCACAACCTAATTAAAAATATCAACAAATGAAGAAAAACCCCAACAACCCTCTACCAGTACAAGCACTCCAGTAAAAAGATTTAACTGCAACTCCTCCAAAGCTCATCAATACCAGCCTTTTCCCAGGACAGCAGCAGCAGCTCACCACCAGCATGAACCCCACAAATCAATGAACCAGCCTCCATACCCCTGCAAGATATGTGCATCACACCAATACCCAACCAGATCCATTTCCATAGAGACTGCCACTTAAGAACAATAATCATCCGAAGCGCATCAACCCAGGTAGAACATTATCACTTTTCTCTGTACTTATAGACCAAATATCTTTACCCTGTGTACTTGATACTGCATCATCCATATCTATTATCCCTTTAAAATAATTAAACCATATTTATTATAAAATATTAGACAATTCCCCAAAAGAAAGAATAGGTCAGGTAGAAGGATTTACTTACCCATTATACAAAATATTGGTTAGGCTTAGCTTAGGTAAAATTACAAGATATCAAGAATTTTTTGTTTGTGATACTCCAATAGAGAGAGAGAATATCTTATTTTAGGTTAACCAACACTTTATTTATTTAGATTACAAATATATTTCTCAAAAAACCTTCTTTTCCAAAATTATAAATTCTTGTATTATTTTAATCCAAAAACTGATAATCAGAAGTCATATGCCACTACCCTATGTATTCCAGACCCATACCCTGTTAAAAATTCATATCTTTTCAATATCAACCCATTGTATAATTTAAATTATTTTGATATACCAACTACAAATGTTAAACTTATAAATCCTACTTCAAATCCCATTATTGATTCTAACTCATTTCACAGTATGCGACAACCGTACTCTATAACAAATTATAATTCATCTTTAGACTTTAGTAAAGTAGATATTAATCCAAATTTCTCAAATCGAACAATTTCAGATATATTGCATAAGTATAAGAATGTTTTCTCTAAACACAATTTTGGTATAGGACACATAAAGACTAACCCAATTTGCATATCTCTTTTAGATAATATTCCCATAGCACAAAAGCCATATAGGACATATTTTTACAATAATGCTGAAATACAAAAACAAATAACTGAATTATTAAAATATGATATTATTAGACCCTCATCTAATCCCTATAGTTCTCCTGCATTATTAGTGAATAAGAAATCTGATGCCCCAAATCACCCCACAAGACTCTGTATAGATTATAGGAAACTTAATCAAAAAACAGTTCCAGAACATACCCCAATTCCACTTATAGAACAAATTATAGATAGGTTATCACAGTCAAAAATATATACTATTCTAGATGTTGAAAATGCATACTGGCATATACCCATAGATGAAAAAGATAGACATAAAACTTCCTTTGTAACACAATTAGGATGTTATGAATGGAACAGACTTCCATATGGTCTAAAAAATGCACCTTCACAATTTGAAAGGATTATGAAGTCAGTCTTCACTAAACATAACATACACTATGCCTTAAGTTATTTTGATGATCTTCTTATACACTCCAAAACTTATGAAGAACACATTAAACATTTAGATGACATATTAGGTATATTCGAACAAAAGGTAATAAAGCTCAATCTCAATAAATGCAAATTCTTACAAAAAGAAATACAATTCTTAGGGTATACTATTAACTCAGGAAAATATACACCAAATAACACAAATATTGAAGCAATTTTAAAATTAAATAGACCATATAATATTAAAACCTTACAGAGTTTTTAGGCACCATAAATATTTATAATAAAATTATTCCCCATTATGCGCAAATTAGGTCACCTTTGAATGAACTTTTGTTAAAAAATGCTCCTTGGTTATGGAGTGCGAAACATGAACAAGCCTTCCAAACACTTGAAAATTCACTCATATCACAATCTGTACTATTGTATTTATGACCCATCAAAACCATGTCATTTATTCACAGACGCGTCAAGTCTAGGAGTAGCAGGAGTTCTTAAACAACTAGATGAACAAGGCATTTTACACCCCATAGGTTATTTTTCAAGAAAACTTCATCCATATGAACAGAATTATACTGCCTCAGAAATTGAAACATTAGCTATCATTAATTCAGTACAAAGGTTTCATACATACCTACACAACAAACATTTTACCTTGCACAGAGATCACTTACCTTTCAAATGGATCAAAAATGTAAGAAACCCACAAGGTAGAATATTTAGATGGTCCTTAATTCTATCTAAATATAGCTTTGACATAAAACATATTAAAGGATTAAATAATATAGAAGCAGACATGCTGTCAAGAGCACCTGTCTCATTTTACCTAACATTAAATGAGTTAAAAGAACACCAATCCACAGAACAAATTAGTAGTGCTAAAATTAAATTACAAAATGGTATCTTTATAATTAATAGAAAGGGTTTTAAAAGAGCTTATGTGCCACAAACACTAAGACACAAATTATTAAGCAAAGTACATACAAAGCATGGACATATTGGAACAACTCAAATGACTAAAATAATTTCTCCACAATATTATTGACCACATATGACTAGGGATATTGCTAATTACACCAAACATTGTGAAACTTGCCAGTTCAACAAGTCTAGGGATAACAGGATTGTTTATGGACCACTACAACAGATGCCAATAGCTACACACCCCAATCACATTTTTTTCCTTAGATACATTGGGCGGGTTACATAATTATGGGACAACAAGACACAGTATCCATATGATAGTAGATCACCATAGTAGATTCCTTTGGGCTTTTCCAACAAAATCTGTATCAACTGGTTCCTATATAACTTGTTTAAGAAATTTATTCCAAATTAATAAACCTGAAATATTAATAACTGACAGAAATGCAGCTTTTCTCAGCAGTAAATTTAAACACTTTTTGGAGAGAAATAATGTTAAGCATCTACTCACCAGTGCCCATCATCCAGAAAACAAATGCAAAAGTAGAAAGACTCAATTACACTATCATTAATAGGTTAAGATGTGAATATAATGCTAATTTAAAGATTCCTTGGACAAAATATATTCCTAAAATTACTGAAAGCTATAATGAAACAGTACATACCACAACAGGCTTTACTCCTAAATTCTTATACTATGGAATACAGCCACAGTATATAGAACATGACACAGAAACACATACACCAATAGAAAGGGCAAGAAAATTATCCATTGAAAGAACCATAAAATCCCATGAACACAGCAAAGAACTTTATGATATTAAACACCCAGAACCCATTTTCAAGGAAGGAGATCAGGTATTAGTAAAAACTTTATTTATCCAAACACTGGTAAATTAACTCAAAGAAATATAGGCCCATTTACTATTTTAAAACAACTTTCTTCAGTCGCATATGAAATTAATAAAACCAATTTACCCCAAAGAAAACAAACAGAAATTATACACTCTAATAAGCTTAAATTATTTTACCCAGAAGCTAATTTTTTACTTCATTATAGCACCAACATAGAAAATGACTTAATAGTAAACCAAAATTCTAACACAAAGTTAATATATATTGATGATAAACCATGTCTTTTACAGGAAGGCCATATTTTGGACATGAACAATGAAGAACAAATATCGGCACCAATTCTTAAGCCTTCACAAATAACTTAATGTCACTTCACACTCCTCTATTAGCATTTCATTACTCAACCATCATTAAGAAATACCTTTGTATATTACCTCACATACATTTAAATGTTAATATATCAGAAACTTTTGAATTATATTTTTGTAAAAATAACATTTTCTACTGCTTTTTGATATTCTGAAGTGTAAATAGCATAATGTCATAATTACTCAATTTTAAATACCTTTTTTGCTTCATATCCATTTTTGCTATGAATCGTCGATTAATACTTCTTATATAAACTTTTATTATAATTTCATAATTTTATAAATTATTTGTAAACAAACTTTCTTTTGTTTATTTTGAAAAAATGTGGATATTGATTTTTATTGTTTCATTTTTAATTATTTCTCTAGATTCATTGATTTCGTTTAATTAATTATTTTTAATTACCAATTTTATTTTGAAATTTGAATTTTTTAAAATCTTTTTCACAGGGGGGAAATATTATATAATCTAAAAATTCGAATATTTCTATATTTTAAAAAATATATATTTTATTTTATTCATTGATAAGTTTACTTTTGTTATCATCGTTTTTAGAAAGACTTTCAGTTTAGTTGTAAATATGCGTAGTTAACATATCCTTTTAAATCACTAATATAGGATTAACTTTATAAATTCTATATAATGTGAAACTAACTAATGTGTAATATTTCCTCTAGTAATTGAAAATAAAAGCTACTTGACAGTAAATAATTATCTTTTTTTATCACGACTGCACCTCAACCCTTTATCTTATCGATCTTTTGTATTATCAACCCTTTATATAACAACAACAACAAAATATTCATAACATATATATATATATATGTAGTAACCCCGACTAAGCCGTCGTGGAATGTACTGGGCAGTCTTGGTCTGGGTGCGTGATGGGATTCCCGCACGGGGACAGCAAGGGACAGAGGCAGGTCTAGATGGTAGCTCCAAGAGGTAGAGATAGACCACGAACGAAGGCAGTCGGACCACGGGCGCCGAGGATGCCCTAAGCCTACTCGCGGATAGAAGAAGGGGTGAGAGATCCGAACGACCGTATAACGGCGTTACTCTGAAAACAACTACTTTGTCTCATTTTCTGGGCCTTTCTATACTGGACTCCCGCATATGGTGGTGATTCCTGATTGGCTACTGTAATCACGCCACTTTTCTGGCGCCGGGTTGTTTTCATCTGGTCTACCTCGTCTGCCTCTTTGTTTTATTTGTCACTTCCATTGCTACAAGGTCGATACATTTTTTTATATATATATGGGGTTATAATAAATATTAGAAGAAAGTTGTGATCTATCTAATTCAAAATATACTATATATATATATAGTATATATGTGTTGCCGATATACATAAAAGAAACTTTTCCCTCAGCGAATTGTCTTTTATTAATATATATATATATATTTAAAAATAGTAAAATATGAAAATTGTACTGGGATCAATGAATAAATGAAAAATAGCATCTCCTAATTATGCAAATGAGAGTTGCTGATGACTTATACCATCTCTCGGAATAAATATAGATTAATTGTTAATTTTTGAATTATTCGAATATATTAGCTAAATAAAATATCTTGAATATAAGGCGTTAACGTGATATTTATATATAAGAAAAGGAAGCATCAAAGCACGAATGTTTCTTTTTAAATATAAAACAAACTTCTACTGTACTTACTGCGATGAAAAAATATTGAGGGCTTGGATCATCAGTAGTGAACTCTTCCAGGGTAAACGCGAATTTAATCTACCAGACCTCTTTTTAGAGCTCTAATATCTTGATTAACCAAGAAAAAAACTCTATATATATTTTTATTTAAGTCAAAATATTTTACCTGTTCCTTGATATTTGGCCAACCCATTTTCTTGATAAATCAATAAATAGTTGATTTCTGGTCCATTACTTGGCGCTCTGCCATCTAAAAAACGCTCGTGTTGGTGGTCAGAATATGCCTAATTTATTTTTAATATATATATATATATATTGTAATATATTTCAATATATACTTATATTCCTATGCGTAATATAGCTATAGTATGACAACCAAAACTGTAGACACAATTCAAATCGCCAGTTTGGCCATCATGTAATACAAAACAAAATAATAAAATTAGATTGAGTGACAGCCGGCGCCAGACAGGAGAAATGTCTCCGAAAAACAGTCGGATTCCCAGATGTGCCCTCTCTTGCTTAGAAATAGACCAGTTCATTTCGGACACTAGAATAGATCAGACCCCCTTAGACAGACCTGCCTTGAACGGCGTCGGCTCTACTGTCTTTCTCGCCCTTTCTAATGTGGCATCCAATATGCCTCGTCCTTTTGTGCAATTCTATTCACGCCTGAAACCACTCTGATCATTATGCCCACTACGACTGCATCTAACCAACATGCCTCACTATACTCATCCTACAGGATAATCTACATTACAACATATATTTATTAAGTTAATTTATAATACAATATAATGCGGCTATGATTATAGAACGACGTTTAACGAGTTTTACCGCAAATGTTTCTTTTTACAGAACGAAAAATGGTAATTTATTTTAAGGATAAATAAAGACTATTCCTATCCTTAGGGATAAGGTATGAAAAGATGAATTGTTAAGAGTAATGATGAATAGAAAAATAAAAGTCCCTGGGCACTTTTATTTTTCTGTTCACCATTACTCTTCACAATTCATCCTTTCCTACTTATTTCCTAAGGATTTGAATAGTCGTTATATCTCCTAAATAGTCAAATTACGATTTTTCGTTCTGTAAAAAGAAAAATTTGCGATAAAACTTGTTAAACGTCGTGTTATAAATTTATTAAGTTTTATTATCTATAAAGAGTATAAAAAGAAGTAGCTTATAAATTTAAAATAGGAAAAATATAATGGTTTTAGATATTTATATATATAGAGCGTGTGTAACCTATAAAAGATTTTATCTTCAAAAGGCGGACATTATCGAATAACCCCAAGATAATATACAGCATCAGTTCCATACTCTCCTATAAATATTTCTACAACGAGTGAAAGTTGGACTCAACATTTAACGAGAAGGGGAATACTTTATTGATACGTTTTCATTAAGCCGATTGGCACACCAAACTTTGATGTTTTACTGGCGATAAACTTATAGAAGTCCTTTGATGTTGGCTTTATTTGATTATCGAACATAAAAAACAGAAACTCTCTCTGAGTAACGTTGGTAAAATTTAAACTAAATTCTATCAAAGCTGTGTTTTATTCCTTTCCATTTGTAGATTCTGCTTATAAATCTAATTTAAACAAGTGAAAGAATAATGGTTGAGTTTTACGAATGTTAAATTTAATGGTAGAAATTCTTAGTTACTTTAATAATCAAATTTTGGATATAGATAGGATTTGATTATGCATTTATATAATATATTTTACATATTTATGTGAAAAAATAATAAAATTCTGAAGAAAGCCAACATCTCGAAACGCGTTCGTGGTTGGCTTTTCTTGATTTATTAAGAAATAGTGTTGGCCAAATATCAGGGAACAGGCTAAATCAACGTTTAGTTGATTTCTGTTACACTAGATGGCGCTCTACCATTTAAAAACGCTCATATTAGTGTCAGGATGGGCCTAATTTATTTTTAATATATGTATTCTATGTATACGTGGTCTATTTCTAGGTATTCATGATGAGAAGCAAGCAAATGTATTTATTTAAAGTATATATAACAAATGTTTATATATATAGAAATTGTTCGACTTTGCATTTACAAGAGACCTGTTTGGTTATTTGTTTTTATTAGTGGGGATCTCTGAATGCAATATTGTTAACGGGGAATAAGATATTAAAGAACATTATCCAAGTCTACCTGAACCCAGTTCAGCTAATCAGAATAATGTCCGAGAAAAATATATAGCGATAGAATTATTTAACTTTCATAAAGCGTTAGAGAACAAGGTAATCTCTAAGAACTAAAATTACAGAACATTTTCCTTCCATATTTAATGTGTATAGTTATGTTGAATACTTTGATTTCCTTTCATGCTCCCTTTCCTCCTTTGTTTATGTTTTATTTTTATTTTTCTCCATGAAAATGATGTATGGCGAGTCCTTACAGGACGGAATTGTCTTAATAAAGCTGCTGTTGTTGTTGTACTAGTGGTGTTGGAAGGCCAATATAGCAATTAATATAAAATATATTTGAAGAAATAACTGTTTTTCAAATAAAAACGACTTCCTGCTGTCCTTGCTGCGAAGGAAATTATTGCTGGGCTCATCAATAGTGAATCCTCTCAGCCGTTTTAGCAAGTTCAATATACCATACAGTTCTATTATTGTATCGAGATATTCTGCGCATATATTAGGTATTTAAGAATAATTCTTGGTGAAGAGATGTTTAGGAAACTATATAAAATAAGCTTTCAAGAACCTATACACTCATGGACAAAACTTGAGGAAGTGAAAAGCCTTCGATGTCGCCGATGTTTTTTTTTTTTTTTGAAGGAGACAGAAGCAATTTTGTTCACACTTGGTTATCTCGTGTGTCTTCAATAAAGGCCACTGTGTATCAAATATCTTTAAAGGTTATTGTCAGAATCCCGACATACATTCTAAAAGGTAGACACTTAGCTTTACTGCAGAGTTCATATGTATAGAAATCCGTAATTTTCAATTTTTAAAAAATCTTAATAAAAAGGCATTCTATTGATATACTTATTAAACAAAAGTCGAATCTGGCTCTGTGAAAAAGAATACCAATTATTTTTAAAAATATTTCAAGGGATTTCTCTTTCTTTATTATGCAATCAAATTAATAGTACAATATATTGATAGAAAGAAGGCAATCACTAGAATATTTTAAGAAAAATATTTCTTTTACATATCCAGGTACGCCTTTCTTATATGAATATTATTTATATTAATAAAATATGCTGCATATATATTATATGATCTAAAATGCAAATATTTTATTTATAAAAAACATATATTTTATTTTGATCATTGACTATTCTTTTTGACCATAGATTTAGAAGAGCCTTTGAATGTTGTTGTAAATATGTATAGTTAACCTACCTATTTTTTCAGTTCACGAATATAGGATTCATATTCTATATTACTATGAAAAATATTTAATGTATAATTCTTTTTAAGTAATTGAAAATAAAAACTACTTTATAAGTAAATGACTATCTTTTATTTTTCACGAATTCACCTCAAATTCTTTATCATTCCAACATCAAAACATACTCATAACATATATATATATATATATATATATATACTAGCGGATGTACCCGGCTTCGCCCAGGTTTTTCTCGAGGGAATGTTTGTAGTCTAGTAATAAGAAAATATACTACACCTAAAAACTATCAGAGAAAAGAGAAACCACGGAAGGTGAACAGAAAAATGCTTACAATGGATGTTATGTTTACGATATCAAGTAAATAAAAAAAAGATAAAATTTGCATATGTTGGCCACTGTAAATTTGTATATTTGTTAGGCGAAATTAGAAACATGATAAAACAATTGGGTATTTAAAAACAAATGTAGAAATAAAAGTTGAAGTATAATAAACAATGTTAAAGATTAGTTTTAATTATTAATCAAGATTGTGTGTGAATATGTGAGAAAGATGTAATATCGTTGTTGTTTTCTTGGCCGACTGTTTTACATATGGTGTTATCTTAAAATTGCTTGTTTTGAATATTTTTTAGATTGAGATTATTAGCTAGTATGTAAAAAAATTAACTCTGTTGAAATTTAATTTTGTATTTATATATAAATAAAATTAACTCTGTTGATTTTTTTTTGTATTTAATCGATAACAGCGAAGTTACGCATGTTAATGTTAGGAAATATATTTTGATGTTAAGCAAAACCTGCTCCATCTCGTTTTACATAAATGTTGAAAATTTGGTTGAAATTGATGCATTGTAACGAAAGTTTTTAGTGATGTCCACTTATGAAATTTCCATTTTATTAATATAGATATTATTTAAAATGCCTATTTTGGATCATAAAGTTTTAATTACAATATAAAATATATATAAATAGGCATTTTAAAATAATATAATATATGGATAGCTCTATTTTCAAACATATATATATATATATATATATAATTTATATGAAAGATAGTTGTATTAGACAATGAGTAATGATAATTAAAAACAAATTATAAAAATATTACTTTTAGGGTATCAAAAAGGTTTTTTATTTTAAGTAACAACATAGGGTTATAACAAGTTCACGCTGTAGGCAGTTGCGCATCATTTAAGCAGAACATAGAAAAAAAGGAAGATTTGAAGGTATTAGGATAAGAAAAAGAGCAAAGACAGAACCATGTTATCCTTTTATCAAACATTTAAAGTTAAAAAGAAAGAAATTTACATTTTTTTGAAAGTAATTGAAAAAATATTTTTTTTGTGTGTTGATAACACTTTAATAATAAAATTTATATATTCTATATACAGTTACGAGCATCATGAGTTCTTAATAATTCTTCATCTCTGTCACCGTTTGCTTTTTTTTTGGAATGGCGCTCTCCTATTGGTTGGCTACGATCACGCCACCTTTCCCCCCCCCCCATCATGCCCCCCCCCCCACTCGCTTTTTGGTTTTTGTATCTATTGTGTTGGAGCGGGTCGCTCCTTAAATAAATGCATATATTAGTTAATAACTAAATGGAATCCTCTCTTTCTTTTTCCCAGTAAGAGACGCCTACGGAAGCCAACAGTACATAGACAGATAAAGCACATAGGCTATAGTTATTAACTAATATATGCATTTATTTAAGGCGCCAATTTATAATTGTAACAAATAGTATTTGAATAAAAACATTCAATCGGGTAAAACACGGGCGTTGCCCAGGTCATTCGGCTAGTATATATATATTGGAAAGAGATTGAGAGAAATCTGGACACGTCAAGGATCAGAGATTAATACCTGGATGACGGCTATTGGTTCGATATTAACCTTCCATTCCGACAGCATAGAACTACATGTCAGTTAGAATTACCCTTGTTGTATCAGGAATCTGCAAATCCAATCCCTTCAATCTGAATGTCAACATTCCTTGCTATAGGAGTGACTACGGAAACTGCAAGAATTCAATCATAGCTTCTGTTGCCAGGATCATGTGTCCTCTATCTTTCCCATTCTCTGTCACACTTTATCATCGTCCTATCGAACAAGTAAAGATAATACAGAGGTAGATTAGGGTGAGAAACACAATATATGACGGATCCATCTCCTTTTCAGAAAGTACGTATTTACATAAGTTGTGGCAAGTCTTAGATAATGGATAGTCATTTTATTGTAAGGGAAATTAACTGTGAGTAGATGGAAATTTCTCAGAAAGGAAATTGATATAAAGAAAAGTTATCTCTTCCTTTAAAATAAACGTACAAACTGTTCCATCTATTGATCGTCTCTGCAAGCTAAACATTCCCTTGTCAAATTGTGAAGATTTCATATGTTCCTAGCATTTATCATGTCATGTGTCTGGATTAACGAGGATAATTATAGATTGAAACTATGGCTACTAAGTGAGCGCTCGGAATTTGCCATAGCTGGTGTCGTGGCTTAGTTCCCATCCCGATTCTGCTAGTTTGCATAGACGGTCAATAGGTGGCGTATAGTTTTTTAGTCTATTTTAACGGCAGATGAGTTGCTTCTACAAAGCAACGATTGAAAAAGAACTATCAGCGATTGCCTTTTCCTCCTTCACTTCATGACGGTGATGAAACATCGCTCTAGCTGTCACTGAGACTGTGAAGATTGTGGTATGGATGGTTCTTCTTCTGAGACTTGGCGCTACACTTTGGGTGGAAGGTATTCTAAAACATTGTTTTTCCACCTCTACGACCCGGGATTGAATACCGCATTGGGCACTTTTTTTTTAAATTAAAAAATGCCCCAATGGCCCCCGATTATTGTAGAAGTCCAACCCCACCAGCAAGTGCAAGTAGCCAAACGGGGCTCTGGCTCATTTGTAAGCGCAAAAGTAGAACTGCTCTTCACATCTTTAGACATGTGGTGCACTTACAGTAAAAGCAGTCGCTAACTACTCACCATGATTATCATGGTCTGTACCACATGTACTGGGGGGATAATAATAATAAAAAACTTTATAGTTAAAGATTGTATATTATCTATAACTATATGAAAGAATGCAATATCTACTCTTGTTTTATGTTTATTTCCTTTTTTTATTGGCTTTTGAATCTTTCACGGAGAATCTGAATAAGATAAAGGCCTTAATAATCGCAAAAATATATGTGTGAATCTTCCGAATCCATCAAAAATATATTTATCTGTCAAAGTAGCTTTAAAATATTTTTTTTCAAATAATAATTTATTTCAAGCAAAATTCCCATCACAATTTCCTAAAATAAAGGCGGTCCATGATAAAAATATATGCAAAAATAAATCTAATGGTTCAACATTTAGTTTATTTACCATTATGTCGATTGTCTGAACAAAACCTCTTTCACCAAAAAAATATTAAATACATTATTATGCCTGAATAATTGTTAGAATTCTGCCAATTGAGATATAAGTAACTTAAATAATTTTCGAATCAAAATAAGCCATTCTATATAATAACTTGCCGGATGATTCTGTTTCGCATTAATCAGATATATTTAGCTACTTTGGATAAACGGGCGTCTATGTTTGACCAGTTAAATATACATATGTAAAAAACTTATGGAAGTGGAAAGTTAAAGAATTCGTCTGATCGCCTATTATTTTAAAGGAGTCAGAGGTAATTTTGTTAACAGTGGTTATCTCGTTTTCTCTTTAATAAAGGTAACTGTAATATCTTTCAGAATTTATTGTCTGAATCCCGATATTGATGCTAAAAGGTACATATTCTTTAAGTTTTGTCTATTAGAGTACTTAGTATCAGAAATCGTTGGGAAAAATAAATATTAACCAACCTAATTTATTTTTAGCTTCACCAGTGGGGTTTTTGCTAGTAAATACGTTAAAGCATATCTTCAGCTACATACCTGTAAATTTTCTCTAAGATTGATTCAGTAAGCTACGTGTGTGAAAAAGAGTGACACAAATAGAAGGCGCATTTCATTTTTATATAGGTGTTTATCTATGTGAAATTTCAGTATAATGTTCAGAATTAAAATCTATAATAATCTCTATATATGACTTTAGAGAAAATGAAAATTGCACTAGAAGAAGAATTTAACTTCTCGATGCGGATTTATGTGCTCGTGTTTGTCAATGTGTCTCTAAAAGACTTAGATTGTGTTTGGAAGCAAATGGAGGACATTTTGAATAACTATCAAATTTAAATATATTTGAAAAAACTTTGATCTATTACCTAAAATTAAAAGAAATTGTTTTAGTTTTTCATTTAGCCCACCTTTTATATCGTTTACAAAATGATAAAGATGATCCGGGCCAAGACCCTCTAATAGTTCATGTTTCAAGACTCAAGCCTTATTATGAGAGAATTGATGAGGTCATTCATTAAGACGTGACAACCTCTGGAGAGGGAGAAGTGTTGCATTAATTTTAATACGCCTTACATTCATTCAAAATATTCTATGATATATGATATTTATTTAAAACAGAATATTTAGATTATCATCATTCCTTTTTATAGTTCCATTCCTTTTGTAATACTTTATTGTACATATATCTTTATTGGTTATTGGAGCAAGAGAGGACCTAGACCAAGACTGCGGACCGCGACCTACGAGGAAGACAACGAATAAATAAACGTAATAGCTTTAAAATGTAATTTATTTTTATTTACTTCATTTACTACTTTTCTTTATTTGCTTTGAGTATGGAAACCCGCTCGGGAAACGTGTATAACACAAAGAAGGAGGAAACCAAAGTCGACGACCCTGCAAAGCTGCAACTTGGCGCAACAATATTAAAAGCATGCATAAATAATAAGTGAAAATCCGAATTAAGAAGAAGAGAGAGAAAATATTTTATATAAGATATATGAAAATTAACTATATTGTACTTATCAGTAGAGGGCATGAAATATGCGTCACTCTAATTGAAATGGAAATAAAACGTTTTCAGAGATATCTGCATATTTGAATATGCGTATTTAAATCTTGTAATTTAAACCATCCACATTCCTATTGTTATAAGAATGCTAGAAAAATATATGAAAACTATGTTTTTTTGAAACGAACTCTTCAAATAAATAAAAGCAAGGTTTTTAAAAACTATTTTGAAAAGTTTACAGTGATTTATAAAAAAAACTTCCTTTTTAAAAATACTACAAACTCTAAATTATAGCAAATTAAAATAATGTTTAAATCAGATCAAAGTACTTTCTAAGGCATGCAGTATATTAGAGGGCATTGGCTAAAAATATCAGGCCTCAAGGAAAAAGTGTCTTTTCAAAAACCTTTTAATCTCTAGATATCGGTCACGAACGTCCTTCTAGAGAAGAAAACACGGTTATTATACCATGTTTTCTCCTGTAGAAGGGCGTCCGTGCCTGAAAGCTAGAGAATAAAAATGTTTTGAAAAGACACTTTTCCCTGGAGGCCTGATATTCTTACTCAATATTGATACACGGGATTATTTTATTAAATATTAAAGGACAGAATGAGAATTCTAGTTGAGAAGTTTCAGTCGCCCTGATCTCCAGCAGGCGACAAGGGCCGGTGAGGATGGTGAGACGATGGAACGGTCTAGCTGTCCGAGCACCACAAGTTTCTCGGTCAGGCAAGCAACTTCCCCCGTTTGTTCTTCAATTAAGCACAATGGGAAAGTCGCGGTATCATCCAGGGAAAATTCTCTTCGCACCGCATAATCTATCTATATGTACACGATTATAGGGAGTTTCGGTGGGTCATAAGCTTCTGTGTGCTTTGGAAGGATTCTCAAGGTCCCATCTAGATTGACTTTGTGTCTGAAGATATTAATATGCATCCCGTCCTATATATTTTTATATCTAACGAACCAAAGAGTTTCTGCGGTCTCATGGGTATAGGATTCCATGGGTTATATTAGGTGTCACATTTCAGGAGTTCTTATCCCGGGAACCAAATAGTTCTTACGGTGTTTCGTTTCTTTGTGCTTGGTGTGTTATCGAATATGTCTTTGGTCTCAGAAAACAAGGATGTACCGAAGGAATCCCAATTTAGGGGTCTGAATCTCTAACTCCAGGAAAAATCTGCGGTATCCATTTCAATGTGTATTATGTCCAGGTAAGTTCCGTTGCCTACATTATTTTTTGCATCCAGTAACTACATAAATAAGCGGAGAGGATTTTTTTTTCAAAGACAGATTATCTTTGGTGTCACCTATAGTGTTTTCTTTCCTATCTAGGGGCCTTTATAATTTTTTTTCTAATATTCGTTAGAAAATACTCCTCTATTGCACCGCGAAGCTGCAAAAACATACTCCCGCTAGAACAATATTACCTAGTTGTACCAAATACTGTAAATACACACACCAGTTAGAACCTACTATTGTTGTTGAATCAAGTACCTGAAAAAACACACCAATTAGAATATTCTATTGCTGTTGAACCAAACACCTGAAAACACACAACACACCCGTTAGAACATTCTATCGCTGTTGAATCAAGCACCTGAAAAACATACCAGTTAGAACATTCTATCGCTGTTAAACCAAACACCTGAAAACACGCACAACTGTTAGAACATTCTATCGCTGTTAAACCAAACACCTGAAAACACGCACATCTGTTGGAACATTCTATCGCTGTTGAACCAAACACCTGAAAACACGCACAACTGTTAGAACATTCTATCGCTGTTGAACCAAACACCTGAAAACACGCACAACTGTTAGAACATTCTATCGCTGTTGAACCAAACACCTGAAAACACGCACAACTGTTAGAACATTCTATCGCTATTGAACCAAACACCTGAAAACACGCACAACTGTTAGAACATTCTATCGCTGCTGAACCAAACACCTGAAAACACGCACAACTGTTAGAACATTCTATCGCTATTGAACCAAACATCTGAAAACACATACATCCGTTAGAACTTTCTATCGCTGTTTAACCAAGAACCTGAAAACACACAAATCCGTTTGAACATTATATCACTGTTTGACCAAACACCTGGAAACACACAAACATCCGTTGGAGCATTCTATCGCTATTGAAGCAAACACCTTAAAACACACAGACACATATTAAAACATTCTACAGGGTGATTCAAAAGTCTTGCACAACTTTAAAAATTAATTACTCCGCGAATATTTGCGCTAGAGCAATGCGGTAAACACCATTGTGTTCAGGTTGCAATGGGAATTTTTAAAATAAATAATGAAAAATTCGGAATAGATTTTAGTTACAATTTTATTCGCTAGAAGACGTTCAACCAGAATCAGAGATTCAGCGGCCAAATTGTTTGATAAATTGAAAAATATAACTGATCGACACATATTTTTTCTTTTTGAATACCAGGAAAGAATCCTTATAATATCAAATGATAAATTAATAAAACACCATTTCCAAAAGTAGAATAATTGGATGACGAATTTTAAATGCAATCCGATATATTTAAAATAGGTAAATGCAAATAAAAAAATGTAGCAAAAAAAAATAGTTTAGATGCGGTTTTGTCAAATAGATTGAATGTTTGAAAAACACTGCTGAAATCAATACACGATATTTTGAAATGTTAATATAGTACCAAAAATTATGATGGCACCACTGTGGTAGGCCGGCATCAATAAACACACGATTTAATGTACCCTCATAGCCAAATATCGCAAGGCGTCAAGTCTGGTGATCTTGGAGGCCACTGGTGTATAAAGTTGCGACTTATCACACGATCTTCACCGAACGTATTATTCAGCAATTGTTTGGCACCGTGGGAGATATGAGGAGGTCCTCCATCTTGCATGAATGTTATTTCGCTTAGTGCTTGTCTGTCCTGCAATATGGGAATAACCTTTTCTCTCAAAAGTTGATCATAACGTTCACCAGTTACAGAAACGGTTTTAAAAATTCTTTCATTGATTTCTTCAAAGAAAAATGCCCAATAATAAAAGAAGTGAACCCACACTAAACTGTAACTCTGGGCTGATAAAGTGGCATTTCTGTAAAAATCCTAGGATTTTCTGTGGCTCAAATGCGGTTGTTTTGAATGTGAACTTCTCCGTTTAGAGGAAAGTGAGTTTCATGTCCACAGAACATCCGACAGTCAGTTTTCATCAATATCAATTTGCCGGAAAACCCATGCAGCGAATTCTTGACACTTCTCAAAATCGCCGACTTTTAGCCCGTGAAATCTTTGAATTTTGTACGGGTATTTTTAAAAAATAATTCTCATTGCTCTCCAAACTGTTCCATACGAAATCAGCGTTTGTCGAGAAACTTGTCGAGCACTTACTTCTCCATACGTGGATAACGTTTCAATAGCTTCAACATTCTGCGAAACCGTAACAACCACTGACTTGCATGTCGATGGTCTTCGACTTCGAGGTTTTGCTTCCAGAGATCAAGGCTTCTCAAAATTATTTATCATTCGTTTTAGAGAGAAGCAACTCATGGGTCCTTTACCACTTCGAATTCCTTTAAAGGTAGAAACGCTCTTAAAGCTTCAGTGGCCGATTCTGAATCGCAATAAAAAAATTCACCAAGAGTGTTTTATCCTGTAGTGTGGGCATTCCAGAGTAAAATAAATCATCAGAGATAGATAAATATTTTTCAAACGAATTAAAATAAATATAATCGATACTGCGAGAGAGTTGAATTAAAAAATTAGAAATTTATTATCTTCGAAATTTAAATCTATGAGAGGATTCCAGAGCAAACCGCATCTAAAATATATATTTTTTACTACATGTTTTAATTTGCATTTACCTATTTTACATATTTCGGATTGCATTTAAAAATCGTCATCCAATTCTTCTACCTTTGACGAAATGGTGTTTTATTAATTTATCATTTGATATTATTAGTGTTCTTTCCTGGTATTCAAAAAGGAAAAATACGTGTCGATCATTTATATTTTCAATTTATCAAACAATTTGGACGCTGAATCTCTGATTCTGGTAGAACGCCATCTAGCAAATAAAATTGTAAATAAAATGAATTTCGATTTTTTTCACTATTTGCCCTAAATAATCCCATTGCCCCCCTGAACACAATGGTGCTTACCGCATTGCGCTAGCGCAAATATTCGCGAAGTTATTAATTTTTAAAACTGTGCAAAAATTTGGATCAACCTGTATATCACCGTTATATCAAACATCTTAAATCACACACATCCGTTAAAACCTTCTATTTCTGTTGTATCAAACACTTGAAAATACACACATCGGTCGTGGTGGCCACTCGCAAAATATTAACTTATTTAAATTACAAAAATGTTAACTTATTTAAAAATCAATTTATATAATCTTTCCCCTTAATTTTCTCTTTCAAATTTCGCGTAAATTTCATTAAGTTTATTCGATTTAAAACCTTTCTTAATTTTTCATTAACATAAATTCCAAGTTTCACGTTAAAAATTTGACATCATCGCCATGGCAACGGCCAAGTTAGTCTTTGCGTCATCAAACACGTCATTTCCATCTCATCGCCTATTGGTGGAGAGATCATCCAATCATAATCAGAAATGCATCCTACTATTCCCAAGAACGAATCCACTAATGAAAGAAAAGTTACCCTTCCGATATGAACAAACAAAGAAATTAATACAAAGATTATGCGAGGAAAACTAATTGCCAAAGAGAAATGAATTCAAAAAGAGACAATTGATATATGAAAAGCGCAGTTTAACCAAAAAATCAGCCATACACAATTTTCCATTGAAAAAATAGAAATGCAGAAGACTATTTTTCTGTCATCGCAGATATAATCGGTACAGAAAACATCCATGCCACAAGAAAGATGAACAGACAAGCTATTGTCTCCACAGCCAGCCTTGACTGCGCAAGGACACTAATTAATGACGAATTTGAGATGGACAACCAGATAATATTGTTTTACCATCCTGGGAGGTTTGTTTTACGTCGATATTTGATTGCTCCATGTCCATATTATAGAGAAAATCGGAACGAATAAAATCATGAAGTAAACAAATTTATTTTCACACATGAAGATATTTACAAGCTTTTTACCAGCGAGATATCCATATACTAGATAGAGATTTATAACCCAGGTTTCTGGAACGCCGAACGCCAACTACTAAGGAAGTCCAGCTGACTAGTATGGGCTAGTGCAGGGTTCAGCCGAAAAATAATTTTGTGGCCTTTAAAAAATTTGAAATTTTGTAAATTAATTTTTGACTTTTCCGACTCAAAGGTGGCCTAGTGTAAAGCGTTTTTGAGCACGTCCTGATTTGATTACTGAGCTGAATCAGGAAGTTCCGTGCTGACGTTGAGTCTGGGAAGCTGGCCATAGATGTAGTGGTGAGGTGGGTTTGAATACGTCTCGAAAAGCTGAAGAGGAGATGATCAACTGTCTGTGGCTCTTTTGAACGGTAAGGGCAGGTGGGGTCTGTTTCGGGAAGCACACGTGCAATGACTGCCAATACATAGTCATGGCCCGTGAAGGTGGTGGTGTTGGCCTCTCCATGGCGGATATTTGGTATAAATTTTGGGAAAAGGTTTGGAGTGTCTTGGTCGAATAGTCTTGGGAATATAATACAGCTCATGATGCTAGAGTAGCCAAAAGCGTTGGGTTTGGAGAATGAGTTCGAAGCTAGGTGGAGTATGAATGCGGTAAGATAGAAGTAGCGGAGTCTTTTGATGCACTGTCTACTAATTCATTGCCATTGACTCCGCTATGCCCGCGTACCCAGCACAGCCTATTTATAAATGAAATGATAACGACCAACATTTAACATCCCAAAGAAAAATAACTACTAATATAAAATATCACACATTTATCCCAGAAAGCGAATTAAACTAAATCTAATATTCATTATCTATGATACAGACAAAGACATACATAATTATACACACGCATGCACACATATGCACATATATACATTCACATTCTCTTGTTCGGCACGCATAGTCTAATCAATAATACATTCCAAATCTTCACAAAAAATGAATTTACATAAACTCCATTATGAAACGAATATTTACATACCTAAAAAAACAACAATCAAGCAATGAATTGAATGCAAATATGACGCGACAAAAATCAATGGCCGAGGAAATAAATGAAAAAAGAGAATTGATATATGGGCACCGCATCCAATCAAGCAAATCAGCCTTCCAATTACCCATTGTAGAGAAAGGAAGCGTAGATGATTATTTTCTGCCATCGCGAATATCATCGGGGAAGGTGAATAAACAAGCTCTTATATCTATCTACAGCCAATCCTGACTGCGCAAACATACTTACATATAATGGCTTCAAGATTGACTATCAAATAATCTAGCCGACACCCAGGATTCCAAAAGAAATATATTATTTCAAATGTTATTTATTTCAGATAGCGTGAAACGAAAATAATGCTTATCCAATTTCATGGGGATTATTTTATTAGACCACAGATAGCGAAGTAATAAAAAGCGTATCCAATATCAGGTAAATTATAATATTAGACCATTTCAACTAGCACTCTTGAGATTGAAAGCACATTGCCACCCTGAAACGGAAAGTCTTAATCAAACATGAAGAAAACGCCCATATTCCCAGAAATCTACTCCTTGAATATTATATATATATATAGAAGCAATAATTCTATACAATTTATATAAGTGAAGACATAGTATTTGAGATGTGTAAAAGTCATGGACATTTGAAAAAAAGATAGGAAATATATCAAAAAAATCAATACATAGCAGAGTCTAAAACCACAAATCAAGATATTCAAAAGATCGATCAAACGGCGAGTTCTATGAACAATTTGAACATGGCCACCAACTCACCGACAAATTCTAATGAGAACATGACTAACCTTGAGGAAATACAGAATGATATCACAAAGGATAATTCTGATATTCAATTCTATGAATTCATAATATTCCTTTGAAATAATTCAAAGAAACAGAACCTAGATATTCAATTGAATCTCACCATGAACATTCAAAGCAGATAGTGGAAATTGAAACAGCCAATCTCAATAAGTGACAAAATTAACGAAGCAGACGATACAAATGATTAAAATATATACGTATCAGAGTCATCAACAAACAATTTTGTCATCGTTTGTTTTTGTGAATGGAATAAATACCCAAATATGGTCATTTCTTATAAGCATCGGTGGTTCAGTGTTAGAATGCTCGCCTGCCACGCGGGCGGCCCGGGTTAGAGTCCCGGCCGATGCATTTTTTTTTTGCAATTTTTAACACTCATTTATATTATTATTAAAATATAAAAGTATCAGAGTCATAAATTCTGTCATCGTTTGCTTTTGTGAATGTATGTAAATAATGGATTTCATATTTTTTATTAATTTTTGTTCTGGCCTTTATTTGTTTAAATCTCTTTTAAAAATCGTTCAAAATGCAGTCGCAATCATTAGCGAACACATATGTTCGCCTAATATTTCCATATGCTCTTTTATTTTTTTACAGAAAAATATTTGCATGCCAGTATTTTGGATTATTTTTTTTTATAAACCTATTTTTTTTTATTCTTACTGAGAAGATGGGCATCGCAGTCAGGATTCTTTACAGTCAGTCACTCAACTCGGGCAATTTAGAAGGTTAATGGGGGTTTGGTGGAAAGGCTGCCGTCTATTTAAACTATATTAATTTTGAAACAACTAAATGGATTGCTAATAATAATTAAATCAAATACCTAAACACTAATATAATACAATTTTTGCCATTACACACTTTTTTTTCCTGTAGTTTATGTGTTTCTTCTATATTGCTATTCTATGGCACTTCTACTATTTATTATTGATGTAATTTCAGTATGAAGGATACTTCACTCGGGGGATTTCTCGGGCAAAGCCGCGGGTCATTCTTCTAGTATTAAGGATAAAAGCGGGAAGAAAAATAAATTAAAAATAGAAGGAAATGAAAAAGAATGCAGGCGGGCGACGTTACATAATGTGACTCGGCCAAAAAAAAAAAAGGCACATTAAAGAAAAATATAAACGAAGAAGTATTTTAAAACTGCTCTGACGGTGGTTCAGTCTTAGCTGGGATGAGCGTGATTGGCGAATACATTCCCAACGGTGACGAAGACCTAATATTTCTCAGATAGGCAATTAGTAGGATCTCCAGGAGAATGGGAACGAAAGGAACTGCTAAGATCCAAGAAGAATTGCCAAAATTCCAAACCTAAAGCAAAAACTCCAGTAGTACTGAAAATCCCTGGAAGGTATAGCATAAAAGCAGCTAATCTTAGAAAAAAAACTAATTTTCTCAGATGAAAAAAATATATATATTATCAGTAATTGCGATAAGTTATACAGCTCTCAACTTCTACATAGTCCAGAAGACAAAATATTTTACTTCGTCTCTTTGCGATGATGGAATCGAATTTCGCCCAATAGTCGAGAATAATCTTGACGCGCGACAACCCAAAAGGAACTATGACCTTCACAAAAGTTCTTTCGCCCTTGAAACAACAATTCTTATTTCCTATGAAAACTTAACCGTATCTATTATGATTGCCATGATCCTATGATATAAAAAACTATTTGCTAAAGAAAGCCACAGACACAAACTAAGGCTAGTCTTCTCCATCTTGGATGAGTTCCAGATAATCCAATTCACACGATTTACATATACATTGCTTATCTAGTTCATGGAATGAGGTATTTATATATTAAATTTAGAAGAGGATGATTCGACATATGCTCGGTATAAAATGAAGACCAAGTGCAAAAGATCTCTCACCACATAAGTGCATAAAATCACTATAATAAGAAGGGGAATCTTTTTGGTTTTCTAGAATTATTCGAGGAATCACTCTTTTCGATATATTCTATCGTAGTAACATTAATAGAATCAGAGTTTCTTTATATTTATGTAGTTTTGAAATATCTGCAAACGCAAAGAGAAACTATAGAATGATCAAATATTGGCTAAAAGCTATATGTTTAAATAGTTGTATCCTTTTGTCAGGAGCAAACTGAGTATGACAATGGGCCTCAATTGTAGTTGATGCTGTTATGGAAAATCTTAACAGATATTATAGTTTAATATTGTGGAAAATCAATTTGTCTTTCTGATATTTTTGTGATAAATAATTCATTACCATTTTCTGACACGTTTCTATGGTGGTGTCTTTCCCATTGAAAGGGGAGGGTGCCATTGCCCCGTTAGTCAGCCACATTTCAGAGTTCCCTGTTCACGGTACCGTAGTTGCTCAGGGCTCACGACACCGTACTTCGCCCTATAGGACAGTCCCTTACATGTTTCTCCCGTCCGCCACGTAGAGGAGGGGTTGGACTTCATGGCAGGACACACTTCTGTTGAGGTGATCAATATTACACAGGTCTATCATAAGAAGAATTTACTAATGACGGGGATTTCTTCGCGGCTCGTAGATTAATAAAGATGCTCGACTAATTACAAACATCAATCATCGAAGAAAACTTACCTCGATGAACTATTCACATCCATCTTCTAAATAAATGTTCCTTGTCCAGGATTTGTCTGGCATTGGCCAATATCTCTTTCACAAATTTCTTTCTTTTGATCACTTCAGATCTATCTTTACCATCACTTCAGTATTCTATAACTTAAAAGAAGACCTAAGGTAGAATGTGAATAAAAACTTTGAAATTTCATCAAGATTGGCTTAATATTATATTTTAGAAATGTAAGACCCATTGTTACAAGATATATATTTATCTCTTTATATTGAATTTTTAATAAATATATATAAAATATAATTTTTAAAAATATGAATAAAATTGAACATAAAATTGACAATTGAATCGAAAGAACTCATAATGGGTTCCTATATTTGATAACGCTAATGAACCTAACCAAAATGAACCATAACTAACCATAATCTGACTTGAACAATCCTAACCAAACCTTACTTCGTTCTATCTTATAAACACTTTAGGCAAGATTCTGTTTAGTAAATTTGGAAACTTTCCCGAGATCTCACAAAGAATATTTGTAAATAAAATAAGTATTCAAAATCTTGTGCCGATTTTCACCTCTTGAATCCAAATTTGAAAAAACTCTTGTGCACTAATATTAATTAAATAATATCTTGTGATAGAGATCTAAATGATACACACACAAAGAAATAATTTTAGAACATAACTCATTGTAAATAGCTCAACTTGATCAACTTTTCCTCTCCACGATGCTAATTATTACAGATAATTTCATTAAATCAAATTCCATCATTGCTTAACATACTGTGAATTGCGATTTCTTCTATCTGCTTATGTTGTTGCTTATTTGTTTAACGGATATGTTTATTCATAGCTCGTTTTCTTAATTGTTTATTTTCTCTTTGATAATTCTGTTACCTACTCTACTACAATATGAATTACTGTAAATAGTTTCACGCGCAATTATCCAGATCGGATATAGCGTGTCTTGTTTGCAACTGGTAAATAAATAAGAAATATTTATTATTCGAGAATAATATGTATAATAGTATGTATATCTTGTGACAAACTCTCTGTCACGTGTGAATAAAAAAACAAAAGAATAAGAACTGAAGAACAGAAAAAAAGTGGAGGGTGACCGTAAACGGTAAGATTGTGCCATAATCAGACCTCTTGTTCTAACCACCAAGATATTTCCACTAAGATGTCATAATGCCCACAGTTACCACGGGCGGAGCCACGTTTGCGGTAGGAAACTATACAGTTGAACAAATATAAGCTCGGAAAATATAAAAAGTCATATCTTGACCGCTCGCACGAGCATTTTAGATAGCAGAACACCATCAAGTTGAACAAATATCAACTAAACGTTGATTTTAGATTTGTTTCATAATATTTAGTCGACATATGTTCGTGATAAATCAAGAAAAACAAACAAGGTATGCGTTTAAAGCTGTTGGCCCTTTTCATCGTGATGCAGGCTGTATCTCATCGACCCAAAAAACTGGTCAATCTGGCATCCTGAAAAATCAAGAAACAGGTGGTTATGGTCAAACACTTTTATTAACGCTGAATATGTGAAAAAGTAAGAAAAATCTAATGAAAATATTAATATATCTACTATGGGTTTTAAAGATATCGAATGACAGCGCATACTTCAAACAAAAAATTAAATTAAAGATTAAAAACATATAAAGAACTTTAGGATTACATATCGTCTAGGTTTTCGGTAACAAATACAATTTTCTGCACCGAGCCGGGGATCAAGATTGGCAATATTTACATATAAAAATGTCCGAACAAGATAAAAAACATAATGAACTAATATAGTTTGCAGCGACGCCACCTAGATAGTTTTTATATAGAAAATATTTATTTTAACAAATTACAAAGCAATATTCATTTTTTTCAATTTTATTTTATTTATTACAAAAACACGCTTAT
>CP092879.1:23697489-23711218 GCA_030710605.1 Cordylochernes scorpioides | reverse complement strand
GATCATAAAGTTTTAATTACAATATAAAAAATATATAAATAGGCATTTTAAAATAATATAATATATGGATAGCTCTATTTTCAAACAAATAAATATATATATATATATAATTTATATGAAAGATAGTTGTATTAGACAATGAGTAATGATAATTAAAAACAAATTATAAAAATATTACTTTTAGGGTATCAAAAAGGTTTTTTTATTTTAAGTAACAACATAGGGTTATAACAAGTTCACGCTGTAGCCTCGGCAGTTACGGATCATTTAAGCAGAACATAGAAAAAAGGAAGAATTGAAGGTATTAGGATAAGAAAAAGAGCAACGACAGAACCATGTTATCCTTTTATCAAACATTTAAAGTTAAAAAGTAAGAAATTCAATTTTTTTTTAAAGTAATTAAAAATTTTTTTTTTTTTGTGTTGATAACACTTTAATAATAAAATTTATATATTCTATATACAGTTACGAGCGTCATGAGTTCTTAATAATTCTTGATCTCTGTCACCGTTTGCTTTTTTTTTGGAATGGCGCTCTCCTATTGGTTGGCTACGATCACGCCACCTTTCCCCCCCCCCCCCCCCATCATGCCCCCCCCACTCGCTTTTTGGTTTTTGTAACTATTGTGTTGGAGCGGGTCGCTCCTTAAATAAATGCATATATTAGTTAATAACTAAATGGAATCCTCTCTTTCTTTTTCCCAGTAAGAGACGCCTACGGACGCCAACAGTACATAGACAGATAAAGCACATAGGCTATAGTTATTAACTAATATATGCATTTATTTAAGGCGCCAATTTATAATTGTAACAAATAGTATTTGAATAAAAACATTCAATCGGGTAAAACACGGGCGTTGCCCAGGTCATTCGGCTAGTATATATATATTGGAAAGAGATTGAGAGAAATCTGGACACGTCAAGGATCAGAGATTAAAACCTGGATGACGGCTATTGGTTCGATATTAACCTTCCATTCCGACAGCATAGAACTACATGTCAGTTAGAATTACCCTTGTTGTATCAGGAATCTGCAAATCCAATCCCTTCAATCTGAATGTCAACATTCCTTGCTATAGGAGTGACTACGGAAACTGCAAGAATTCAATCATAGCTTCTGTTGCCAGGATCATGTGTCCTCTATCTTTCCCATTCTCCGTCACACTTTATCATCGTCCTATCGAACAAGTAAAGATAATACAGAGGTAGATTAGGGTGAGAAACACAATATATGACGGATCCATCTCCTTTTCAGAAAGTACGTATTTACATAAGTTGTGGCAAGTCTTAGATAATGGATAGTCATTTTATTGTAAGGGAAATTAACTGTGAGTAGATGGAAATGTCTCAGAAAGGAAATTGTTATATATATAAAGAAAAGTTATCTCTTCCTTTAAAATAAACGTACAAACTGTTCCATCTATTGATCGTCTCTTCAAGCTAAACATTCCCTTGTCAAATTGTGAAGATTTCATAAGTTCCTAGCATTTATCATGTCATGTGTCTGGACTAACGAGGATAATTATAGATTGAAACTATGGCTACTAAGTGAGCGCTCGGAATTTGCCATAGCTGGTGTCGTGGCTTAGTTCCCATCCCGATTCTGCTAGTTTGCATAGACGGTCAATAGGTGGCGTATAGTTTTTGAGTCTATTTTAACGGCAGATGAGTTGCTTCTACAAAGCAACGATTGAAAAAGAACTATCAGCGATTGCTTTTTCCTCCTTCACTTCATGACGGTGATGAAACATCGCTCTAGCTGTCACTGAGACTGTGAAGATTGTGGTATGGATGGTTCTTCTTCTGAGACTTGGCGCTACACTTTGGGTGGAAGGTATCCTAAAACATTGTTTTTCCACCGCTACGACCCGGGATTGAAAACCTCATTGGGCACTTTTTTTTTTTAATTAAAAAATGCCCCAATGGCCCCCGATTCTTGTAAAAGTCCAACCCCACCAGCGAGTGCAAGTAGCCAAACGGGGCTCTGGCTCATTTGTAAGCTCAAAAGTAGAACTGCTCTTCCCATCTTTAGACATGTGGTGCACTTACAGTAAAAGCAGTCGCTAACTACTCACCATGATTATCATGGCCTGTACCACGTGTACTGGGGGGATAATAATAATAAAAACTTTATAGTTAAAGATTGAATATTATCTATAACTATGTGAAAGAATGAAATATCTATTATTTTTTCTGTTTTATTTCCTTTTTTTATTGGCTTTTGAATCTTTCACGGAGAATCTGAATAAGATAAAGGCCTTAATAATCGCACAAATATCTGTGTGAATCTCCCGAATCCATGAAAAATATATTTATCTGCCAAAGTAGCTTTAAAATCATTATTTTCAAATAATAATTTGCTTTAAGCAAAATTCCCATCATAATTTCCTAAAATAAAGGCGGTCCATCATAAAAATATATGCAAAAATAATTTTAATGGTTCAACATTTAGTTTATTTACCATTATGTCGATTGTCTGAACAAAAACTCTTTCACCAAAAACATATTAAATACATTATTATGCCTGAATAATCATTAGAATTCTGCTAATTGAGATATAGGTAACTTAAATAATTTTCGAATCAAAATAAGCCATTTTATATAATAACTTGCCGGATGATTCTGTTTCGCATTAGTCAGATATATTTAGCTACTTTGGATAAACGGGCGTCTATGTTTGACCAGTTAAATATACATATGTACAAAACTTATGGAAGTGGAAAGTCAAAGAATTCGTCTGATCGCCTATTATTTTAAAGGAGTCAGAGGTAATTTTGTTAACAGTGGTTATCTCGTTTTCTCTTTAATAAAGGTAACTGTAATATCTTTCAGAATTTATTGTCTGAATCCCGATATTGATGCTAAAAGGTACATAATCTTTAAGTTTTGTCTATTAGAGTACTTATTATCAGAAATATCGTTGGGAAAAATAAATATTAACCAACCTAATTTATTTTTAGCTTCACCAGTGGGTTTTTTGCTAGTAAATACGTTAAAGCATATCTTCAGCTACATACCTGTAAATTTTCTCTAAGATTGATTCAGTAAGCTACGTGTGTGGAAAAGAGTGACACAAATAGAAGGTGCATTTCATTTTTATATAGGAGTTTATATATGTGAAATTTCAGTATAATGTTTATAATTAAAATCTATAATAATCTCTATATATGACCTTAGAGAAAATGAAAATTGCACTAGAAGAAGAATTTAATCTTCTCGATGCGGATTTATGTGCTCGTGTTTGTCAATGTGTCTCTAAAAGACTTAGTTTGTGTTTGGAAGCAAATGTAGGACCTTTTGAATAACTATCAAATTTAAATATATTTGAAAAAACTTTGATCTATTACCTCTAAAATTAAAAGAAATTGATTTATTTTTTTTTTCCATTTGGGCCACCTTGTATATCGTTTACAAAATGATAAAAATAATCCGGGCCAAGACCCTCTGATAGTTCATGTTTCAAGACTCAAGCCTTATTATGAAATAATTGATGAGGTCATTCACGAAGACGTGACAACCTCTGGAGAGGGAGAAGTGTTGCATTAATTTTAATGCGCCTTACATTCATTCAAAATAATCTATGATATATGATATTTATTTAAAATAGAATATTAAGATTATCATCATTCCTTTTTATAGTTTCATTCCTTTTGTAATATTTTATTGTACATATATCTTGATTGGTTATTGGAGCGAGAGAGGACCTAGACCAAGACTGCGGACCGCGACCTACGAGGAAGACAGCGAATAAATAAATGTAATAACTTTAAATGGTAATTTATTTTTATTTACTTTTATTTACTACTTTCCTTTATTTGCTTTGAGTATGGAAACCCGCTCGGGAAACGTGTATAACACAAAGAAGGAGGAAACCAAGGTCGACGACCCTGCAAAGCTGCAACTTGGCGCAACAATATTAAAAGCATGCATAAATAATAAGTGAAAATCCGATTTAAGAAGAAGAGAGAGAAAATATTTTACATAAGATATATGAAAATTAACTATATTGTACTTATCAGTAGAGGGCATGAAATATGCGACACTCTAATTAAAATGGAAATAAAACGTTTTCAGAGAGATCTGCATATTTGAATGTGCGTATTTGAATCTTGTAATTTAAACCATCCAAATTCCTATTGTTATAAGAATGCTAGAAAAATATATGAAACCTATGTTATTTTGAAACAAACTCTTCAAATAAATAAAAAACAAGGTTTTTAAAATCTATTTTGAAAAGTTTACAGTAATTTATAAAAAAAAACTTCCTTTTTAAAATACTACAAACTCTAAATTATAGCAAATTAAAATAATGTTTAAATCAGATCAAAGTACTTTCTAAGGCATGCAGTATATTAGAGGGCATTGGCTAAAAATATCAGGCCTCAAGGAAAAAGTGTCTTTTAAAAAACCTTTTAATCTCTAGATATCGGTCACGAACGTCATTCTAGAGGAGAAAACACGGTTATTATACCATGTTTTCTCCTGTAGAAGGGCGTCCGTGCCTGAAAGCTAGAGAAAAAAAATGTTTTGAAAATATACTTTTCCTTGGAGGCATGATATTCTTACTCAATATTGATACACGGGATTATTTTATTAAATATTAAAGGGCAGTATGAAAATTCGAGTTGAGAAGTTTCAATCGCCCTGATCTCCAGCAGGCGACAAGGGCCGGTGAGGATGGTGAGACGATGGAACGGTCTAGCTGTCCGAGCACCACAAGTTTCTCGGTCAGACAAGCAACTTCCCCCGTTTGTTCTTCAATTAAGCACAATGGGAAAGTCGCGGTATCATCCAGGGAAAATGCTCCTCGCACCAAATAATCTATCTATATGTACACGATTATAGGGAGTTTCGGTGGGTCATAAGCTTCTGTGTGCTTTGGAAGGATTCTCAAGGTCCCATCTAGGCTGACTTTGTGTCTGAAGATATTAATATGCATCCCGTCCTATATATTTTTATACCTAGCGAACCAAAGAGTTTCTGCGGTCTCGTGGGTATAGGATTCCATGGGGTATATTAGGTATCACATTTCAGGAGTTCTTATCCCGGGAACCAAATAGTTCTTACGGTGTTTCGTTTCTTTGTGCTTGGTGTGTTATCGAATATGTCTTTGGTCTCAGAAAACAAGGATGTACCGAGGGAATCCCAATTTAGGTCTATGAATCCCTAACTCCAGGAAGAATCTGCGGTGTCAATATTAATGTGTATTATGTCCAGGTAAGTTCCGTTGCCTACATTATTCTTTGCATCCAGTAACTACAGAAATAACCGGAGAGGATTTTTTTTTTCAAAGACAGATTATCTTTGGTGTCGCCTCTAATGTCTTTTTTTTTCCTATCTAGGAACCTTTATGCTTTATTTCTAATATTCGTTAGAAAATACCCCTCTGTTGCACCGAGAAGCTGCAAAAACATACTCCCGCTAGAACAATATTACCTAGTTGTACCAAATACTGTAAAGACACACAGCAGTTAGAATATACTATCGCGGTCAACCAAACACCTATGAACACACACCCGTTAAAACATTCTATTGTTGTTGAATCAAGCACCTGAAAAAACACACCAATTAGAATATTCTATTCCTGTTAAACCAACAACTGAAAACACGCACATCTGTTGGAACATTCTATCGCTGTTGAACCAAACCCCTGAAAACACGCACAACTGTTAGAACATTCTATCGCTGTTGAACCAAACACCTGAAAACACGCACTACTGTTGGAACATTCTATCGCTGTTGAACCAAACACCTGAAAACACGCACAACTGTTAGAACATTCTATCGCTGTTGAATCAAGCACCTGAAAAACATACCAGTTAGAACATTCTATCGCTGTTAAAACAAACACCTGAAAACACGCACATCTGTTGGAACATTCTATCGCTGTTGAACCAAACACCTGAAAACACGCACAACTGTTAGAACATTCTATCGCTGTTGAACCAAACACCTGAAAACACGCACAACAGTTAAAACATTCTATCGCTGTTGAATCAAACACCTGAAAACACGCACAACTGTTAGAACATTCTATCGCTATTGATCCAAACACCTGAAAACACACACATCCGTTTGAACATTATATTGCTGTTTGACCAAACACCTGAAAACACACAAACATCCGTTGGAGCATTCTATCGCTATTGAAGCAAACACCTTAAAACACACAGACACATATTAAAACTCTACAAGTAAACTCCGTATAAATTAGTATAAAAGTATAACAAAGCTAAAGTTTTGCGGAGGAGCCTCTTTATAATTAGAGGCTCCTCCGCAAAACTTTAGCTTTGTTATACTTTTATACATATTAAAACATTCTACAGGGTGTCCAAAAGTCTTGCACAACTTTAAAAATTAATTACTCCGCGAATATTTGCGCTAGAGCAATGCGGTAAACACAAATTGTGTTCAGGTTGCAATGGAAATTTTTGAAATGAATAATGAAAAATTCGAAATACATTTTAGTTACAATTTTATTCGCTAGAAGACGTTCAACCAGAATCAGAGATTCAGCGGCCAAATTGTTTGATAAATTAAAAAATATAACTGATCGACACATATTTTTCTTTTTGAATACCAGAAAAGAATCCTAATAATATCAAATGATAAATTAATAAAATACAATTTCCAAAAGTAGAAGAATTGGGATGACGATTTTTAAATGCAATCCGAGATATTTAAAATAGGTAAATGCAAATTGAAAAATGGAGCAAAAAATATATATAGTTTAGATGCGGTTTTGTGAAATAGATTGAATGTTTCAAAAACACTGCTGAAATCAATACACGATATTTTGAAATGTTAATATAGTACCAAAGGTTATGATGGCACCACTGTGTTAGGCCGGCATCAATAAACACACGATTTAATGTACCCTCATAGCCAAAAATTGCAAGGCGTTAAGTCTGGTGATCTTGGAGGCCACTGGTGTATAAAGTGGCGACTTATATCACACGATCTTCACCGAACGTATGATTCAGCAATTGTTTGGCACCGCGGGAGATATGAGGAGGTCCTCCATCTTGCATGAATGTAATTTCGCTTAGTGCTTGTCTGTTTTGCAATATGGGAATAACCTTTTCTCTCAAAAGTTGATCATAACGTTCACCAGTTACAGAAACGGTTTTAAAAATTCTTCCATTGATTTCTTCAAAGAAAAATGCCCAATAATAAAAGAAGTGAACCCACACCTAACTGTAACTCTGGGCTGATGAAGTGGCATTTCTGTAAAAATCCTAGGATTTTCTGTGGCCCAAATGCGGTTGTTTTGAATGTGAACTTCTCCGTTTAGAGGAAAGTGAGCTTCATGTCCACAGAACATCCGACAGTCAGTTTTCATCAATATCAATTTGCCGGAAAACCCATGCAGCGAATTCTTGACTCTTCTCAAAATCGCCGACTTTTAGCCCGTGGAATCTTTGAATATTGTACGGGTATTTAAAAAAAAATTCTCAGTGCTCTCCAAACTGTTCCATACGAAATCAGCGTTTGTCGAGAAACTTGTCGAGCACTTACTTCTCCATACGTGGATAACGTTTAAATAGCTTCAACATTCTGCGAAACCGCAACAACCACTGACTTGCATGTCGATGGTCTCCGACTTCGAGGTTTCCAGAGATCCAGTCTTTCAAATTTTTTTATCATTCGTTTTAGAGAGAAGCAACTCATGGGTCCTTTACCACTTCGAATACCTTTAAAGGTAGAAAGATCTTAAAGCTTCAGTGGCCGATTCTGAATAGCAATAAAAAAATTCACCAAGAGTGTTTTATCCTGTAGTGTGGGCATTCCAGAGTAAAATATATCATCAGAGATAGATAAATATTTTTCAAACGAATTAAAATAAATATAATCGATACTGCGAGAGAGTTGAATTAAAAAATTAGAAATTTATTATCTTCGAAATTTAAATCTATGAGAGGATTCCAGAGCAAACCGCATCTAAAATATATATTTTTTACTACATGTTTTAATTTGCATTTACCTATTTTACATATTTCGGATTGCATTTAAAAATCGTCATCCAATTATTCTACCTTTGACGAAATGGTGTTTTATTAATTTATCATTTGATATTATTAGTGTTCTTTCCTGGTATTCAAAAAGGAAAAATACGTGTCGATCATTTATATTTTTCAATTTATCAAACAATTTGGACGCTGAATCTCTGATTCTGGTAGAACGCCATCTAGCAAATAAAATTGTAAATAAAATGAATTTCGATTTTTTTCACTATTTGCCCTAAATAATCCCATTGCCCCCTGAACACAATGGTGCTTACCGCATTGCGCTAGCGCAAATATTAGCGAAGTTATTAATTTTTAAAACTGTGCAAAAATTTGGATCAACCTGTATATCACCGTTATATCAAACATCTTAAATCACACACATCCGTTAAAACCTTCTATTTCTGTTGTATCAAACACTTGAAAATACACACATCGGTCGTGTGGCCACTCGCAAAATATTAACTTATTTAAATTACAAAAATGTTAACTTATTTAAAAATCAATTTATATAATCTTTCCCCTTAATTTTCTCTTTCAAATTTCGCGTAAATTTCATTAAGTTTATTCGATTTAAAACCTTTCTTAATTTTTCATTAACATAAATTCCAAGTTTCACGTTAAAAATTTGACATCATCGCCATGGCAACGGCCAAGTTAGTCGTTGCGTCATCAAACACGTCATTTCCATCTCATCGCCTATTGGTGGAGAGATTATCCAATCATAATCAGAAATGCATCCTACTATTCCCAAGAACGAATCCACTAATGAAAGAAAAGTTACCCTTCCGATATGAACAAACAAAGAAATTAATACAAAGATTATGCGAGGAAAACTAATTGCCAAAGAGAAATGAATTCAAAAAGAGACAATTGATATATGAAAAGCGCAGTTTAACCAAAAAATCAGCCATACACAATTTTCCATTGAAAAAATAGAAATGCAGAAGACTATTTTTCTGTCATCGCAGATATAATCGGTACAGAAAACATCCATGCCACAAGAAAGATGAACAGACAAGCTATTGTCTCCACAGCCAGCCTTGACTGCGCAAGGACACTAATTAATGACGAATTTGAGATGGACAACCAGATAATATTGTTTTACCATCCTGGGAGGTTTGTTTTACGTCGATATTTGATTGCTCCATGTCCATATTATAGGGAAAATCGGAACAAATAAAATCATGAAGTAAACAAATTTATTTTCACACATGAAGATATTTACAAGCTTTTTACCAGCGAGATATCCATATACTAGATAGAGATTTATAACCCAGGTTTCTGGAACGCCGAACGCCAACTACTAAGGAAGTCCAGCTGACTAGTATGGGCTAGTGCAGGGGTCAGCCGAAAAATAATTTTGTGGCCTTTAAAAACTTTGAAATTTTTGTAAATTAATTTTTGACTCTTCCGACTCAAAGGTGGACGAGTGTAAAGCGCTTTTGAGCACGTCCTGATTTGATTACTGAGCTGAATCAGGAAGTTCCGTGCTGACGTTGAGTCTGGGAAGCTGGCCATAGATGTAGGGTGAGGTGGGTTTGAATACGTCTCAAAAAGCTGAAGAGGAGATGATCAACTGTCTGTGGCTCTTTTGAACGGTAAGGGCAGGTGGGGTCTGTTTCGGGAAGCACACGTGCAATGACTGCCAATAGATAGTCATGGCCCGTGAAGGTGGTGGTGTTGGCCTCTCCATGGCGGATATTTGGTATAAATTTCGGGAAAAGGTTTGGAGTGTCTTGGTCGATTAGTCTTGGGAATATAATACAGCCCATGATGCTAGAGTAGCCAAAAGCGTTGGGTTTGGAGCATGAGTTCGAAGCAAGGTGGAGTATGAATGCGGTAAGATAGAAGTAGCGGAGTCTTTTGATGCACTGACTCCGCTATGCCCGCGTACCCAGCACAGCCTATTTATAAATGAAATTGAAACGACCAACATTTAACATCCCAAATAAAAATAACTTCTAATATAAAATTTCACACATTTATCCCAGAAAGCGAATTAAACTAAATCTAATATTCATTATCTATGATACAGACAAAGACATACATAATTATACACACGCATGCACACATATACACATATATACATTCACATTCGCTTGTTCGGCACGCATAGTCTAACCAATGATCAATAATACATTCTACATCTTCACAAAAAATGAATTTACATAAACTCCAAACTATGAAACGAATATTTACATACCTAAAAAAACAACAATCAAGCAATGAATTGAATGCAAATATGACGCAACAAAAATCAATGGCCGAGAGAATAAATGAAAAAAGAGAATTGATATATGGGCACCGCATCCAATCAAGCAAATCAGCCTTCCAATTACCCATTGTAGAGAAAGGAATCGTAGATGATTATTTTCTGCCATCGCGAATATCATCGGGAAGGGTGAATAAACAAGCTCTTATATCTATCTACAGCCAATCCTGACTGCGCAAACATACTTACATATAATGGCTTCAAGATTGACTATCAAATAATCTAGCCGACACCCAGGATTCCAAAAGAAATATATTATTCCAAATGTTATTTATTTCAGATAGCGTGAAACGAAAATAATGCTTATCCAATTTCATGGGGATTATTTTATTAGACCACAGATAGCGAAGTAATAAAAAGCGTATCCAATATCAGGTAAATTATAATATTAGACCATTTCAACTAGCACTCTTGAGATTGAAAGCACATTGCCACCCTGAAACGGAAAGTCTTAATCAAACATGAAGAAAACGCCCATATTCCCAGAAATCTACTCCTTGAATATTATATATATATATAGAAGCAATAATTCTATACAATTTATATAAGTGAAGAAATAGTATTTGAGATGTGTAGAAGTCATGGACATTTGAAAGAAAGATAGGAAATATATCACAAATCAATACATAGCAGAGTCTAAAACCACAAATCAAGATATTCAAAAGATCGATCAAACGGCGAGTTCTATGAACAATTTGAACATGGCCACCAACTCACCGACAAATTCTAATGAGAACATGACTAACCTTGAGGAAATACAGAATGTTATCACAAAGGATAATTCTGATATTCAATTCTATGAATTCATAATATTCCTTTGAAATAATTCAAAGAAACATAACCTATATATTCAATTGAATCTCACCATGAACATCCAAAGCAGAAAGTGGAAATTGAAACAGCCAATCTCAATAAGTGACAAAATTAACGAAGCAGACGATACAAATGATTAAAATATATACGTAACAGAGTCATCAACAATCAATTCTGTCATCGTTTGCTTTTGTGAATGGAATAAATACCCAAATATGGCCATTTCTTATAAGCATCGGTGGTTCAGTGGTAGAATGCTCGCCTGCCACGCGGGCGGCCCTGGTTCGATTCCCGGCCGATGCATTTTTTTTTACAATTTTTAAAACCCATTTATATTATTATTAAAATATAAAAGTATCAGTGTCATAAATTCTGTCATCGTTTGCTTTTGTCAATGTACGTAAATAATGGATTTCATATTTTTTATTAATTTTTGTTCTGGCCTTTATTTGTTTAAATCTCTTTTTAAAAATCGTTTAAAATGCAGTAGCAATTATTAGCGAACACATATGTTTGCTTAATATTTCCATATGCTCTTTTATTTTTTACAGAAAAATATTTGCATGCCAGTATTTTGATTATTTTTTTTATAAACCTTTTTTTTTTATTCTTACTGAGAAGATGTGCATCGCAGTCAGGATTCTTTACAGTCAGTCACTCAACTCGGGCAATTTCAAAGGTTAATGGGGGTTTGGTGGAAAAGCTGCCGTCTATTTAAACTATATTAATTTTGAAACAACTAAATGGATTGCAAAAAATATTTAAATCAAATACCTAAACACTAATATAATACAATTTTTGCCATTACACACTTTTTTCCTGTAGTTTATGTGTTTCTTCTGTATTTCTATTTTATGGCACTTCTACAATTTATTATTGATGTATTTTCAGTATGAAGGATACTTCACTCGGGGGATTTCTCAGGCAAAGCCGGGTCATTCTTCTAGTATTAAGGATAAAAGCGGGAAGAAAAATAAATTAAAAATAGAAGGAAATGAAAAATAATGCAGGCGGGCGACGTTACATATGTGACTCGGCCAAAAAAAAAAAGGCACATTAAAGAAAAATATGAACGAAGAAGTATTTTAAAACTGCTCTGACGGTGGTTCAGTCTTAGCAGGGATTAGCGTGATTGGCGAATACATTCCCAACGGTGACGAAGACCTCATATTTCTTAGATAGGCAATTAGTAGGATCTCCAGGAGAATGGGAACGAAAGGAACTGCTAAGATCCAAGAAGAATTGCCAAAATTCCAAACCTAAAGCAAAAACTCCAGTAGTACTGAAAATCCCTGGAAGGTATAGCATAAAAGCAGCTAATCTCAGAAAAAAAACTAATTTTCTCAGATAAAAAAAAATATCAGTAATCGCGATAAGTTATACAGCTCTCAACTTCTACATAGTCCAGAAGACAAAATATTTTACTTCGTCTCTTTGCGATGATGGAATTGAATTTCGCCCAATAGTCGAGAATAATCTTGACGCGCGACAACCCAAAAGGAACTATGACCTTCACACAAGTTCTTTCGCCCTTGAAACAACAATTCTTATTTCCTATGAAAACTTAACCGTATCTATTATGATTGCCATGATCCTATGATATAAAAAACTATTTGCTAAAGAAAGCCACAGACACAAACTAAGGCTAGTCTTCTCCATCTTGGATGAGTTCCAGATAATCCAATTCACACGCTTTACATATACATTGCTTATCTAGTTCATGGAATGAGGTATTTATATATTAAATTTAGAAGAGGATGATTCGACATATGCTCGGTGTAAAATGAAGACCAAGTGCAAAAGATCTCTCACCACATAAGTGCATAAAATCACTATAATAAGAAGGGAAATCTTTTTGGTTTTCTAGAATTATTCGAGGAATCACTCTTTTCGATATATTCTATCGTAGTAACATTAATAGAATCAGAGTTTCTTTATATTTATGTAGTTTTGAAATATCTGCAAACGCAAAGAGAAACTATAGAATGATCAAATATTGGCTAAAAGCTATATGTATAAATAGTTGTATTCTTTTGTCAGGAGCAAACTGAGTATGACAATGGGCCTCAATTGTAGTTGATGCTGTTATGGAAAATCTTAACAGATATTATAGTTTAATATTGTGGAAAATCAATTTGTCTTTCTGATATTTTTGTGATAAATAATTCATTACCATTTTCTGACACGTTTCTATGGTGGTGTCTTTCCCATTGAAAGGGGAGGGTGCCATTGCCCCGTTAGTCAGCCACATTTCAGAGTTCCCTGTTCACGGTACCGTAGTTGCTCAGGGCTCACGACACCGTACTTCGCCCTATAGGACAGTCCCTTACATGTTTCTCCCGTCCGCCACGTAGAGGAGGGGTTGGACTTCATGGCAGGACACACTTCTGTTGAGGTGATCAATATTACACATGTCTATCATAAGAAGAATTTACTAATGACGGGGATTTCTTCGCGGCTCGTAGATTAATAAAGATGCTCGACTAATTACAAACATCAATCATCGAAGAAAACTTACCTCGATGAACTATTCACATCCATCTTCTAAATAAATGTTCCTTGTCCAGGATTTGTCTGGCATTGGCCAATATATCTTTCACAAATTTCTTTCTTTTGATCACTTCAGATCTATCTTT
>CP092879.1:23656435-23697389 GCA_030710605.1 Cordylochernes scorpioides | reverse complement strand
ACCATCACTTCAGTATTCTATAACTTAAAAGAAGACCTAAAGTAGAATGTGAATAAAAACTTTGAAATTTCATCAAGATTGGCTTAATATTATATTTTAGAAATTTAAGACCCATTGTTACAAGATATATATTTATTTATATAATATATATAAAATAAAAAATTTAAAAATATGAATAAAATTGAACATAAAATTGACAATTGAATCGAAAGAACTCATGATGGGTTCCTATATTTGATAACGCTAACCTGAACCTAACCAAAATGAACCATAACTAACCATAATCTGACTTGAACAATCCTAACCAAACTTTACTTCGTTCTATCTTATAAACACTTTAAGCAAGATTCGGTTTAGTAAATTTGGAAACTTTCCCGAGATCTCCCAAAGAATATTTGTAAATAAAATAAGTATTCAAAATCTTGTGCCGATTTTCACCTCTTGAATCCAAATTTGAAAAAACTCCTGTGCACTAATATTAATTAAATAATATCTTGTGATAAAGATCTAAATGATACACACACAAAGAAATATTTTTAGAATATAACTCATTGTAAATAGCTCAACTTGATCAACTTTCCCTCTCCACGATGATAATTATTACAGATAATTTCATTAAATCAACTTCCATCATTGCTTAACATACCGTAAATTGCGATTTTTTCTATCTGCTTATGTTGTTGCTTATTTGTTTAACGGATATGTTTATTCAATGCTCGTTTTCTTAATTGTTTATTTTCTCTTTGATAATTCTGTTACCTACTCTACTACAATATGAATTACTGTGAATAGTTTCACGAGCAATTATCTAGATCGGATATAGCGTGTCTTGTTTGCAACTGGTAAATAAATAAGAAATATTTATTATTCAAGAATAATATGTATAATAGTATGTATAGCTTGTGCCAAACTCTCTGTCACGTGTGAATTAAAAAACAAAAGAATAAGAACTGAAGAACAGAAAAAAGTGGAGGGTGACCGTAAACGGTAAGATTGTGCCATAATCAGACCTTTTGTTCTAACCACCAAGATATTTCCACTAAGATGTCATAATGCCCACAGTTACCACGGGCGGAGCCACGTTTGCGGTAGGAAACTATACAGTTGATCAAATATAAGCTCGGAAAAATATAAAAAGTCATATCTTGACCGCTCGCACGAGCATTTTAGATAGCAGAACACCATCAAGTTGAACAAATATCAACTAAACATTGATTTTAGGTTTGTTTCATAATATTTAGTCGACATATGTTCGTGATAAATCAAGAAAAACCAACAAGGTATGCGTTTAGAGCTGTTGGCCCTCTTCATCGTGATGCAGGCTGTACCTCATCGACCCAAAAACTGGTCAATCAGGCATCCTGAAAAATCAAGAAACAGGTGGTTATGGTCAAACACTTTTATTAACGCTGAATATGTGAAAAAGTAAGAAAAATCTAATGAAAATATTAATATATCTACTATGGGTTTTAAAGATATCGAATGACAGCGTATACTTTAAACAAAACATATAAAGAACTTTAGGATTACATATCGTCTAGGTTTTCGGTAACAAATACAATTTTCTGCGCCGAGCCGGGGATCAAGATTGGCAATATTTACATATAAAAATGTCCGAACAAGATAAAAAACATAATGAAATAATATAGTTTGCAGCGACGCCACCTAGGTAGTTTTTATATAGAGAAATTTTATTTTAACAAATTACAAAGCAATATTCATTTTTTCAATTTTATTTATTACAAAAAAAAGCTTATCCTATGTGGATATTTACGTGTGAACATTTAAGCTATTTTATGTACATAGTTTCAAATTATACACTGGTCTCCAAAAAATAAGAAACCTTTCTTTTTTTAATGATATTTTTTAAAATATACAACGCTAAAAGCTAAAAAGTAATTTAATTAGGTATTTTAAGTCGTAGAATTTATTTATCGCAACCATTTGATTCGGTAAAATTGAAAATATGCAATTTTTTGCTTGTCTTTATAAGTGTGCTATTTGGCGTGTCGTTTACCCCATCTAAGAATTGTCCAATTATAATTTCATTTAATCCTTAGTTAATTATGAGTTTACGAAAAATTTTAGCAGATGATTTAAAATGGAGAGCTGTTGGAAGAATGGAGGCAGGGCAATCACAAGTTGAAGTAGCAAAATGGCTAAATGTGAATAAATCTGTGGTCAGCAAAATATGGAAACAGTTCTTTGAGACAGGAACCATCAAAAGAAAAGAAGGTTCTGGTAGAAAAATAAAAACAGCTACCTCTGAAGACCGTTATCTGGTCGTAACTGCCAAGCGCCATAAGGAGATGACAGCTATTCAACTCTCTAATGAACTCTCAAGTGCTACTTGAACGAGAATTTCAAGACAAACTGTTTACCGAAGGCTTCACGAAGGTGCTCTTTATGCAAGACGACCAATGGTCTGTATCCCTCCAACCTCTGCTCACAGGAGAGCCCGCTTGAATTGGTGCTTGGAACATCACGCATGGACTCATGATCAGTGGGCCAATGTTCTCTTCAGTGACGAGTCAAGATTTAGTTTAAACACAGATTCTCGACGAGTTTTGATCTGGAGGGAGCCTGGAACCCGCTATCATCCCAGTAACATCAGTGAAATAGACAGTTTTAGAGGGGGCAGTTTCTTAGACTGAGCTGGCATCAGTTCTAGCAGACGCACACCCCTCCACATTTTTCTGGGGGCACTTTAACTGCCCAAAGGTACAGAGACGAGATAATTGAGCCCTATCTAAGACTTTATAGAGATCAAATTGGTCACAATTCAATTTTTATGGACGATAATGCTCGTCCGCATAGGGCTAGGCTAGTCAATGAATATCTCCAGAGTGTGAATATTCGAAGGATTGATTGGCCAGCCAGATCTCCGGACCTGAATCCATTAGAGCATGTGTGGGATGCTCTAAGGAGGCGTATTGGAGCTCGTCACCCCTCTCCCAGAACCCTCGTTGAGCTAAGAACTGCTCTATTGGAGGAGTGGGGTTTACTACCCCTGAACCTCCTCCAAAGCCTGGTAAACAGTATGAGGGCTCGCTGTGAGACCTTGATAGCTGTTAGAGGTGATCATACTCCCTCTTGATATCTTATTTTTTAAAGATCTGGAACCTTAGCTTTGGGTATGTTGGTAATAATTAGCATATTTCATAATTTCAAATATTTTTTTAATTTTCATATAGCTAGTCAAATTCTCCATAGTTTAAACTATTTGTATACTAAATTTTATATTTGTTAATAAATTAGCTTTTGAGAAATTACAATATTGGTTAAGTTTCTTATTTTTTGGACACCAGTGTATATACATTTTATTTTTAGTTTTAGAGAGAGAGAGTGAAAGTTATTTAAATTTACATTTTAGAGCAATAATTATACAAGAAATAAAGGTTATTCACACACATATTATCAAAAATGTTTAATATATTGTGAGAATTAACCACTAAATTAATGGTAAAAATATAGATTTTGAAATACAAAGCTTATACTAATTAAAGCTAGAATTTTTAATTCATTAATGTAATTTAGGTCCACGGTAGTTGAGATGGAGTCTACAAAACTTGTTAAATTTTCTATATTCTTCTTTACTGGAAACCATTTGTCTTAAACTGGAACTGTTCATTTGACATTGTACTCTCAAATCTGCAACAAGCGGGCACCGGATTAATATATTCTTAGGGTTGCTATCTTCTTGGTCACATAAGCAGATTGAAGAATCAATTCTGCCAATTCTATATAAGTATGTGTTAAATTCTCAATGCCCCGTAAAATATTTTTATTGTAAAATTTGGCTGGATAAATTTTGGTAATCTTGAGTTTTCAAAATATTCACCTAAATTATCATTAGAATCTTCGTAATATTTTTGAATTTTTTCATTTATAAAGTTGAATATCATATGAATCATAGATTTATAGAATAAAATTCCTAATTCTATTTACAATAAATATGTATCGAAAGAAGCTATTCTCTGGAGATCTATCATTATATTTGTTTACCCTCTTACTTTATTTAATTTTAAATTCACAGAAAATAATTTCAATTCTCTAATGAGAAATTTTTAATCAAAATACCAGGTGATAATTAGAGACGCTCTCAATTAAATATACTGTGATTAAAATGTAATATTCAGAATTAATTTGAAATTATTAGAGAGTTGATGATCACAAATTTAATTCCTAATAATTGAAATCCTGGTTTATTCAAATTTTGAATAGATCAACTAAAAAAAAAGGTCCTTTGTCACTAGCGCATGGAATTAATTCGTCGTTGGCCCTCGCCAGCGTATATGCATCAGAAACTTCAAGTTTCACGATAAGGGAATGCCTTTTTCTTAATTTATACACCTTATCCCAGTACAACTTCACATGTGAGAATTATTTTTTCATATATATATATTAAAAATAAAGAAGGCATCTCCTGACCACGAGAACATGTGCTTTTAGATGGCAGAGCGCCATCTAGTGGAGCAAAAATAAAATAAACGTTTATTTAGCTTGCTCCGTGATATTTGGCCAACCCAATTTCTTGATAAATCAAGAAAGGCCATCCACGAACGCGTTTCGCGCTGTTGGCACTCGTCAGCGTGGAGTAGGCTGTATCCACTGCGACCAAAAATATATTTTGGTCCCAGAGGCTTCTTGAGAAATCAAGAAATGGGTATTTAAGGCCAAATTTGCGTAAAGACGCCTAACACATGAAAAAACAATAGAAAAAATCAGGAGATGCCTTCTTTATTTGGTCGCAGTGGTTACAGCCTACTCCACGCTGACGAGCGCCAACAGCGCGAAACGGGTTCGTGGATGGCTTTTCTTGATTTATCAATAAATTGGGTTGGCCAAATATCACGGAGCAAGTTAAATAAACGTTTAGTTTATTTTTGCTCCACTAGAAGGCGCTCTGCCATCTAAAAACACATGTGCTCGTGGTCTCAGTCAGGAGAGTCCTTTATTTTTAATATATATATATATATATAAGTGAAAAAATGATAGAAACAAATACAAAATAAAAAAATGTGCGCCTGGTCAGGATAGGCCATTTTTTATTTTAATATATATATATGTGGTGTGTACCAAAAAGGGAATTTCTCCCTTTAATTATGCACTAGAAAAATACATTACTTCAGTAAAAAACTTTACTGTTGGTGTTCAAAATCGGCCCTTACACACTTCAGCTGGGAAGACCATTTTGGTAAATTCGACCTACTCATAACTCGTTGGATATTATGAAATCGAAGCCACTCCTTTACCGATGAGGGCCAGATTCGAAACCATGGTATACAAGTTGACCTTTTGTCTGAATTTGGTGTTGGGGTTCATTCTTTATCATCACTCGTGAAATTATTTACTACGGTGGTGACCATAAGCATCCTTTTGATGCATAATTAAAGGGAGAGATGCCTCTCTAGATATATAAATATCATCCTCCCGCAACTTTATGTTGTATTCTAGCCTGCGGCCCTTGCCACTTCACCAGCTTAAACACTTGTTTGGTAAATTCGACCGATTTCTTAATCCCTCTCTTAGGATGCTATGGAATCGAAGCTACTCCTGTACTGATGAGAGTCAGAGCCCGAAACTATTGGGTATAATAAAATAATTATTTTGTTCTCTAGCATCATACACTGTTAAAGGAGTTGAGTACTGATGAGCCCCAGGCGTTCTAAACATTTATATAATTTCAGAAATTCAGTAAAAATATTTTATTGTTAGGATGATGGTAAGACGAGAATTTGATCCAGTGGAACAAAGATATATTTAATAATAGAGAGATGGGTTTTTAATATTTATATAGGATAAAATAAATAATGAATAAAAAGGTTTTTATTTCAATTTAAAGCGCTATGTCCCCCTAGGGACACTTGCGCTGTCATACATGTATGTCTTTACATTTGTCTATAAATATATATATGTTATGATAATTAGTTGTTGTTAGAGAAAGGGTTGATAAGACAAGGATCGATAAGATAAAGGGTTGGTGCAGTCGTGATAAGAAAAAAGATAATTATTTACCGTCAAGTAGTTTTTATATTTCAATTACAAAATATTACACATTAGTTATTTTCACATTATATAGAATTTATAAAGTTAATCCTATATTAGTGATTCAAAAAGATATATATATTAACTACGCATATTTACAACAAAACTATACAACAAAACTGAAAGTCTTTCTAAAAACGATGATAACCAAAAGTAAAAATATCAATGAATAAAAATAATATATATATATTTTAAAAATATAGAAATATTTGAGTTTTTAGATTTTATAATATATATATAATACTTTTAGGCCGTGAATAGAATTGTCATATTATATATAAAGTACATTTTAGTTAAAAGTGTATTTAAGATTCTCAGTCTTCACGCGGCGCAAATACTGCTTCGAATTTTATCTAAACCTTCAAATCATATGTGAAATACCTTACATATATTCAAATAATTGACCATCAACTGATAATATTGAAAAAAGGGGGCGTTGAAAATTTAAGTTTATTTTTCAAACCTGTAACTGACTTGTATATTATATAAATCATTTTGAAAAGCGTATAAGCAATTCTTCAAAAGTTAAATCGCCCAAACCAAATAGCTTTTAAATCCTGCATAAGGAGTAATCTAATAGAGAAACAAAAACTTATTGAGGGACATTAAAATGTGCTTTGGAATAAAAAATTGGAGATTTACCTTGAAAAAAAAAAAGTCTAGAATAACAAAGGCGATTTTACGGGAGTTAAACAGCCAAGAATTTTATTTGAGTAATCCTTCCTCCAGTTCCATCGTCTGTGATTTATCACGTATCGACCAGTCTGGAACTGCCAGCCGAATGGCTCCGAATAATGTCCCTCAACTCCCCCCATATATATATATGATGAAAAAGGGCGTTGAAAATTTAACTTTATTTTTCAAACCTGTAATTGACTTTCATATTATATAAATAAATTTGAAAAGCGTATAAGCAATTCTTCAAAAGTTAAATCGCCCAAACCAAACCAATTGTTTGTATGTGTTAGCCATTATTGAGTATGATTCAATACGATATCGCAAGTAGAAGTATTCCTAAAATTTGTAACAATTAAAATTACTTTAGAAGAGAAAATTGCTATAAAGTATAAAATAAGAAGTATAAATAAGATGGTGCTCTGCCTTCTGACAAGCACATGTGCTCCTGGTCAGATATGCCCTATTTATTTTTGTTATCAATACCTGACCTTTTTTATTTTTTTCTATTGTTTTTTCATATATGTATATTTCTATTTTTGTAATATATCTTCAATATATAGTATGTCAAATACTTTTATATTTAGAATGCTTAATAAGAGTTAATCTTAGGCCACTGATTCATACCATCTTATTTTAAAAGCTCAATTATTTGTATATGTTAGCCATTATTGAGTATGATTCAATACGATATGGTATGTAAAGGTATTCCTAAAATTTGTAACAATTAAATTTACTTTAGAAGAGAAAATTGCTATAAAGTATGAAATAAGAATATAAATAATAGTAATGCGTTTCTTTATTTGTGTGTAAAGTGCAAGATTTCGGATCTTTATAATTCTTCTACAGGCATAGCTATTAGTTGAGAAAATACTGTTTATATTCTTATATCAATTAAATTTACTGGACATGTGTTTATCTTTAATAGCGTCAAATATTATCTATATAGACCTTGTGCAATGATATAAGTTATTGAATGAGCCAAGCCCTTTCATTCAATAACTTTTATCATTGCAGTAAGGTCTAGAGAGATAATATTTGATGATATTATCAAAAAGAAACACATGTCCAGTAAATGTAACTTTTGTATACCTTATCGCTAGATGGCAATTTATAAAAAAAGGATCATTGAAAATAAATTTATTGACCAATATATAGCAATCTTGGCATACTGTATACTATTATAATAAGATGCCGTAACTCTTTATTTTCTTGGTTAAATATGTTGGAATATTACACAGAGTAACAATGACAGTCATCGAGCATGCTAGGGACACGGATTCCATAACTCGCAAGGGCCTGTCTGAACTCAAGACGATTCTAAGCTCCTGACAGGATCCTAACGTCCCTTTGGAGAAGGCCTCGTCTTGAGTATATATTTTTCTCTACTATTTTAAACTCTGTAAACTCTCTCTTGATCGTTGACTAGATGTCAATAAACTATTTTCAATTGTCAATTGTCACAGAGTAACAATGTCTATAGATTAGCTCGTGTTTGAAAAGGAACTTGTATATAATAATTATTGTTTCTGTTGTTTTCATGTAAAGATATATACCAAGATTTGTTTTGTTGTTGTTTAAGCAGTTTGTTACAGTAACAAGTAAGTTAAATTGGTTACGGATTCATCCTTCTTACTTAGTTGAATAACATATCAAAATAAACATTCGGGCAAGTGCTTCTTCAGCAAAATAAAACGTATAAACAATGTGATGGAAAGATTATATAGTTTTTTAAAGATAAATTTATATATGCATTTATAAAGAAAATGAGAATTTAAGGATTTATATAATCAAAAAATTTAAGAATTAACTACGAAAAAAGGTTAATTAACTTAGTAAATAGAGAAATAGACTGACTATTTTTCAAATATCAATATTTATATATTTAAAAAATAGATTTCGATTTTTGTTTAAAAGAAACATTCGCGGTATAATTGCAATTTTCGTTTTACAATCATCAGCCGCGTTATATTGTATTTTGAATGTATTATAAGTTACTTTAAATATTATTTACGAACGGAAAAATACGTCCAGGGTAGCCTAGTGGACATGGCACCTGCCCGGTAAGCAGAAGGTTGTGGGTTCGGTTCCCGCCCCTGGACACTTTTATTTTTCCGTTTGTCATTACTCTTCACAATTCATCCTATCATACTTCATCCTTAAAGTTAGAAATAATCGTTATTTCTCTTTAAAAAATAGATTTCGATTTTTGTTTAAAAGAAACATTCGCGGTATAATTGCAATTTTCGTTTCACAATATTTATATATATTAAATATTAATACTGTTTTATATTAAAATAGTTAAAGGATTAAAAACCGTTTTTTTAGTTTTCCCCTTTTGTTATGGAAATAGTAAATATTGTTATTTTAAAGGAAATATACCATACGATTAGATTTTAACTTTAATTCAACGTTTGGTTACTTTATATAATAATTAATATGATATATTGAAGAATAAAACCATGAATTATTGATCATTTTGAAACTTGAAAAATATATTAATATGTCTTACAAAAGACAAGTCTATCAATATTAACAAAATAGCGTTCCAATAGGAACATTCAGCGACAATGTGGTGTTCGAGTAGAAAGACTCTGAAAATAAAAGAGAGAGACGTGGTGGCTATTGATTGGGTCAGACAGGATTAGTGGGGCTGGGATTTAGAAAGTCCCTTGATGGACTTCGGTAAGTCCTAATGACACCTTGATCCCAGATATCCTTCTGATCACCTTCATCTACATAACTGCATATTCACAATTTGATTTGCATAATAAAATAATATTTTAGCTTCTAGAGATATAGTTTTGCTAATTTATCGAAAAGGTAAAAAGAGTGTTTCTCTATTAATACTTTAAAAAACATGTCATGTATATACTATCACTTTCCTTAAACTACCACCTTCCTGATTGGCCAGTTTCACGTATAAAAAAATTCCAAATAATCAAACCTCCAATGAAGGACGACCTCTCCAAGAGAGACCAGAAGTATCAATAACCTTTTTACAAACAATGATTGGATCCCTAGAATTCTATATACAGTTATCAGCGTCATGCGTTCTTAATTCTGTCACCGTTTGCTTTTGGTTCAGTGGTAGAATGCTCGCCTGCCACGCGGGCGCCCCGGGTTCGATTCCCGGCCGATGCATTTATTTTTTATTTTTATTTTTAAAACTCATTTATATATTATACAAGAATGACATCCAAGGCGCCAATTTATAATTGTAACGAATAGTATTTGAATAGAAGCATTTAATCGGGTAAAACCCGGGCGTTGCCCGGGTCATTCGGCTAGTATAATTTACACACACCAAGCCTTTATTAAGACACGAGTTTTATACAGATTCTTTTCTTTCATTGCCGGCTTGCAACAGTATTCCCACGATCAATCACCATCATGCAGTTGAGGAGATTAATTTTCTTACTTACTGCTTTAGATAGTAAAAAAGAATATATTGGATTGAAATAAAATATTGGCAAATAAATATTTTATTCAATCCAATATATGTCTTTTTACTATCTAATGATTTAAGTATGGATTGCTCTATTTTCAGACCTTACTGCTTTGTAAAAGTTGTATAGGTACAGAGCAACCATTCAACTTGATGCGGCGCTGGTTAAAATACTTTGCACTGAGGTAATTTGGCTGAAGTTTACTTTTGAGAAGAACGTCTCTCTTTCTTTGCTAATATAATGACACTCAAAAATAATATAATTCAAAGTTTTCAAATACATCAATGTGTCTGTGAAAAGCGAAAGGGCTTCCTTTATATAAATATACTAGGTCTTTGCAGGTAAAAATTCGATCTTCTAATATTGTTGATTAAATCTAAGAGTTGTAAGGAATTTCTTTGGATCTCACTTTATAGTCGGATGCTTCCAATTTTATTCAAAGTTTTGATTTTCTCTCTAAGACAATGTTTGAATTGATATCCTTATATCTATAAAAATGAAATTCAAAATCGATGTTTGTTATCGCATAGCGCAAAATATACTGAATCAATCATTATGAAATTTCGCATGTAGGTAGCTGAAGATTTCGTTTAACATATAGGCTATTCAAAAAACTAAAAAAGTTAATGTGCTTTTAAAAAAAATAAAAAAACAACAAGCGATAGTTCCAGCCTTTTACCGCTTGAGCGCAGCACTGGTAGCGACGATAAATGAATTTGATTGTTTAATAAAATTAACACGTGGTTTGTTTACACGTTGAATGTTAGTTTGTTCACACGATGAATGTTTTTAAAAAGGTAAGATTATCCAATCACCTCGAAACTTTAGGAAGTTATTTACTATACTACTGGGAAGATTTCTGGTTTGAATTCGATTTGAAATAAATATTCTTTGCAATTTTATTTGCAAATTTTCTACTTTCACTCGCAAGCAGCGCCTCTCGAGGCATCTGGTGAAATTACATTTATAAATTCTAAAAATGCTAAAATGTGTTCCAAGTATAATAAATTTAATTAGAAATATGGTAATATAATATTCCAAAGACGCGTTGTAAAAAAACTTGGCATTTCAATATTAATATATATTTAAAGAAAATATTGTAACGTTTTTGTGTTAAACATATATATATGTTTGTCGGCTATGCACGCCCTCAATATGTAACTAAACTCGCTGAAATTTGAACAGGGAAGAGAGTTAAATCTGGAAGAGTTTTTGTCGCGCTTTAACCAAGAAAAATTATAAATAACCAGGTAATGAGCAACAATATTCTTTTTAGTCAGAAATTATGATGACAATATTGCTGTATCATGCTTGATTGACATAAACAAAATTCTTTAGGGGAATATTCACTAAAACAGACCACGGGCGAAGCCAGTTAATAATTTTCAGTAAGCAGAACAAAATTCTACCTGCGAAACATTCATTCGAGCAGAAGACACACACGAAGCCAGGTCATCTCAATATATAAAATATCGTTTCTCGGCCTTTTGGCTAATATCGTGTAGTTTATCTCTAGATATTTTTTATTAATATATATCTTTTTTAAAATATATTCAGTAGAGAGAGTGGATATGTTTGCTCGAAAAATATATTTTATATATTATATAAATATATAATACAACGAATATTATTATCATTATTATCATAATATTCTGTGTGTTCCGGAATATTATTATCAATAATAATTTTATCAATAATATTCGTTAGGCAAACTTTCACTCGGATAAAACCCGGGCGAAGCCAGGTACACATCCGCTAGTATATATATAATACTTGGATCAAATTTTGAAAAAGATAAAAATTAAAATATTTCGAAAAGGATTTCTATTCGTTTTCTCACTTAACTGTAATATAATTTATAATTAAAAAAATATTCAGTTACTTAGTATTCGCTTTCATTGTTGAATAATAAATTAAATATATATATCGGTAATCATCGGGGTCTTCCTTTTATAGTCCAAAGTATATTTTCTAATAATTATTAGACTATCTCAAGAGGTTCTGATGTAAAGTTTTTGTTGATTAAAAACAGCCTAAAACAACAAAATGAAATATAATAATGATAACTACAATAGAAATATAAGTTATCAGAAAAACATATTAATTTAAAAAGAGAGAGATTAAGAGGAACGTGGTAAGTTTCTTTATTAAGCAGTATACGAGCTTTCGGACGTCAGCCGTCCTTCATCAGGTATTGACATGAATGAGAAGGAGATGCTATATTTATAAGCGACAGTTTAGCATAAAAAATATTAAACAAGAAATAAAAGATTAAAAAGATTTGAGATTTGCATGCCAGTAATAAAAATATTTAAAAGTGTACAATATATAGATTTAAGAAAATCTGCATACCTAGGATGAAGGGAAAAAGGCGGAAAACTAGAGGCGAAGACAAAAGCAAGAATAAAAATAAAAATAAGAATATAAACGAGAATATAAAAAACAGCGGAATAAAGATAAAGTTAAAAGTTACGAAGGAGGTGTATCTGTTGGTATAGAATAAAAAGCAGAATATTGGGGCGGGAGGTCAATCTTTCTGTTGAGGCTGGGTGTAGTATTGGAGACAAGGGCTTCGAGAACTAAGCGTTGGTATTTATTTGCTATACGACATCCAATCACAAAAAGCTCCGCCAAACGTAACCCCCAATCCCTTTCTAACGCCGTTTACAAAATTCCTTGTAACGATTGCGATTTATGCTATATTTGAGAAACAGGCCGAACAATCGCCATCAGAGCCAGTGAACACGCCCGCAACATCCGCTCGAAAGACAAAAAATCGCTCATATACCAACATATCGCCGAATCCGGACATTCCTTTAATCTCGACAATACAACCCCCGTTTATAGCGATATAGCAAATAAATACCAACGCTTAGTTCTCGAAGCCCTTGTCTCCAATACTACACCCAGCCTCAACAGAAAGATTGACCTCCCGCCCCAATATTCTGCTTTTTATTCTATACCAACAGATACACCTCCTTCGTAACTTTTAACTTTATCTTTATTCCGCTGTTTTTTATATTCTCGTTTATATTCTTATTTTTATTTTTATTCTTGCTTTTGTCTTCGCCTCTAGTTTTCCGCCTTTTTCCCTTCATCCTAGGTATGCAGATTTTCTTAAATCTATATATTGTACACTTTTAAATATTTTTATTACTGGCATGCAAATCTCAAATCTTTTTAATCTTTTATTTCTTGTTTAATATTTTTTATGCTAAACTGTCGCTTATAAATATAGCATCTCCTTCTCATTCATGTCAATACCTGATGAAGGACGGCTGACGTCCGAAAGCTCGTATACTGCTTAATAAAGAAACTTACCACGTTCCTCTTAATCTCTCTTTTTATATTCCAAACGTGGCTTATCATGTCTGATCACATATTAATTTAACTTATCAAAAAAACCTTACAGGTTCGCAAAATATCACAATAGAAAAGGTATAAAACTCTGATAACTGTAAAGGTAATAGATAGAAAATGTGAAATTTGAATTACATAATATTACATGGAAAGTATAGAAACGATTTAAAAAACAATTTTTAAAACTATTTTATCTCGAAAATGTCACGTGTGAATTTAACAAATTCCATTATTCAATTTGATATAGGAGGAATTATCATGATGGGTGTGTGGGTAACACCCTCGATTCCTGACAACCATGACCCGGGATTGAATCCCGCGTTAAAATTTTATTTAATATGTGAATAACCATTACATATTATTCTTTGTTGCATTTATCATAAACTAGGTTGCTCTTGTTGAGCGGTACCCAATGAAGTGGTTTTGAAACAAGAACAAGGAATTATCAAATACGAATTTTATGGTCCCTTGAAAAACAATCTCTCATCACTAGTTTTCTGAAATTTTAGAATTATACATATGTAACACTCATCGACAAAACTTAAGGAATTGAATAATCCTTTATATCTCCGGTCTTCTGTTTGTTTTGAAGGAGACAGACAATTTTATTCATACTTGGTTACCTCGTGTGTCTTCAATAACGGTCATTTGTTTTCAAATAAATTTTAGAGTTATTGCCCGAATACCAATTTAATGATAAAAAGTACAGCTTCCTTAAGATTTGTCCATGAATACAGAAGAACAATATTGAAAGACCGCATAAGATCGTTGACTTATCTGGTAATTTCTAGAATTGTTCTCGTATGGAGGAGTGTTTGGTTATTTCATTTTGTGGTTTTACATATTTCAAAATTGTGCTCACCTACTGCATTTGATTATACTATCGTGATTTGCATAGATGACGAGAAAACTAATAGTTAATACGGATATTACATATTTTATATTTAAATTATAAATCAAATATATTTGGGTGTCCTCTATCGAATCAATTTGGCATTTATGTTTCTTATTATAGAATCTTCAAAACTACAGAAGAAACTTAATTCTATACTACTAATTGAAAGTATTGTAATAGTATTTTCCTTTATTACACTAAGTATCTTTAAGTGTTGTAATTAGAAATCACATTGATGAAAAATAACAAAATAATTTTTGTATATTTTATGTCTACTTTTTAGAATTAAATTTAAAGTTGTAGAAGTATTGATTCGTATGACGAAAATACATTTCTTCTGTTAATAATGTCTCAAAACAATGAAACAAAATGCATTTTCAACGGGATTGGTGCATCTATTTGCAAATTAATGCAATATCAAACTAGAAAATTAATTTTTGCAAATTTAGATCCTTTCAAAATGGAATCGATTTTTTCATACAAATTTTATTATACAGGGTGATCCAAAAGTCCCGCACAACTTTAAAAATTAATAACTCCGCGAATATTTGCGCTAGAGCAATGCGGTAAACACCATTGTGTTCAGAATGCAATGGGATTTTTTATGGCAAATATTGAAAATTTCGAAATTGATTTTAGTTACAATTTCATTCCCTAGATGGCGCTGTACCAGAATCAGAAATTCAGCGGCCAAATTGTTTGATTAATTGAAAAATATAACTGATCGACACGTATTTTTCCTTTTTGTATACCAGGAAAGAATCCTAATAATATCTAATCGTTAATTAATAAAGCACCATTTCGCCAAAAGTTAGAAGAAATGGTTAACGATTTTTAAATACAATCTGAGATATGTAAAATAGGTATATGCAAATTAAAACATGTAGCAAAAAATATTTATATTTTTGATAGAGTTTTGTCAAGTATATTGAATGTTTGAAAAACATAGCTGAATTCAATACACGATTTTTTGAAATGTTAATATAGTACCAAAAATTATGATGGTACTACTAATAGGATTTCTTGCTATAAGGAATGTGTAATTTCTTGAATAATTGGCGACACTCGACTATTTAACTGGAAATTTGTCATGATCCAACAAATTAAATATAGATGGGAGTGACAAAATACAATTGTCGTACTTTATTCCAAATATCCTATGGGCTTGTCAAATGTTATCATTGTTTATTATACTGTACACGATTTTTAAAAATGTATCCCCTCAAAAATAAATATAATTTTTAAATCAACCTTTTGCGTTGAAAAACGTGGTAGTAAAATCATTCTGTATTTTTTTTTTGCCCAAAATTTCTAAAGGTGGGGGGGGTACAGAGAATATTCCTTATGCTATTTCTTTTAATGAGCGAAAAGCGATAAATTAAACATAATGGGTAAAATTGTGTGTACAGTGTTATTCGAGAAGTTATAACACTTTGGTCTGCACGACATAATATAAGATGTGAGCAAATGACAAACAAACAAAAATTACTGTTCACAAATAAAAAAGAGACAAGATATGAGGACAGAATTTATTTACCCATAACCCAACACAAAGAGCTTCAAAATATTGGTAGATAATATAATACATGGAAGCTTTTATAACACATGAGGTAACTTGTCTCTTGGAGGCCTTGTCTCTTGTATTAGATCACAATCCTTGCTCAATGTGGCGCCCTTCATTCTCAAACACCGCCTGTAGACGATAGATGACAGATTGGACAGCATTAAATAACATATCTGTTGAAATTGATGAAACGTGCCGTCTGATAGAAGCCTTCAACATGGCCAATGTGGTAGGCCGGCATCGATAAACACGCGACTTAATGTACCCCCATAGCCAAAAATCGCAAGGCGTCAAGTCTGGTGATCTTGAAGGCCACTGGTGTATAAAGTGGCGACTTATCACACGATCTTCACCGAACGTATCCTTCAGCAATTGTTAGGCACCGCGGGAGATATGAGGAGGTCCTCCATCTTGCATGAATGTTATTTCGCTCAGTGCTTGTCTGTCCTGCAATATGGGGATAACCTTTTCTCTCAAAAGTTGAACATAACGTTCACCAGTTACAGAAACGGTTTTAAAAGTTCTTCCATTTATTTCTTCAAAGAAAAATGGCCCAATAATAAAAGAAGAAGTGAACCCACACCAAACTGTAACTCTGGGCTGATGAAGTGGCATTTCTGTAAAAATCCTAGGGTTTTCTGTTGCCCAAATGCGGCTGTTTTGAGTGTTGACTTCTCCATTTAGAGAAAAGTGAGCTTCATCTGTCCACAGAACATTCGACAGCCAGTTTTCATCAATATCAATTTGCCGGAAAACCCATGCAGCAAATTCGTGACGCTTCTCAAAATCGCCGACTTTTAGCTCGTGAAATCTTTGAATTTTGTACGGGTATTTTTTAAGAAAAATTCTTAGAGCTCTCCAAACTGTTCCATACGAAATCCCCGTTTGTCGAGAAACTTGTCGAGCACTTACTTCTCCATACGTGGATAACGTTTCAATAGCTTCAACATTCTGCGAAACCGTAACAGCCACTGACTTGCGTGTCGATGGTCTTCCACTCCGAGGTTTTGCTTCCAGAGATCCAGTCTTCTCAAAATTTTTTATCATTCTCCTTAGAGAGTAGCAACTCATGGGTCCTTTACCTCTTCGAATACCTTTAAAGTTACGAAACGCTCGTAAAGCTTCAGTGGAAGATTCTGAATTGCAATAATAAAATTTCACCAAGAGTACTTTATCCTGTAGTGACGGCATCCCAGAGTAAAATAAATGATCAGGGATAGTTGAATTTTTCAAATGAATTAAAATAAACATAATCGATATATGGCTTCTGAAGCCAACTGTGCGGACGTGTTAGGCATCGCTTGTCTCGTACCGCGAATGGGATTTAACTCTGCATATCACAATATAGTATTAAAAGTAACTTCTAAAGTTTACCAAATTTTAAGAAAAATGGGTAATGAGATATACACCGATTTTGAGCGATGTTCTACACAAGACAGAATATTTGTAAGACAATGCCAAAATTGTTTTGAATTTAATCCGAACCATAAAACAAAAGACTGCCAAAACATTAAAATATGTAAAATATGCGGTGTACAGGGTAGCCACAACTGTACTGAAGCAACAAATTGTCACAATTGCTCTAAGCACCCTAAATTTAAAAACCTTTCTACAAACCATAAATCAAATTCAAGTGAATGCCCGATTTACAAATCACAAATAGACAAAATTATCCAAAGGACACAATATTCACAAATATACGAGAGAAATGATGTAGCAAATACAATTTAAAGCTTAATCTAAAATAGATTAATATCCTATATGATTGAAAATGTGAGATGTATTCAACAAAATGTAAGAAAAAGTTTTACTGCGATAAGTAAACTACAGGCCAACACTAGAGATGACCCACCTGACAAGGACGAGTGGGTAACACCCTCGTTTCCAGACAGTCATGAACCGGGATCGAATCCCGCGTTAACATTTTGTTTGATATGTGAATATCCTTCACCTGACATTCTTTTGATTCAAGAACCATATGTTTTACATGAAAATGTTATTTATGATATGGACTCTCAAATTATATGTTCGAATAAAACTGGGGAAAAATATACGGCAACTATAATTTTAAATAAAAATATAAAGTTCAGCAAAGAGGAAAAATTCACAAATTCTTTTTGTACAACCATATCTATTTCTACAGTTAAATCAAAATTAATTATTTCTAATTTCTACATTCATCCGAATACATTTATCCCTGTTCATCAAACATTCATTAGATATCTGCTCAAAACGTATATAAATCAACCTGTAATCCTTTGCGGTGATTTTAATTCAAGACATACTATATGGTTTGACAATGTTATAAACTCTAATGGATATAGATTACAACCTATTATAGACGATTGTAACCTCTTTATACATAACCTGAAAAAACACCCACCTGCCGCGGAGAGTAAGTATAATTGATCTCACAATCTCGAATAAACACTCCCTAAGTTTAATAAACAACTGGCATACCTCTGATCTGACTAATATTTCCGACCATGTTGCTGTTAAATTTGATATCAGGTTAAAGAATGGTCATTTATTCAATAATCAAATTTCCACTTTGAAAAAAAATGCGAATTGGGCAAATTTTTCTAATAACATATCATTACAAGATACAAAAAACTGGGAATTGATATAAGCAGAGTGAAAGATGAGGAAGACATTGATGGGATAGTGAACGCACTCATGAATTTATTGAGAGAAGCAGCATATAAATCTTCGAAGGTTAAATCCCCCATTAATAAACATGTTTCCAGAATTGACTGGTTGACTAATGAACTGGAAATAATGAAAAATCATTTTCATTATATTAGAAACTTGTATTACCGTCATAAAACAATCAGTTACAATACATTTAAGTTGGCAAGAAACAAATACACTAATGCAATAAGAAAAGCTAAAAGAACTAACTGGCGAAACGTTATTGAAGAAAATTACACAGATAATCCATTTGGTAATGCTTATAAGTTCTTCAATAAATTAAGATCCTCAAATGTAAAGAATGGAATTCCCATAATTGACAATTCACCAGAATATCTAAAAGAGCAAACAATGACCATATTAATGGACGATTTAATTCCTGAAGACGATCCTAATTTGGACAATTTTCAACAACAAATAATTAAAAATTTTAATCCTTTTAGAACTGCTTTGAGTTTGGGGAACAGGAAAAAGTCATTTGGTGCGATGTCTGGGGAATAGGGTGGTTGAGGTAGGATTTCTGTCCCGTTTTTCGCCAAAAAACTCGTCACCAAGTGCGCTGTGTGAGGGCGGGCATTGTCATGGTGTAGGATCCAGTCACCATTAGTCCATTTTTCTGGCCTTTTTTTCGAATCGCTTCCCTTAGACGGCGAAGAATGCTCAAATACATTTCCTTAATAACTGTTTGGCCTGCAGGAAGATACTCGTGATGAACAATGCCCTTGTTATCCAAAAAATCGACCAGCAACACCTTGTTTCTGGATTTCAATATCCTGGATTTTTTTAGTCTAGGCTCACCCTGACCTCTCCACTCGGCAGATTGACGCTTGGTTTCAGGGTCATAGCCATAGACCCATGTCTCGTCGCCTGTGATTATCTTGTCTTTCCATTCCGGATCCGTTCTTGTCATTTCCAGCATGTCCTCACAGGTTGCAAGCCGACACAGTTTTTGCTCATTAGTGAGGAATCTTGGGATGAATTTTGCAGGAGTCTTTTTGAGCCTCAAATCTTCGGTTACGATCCTTCCAATCGTTGTTTTAGAGATGCCTGTGTCTTGCTCTAGCTCCAGCAAAGTGGTTCGAGGATTTTCTTTTATCAAATCGGGGATTTTTTGCACATTTTCATCAGTCCTTTGAAATGTTGGGCGTCCTTGACGAGGATCATCTTCAATGGAAATTCTGCCAGCTTTAAATCTAGAATGCCATTCAAAAACAGTTGTTCTCTTTGGGGCGTTATTGGGGAATGCTTTATTAAGCATTTCAAAAGTGTTGGTTGCTGATATTTGAAGTTTCACACAAAATTCTATGCAAATCCTCTGCTTCAATTTTTGTTCCATCGTAAAATCGCCGCAGCGCAAGGTGTAACCTTTAAATAAATTAGAATAACTTTGGCGCGCGCGCACGTACCGCCTCGATATTGGTACCACCGTGTTGCCAGATATTTTTTCTATAATAAACTGTCAAATTTATTTACATTTTTCATTTATTTATTTTTTTTATGGACCCAGTCCGGGAACTTATGGGACATACCTTGTATTTAAAATTTTTCAAGGCGATTGACAAAATGAGGGAAGAAGTGCTCAACTCCCCAGACAACGGCTGATTGCTCCACCTCCCCTCTAAATTGCTTTTCCTCCTCACTCATGTACATATATAACCTCTTAGGGGAATCCCCTTGTAAGACGTGTCTTAATAAAGGTTTTTGTTGTTGTTGTTGTAATAGGGTAGTTACCTGGTGGAGAGAAGAGTTGAGGAAGGATTTAAAGGTCTGTTCTTTACATGAGGATTCAACCCAGGAGGAGTTCGTCTCGTTATTGACCATGTCTAGGAATGTAGTCCAGATAGGTATATGGTCAGTGAAGGCCATCTCACCTAATAAACCTCTAGTGGCATGGATAGCCAGTGAGCTGGATGCCAGAGTTACTTCTATAGAAGAAGATAAAGGCCCATTTGACCAGGTCGAGTCCACAGGAGGTCCCAAGAAATGAAGATCATTGAAGCTGGCGAACTCTTCAAGATTAGCACCCCGGAAGTCTAACCTCGCACCGATGCCCCAGGTAGGAGAGTGGGCGTTAGTGTCCATACCCAGGATCACTGGAAGAGAGGCCCGTCTTATCGTATCTTCCAGAAGAGGGATGAAATCATCGGCAGCTCTAAGGCCGTGCCAGTAGGCCGAGTGCACCATGATGATGCTCTGCTCTAGACATATGGCTATGGAGGTTATGGCGGTGTCTGGGGAGGTTAGAGGGATGGGATGAAGGTTGCTACGTGCCACAATTCCCGAGGGGATGTAGGCGCCTGGGACAAAAAAAATGCCTGAAACCCACGTGTGGGCCAGAAGAAGTTAGTTGAGACTTCTTGCAGGAGCACGATGTCGGCCTGTGTCGAATTTGCCAACTTTGCAATTTCAAGAATGACAGTTGGTGATTTTTTAGCGTTCACCTGCAGGACACGCAATGGCCTAGACATTTTAGAAAGAGGGAATCATATATCGCCGCAACTCTTTTTTATTAACGCGATTAAGGAAGCTTTCGTGAAAGCCCTTCTTCAGCTAACTATAGTGTACAAACAAGGATAGATTATATATATCGTTTTTAATATAAAATAAAATAAAAGAAAATAAAATTACCACGCCCCTATCGCCCTCGTTTCAATAGCACCGCGTGGCCACGTCATGTCTCTGATCCTAACTTCAAATATAATATAGTACAAAAATATCTTAAAAGAAATTTACGTAATTGAATAAATATAAATAATCAACTATATACAGTTCAAAGGATTTAGTGGAGACAAAAATGGAATGGCTATTGTTTTATATGGCTTTTGAAATTTTTTAGGATAGAAGGGGAACGTACTGTGATGGCAACTGTATACTTTTGTTTAATGGTTTAGGGTGCTTCATGGTTTCTATTGCTTCAAGAATGAGTCTTTGGGTTTTAGGTTTGGCATTTGTATGGAGGATTCTGGTATTATTGAAGTCTGGAGTGTGTCCGGTTTCTCTGACGTGGTCAACTATTAAGGAGTTTGGCCTAGACATTGTTACTTGTTCGGGGTATTCTCTCTTTTACAAAGGGATAGGTAGATAATGTGGCAAAGTGGTTGTGGGAGCTCCAGATTTTTTTTCTGCAGCGGCAGCAGCGGCTTTGGCTTGGCTCGACCGAGCATCGGATGCCCTCATGCTCTGCAGAGCCGCAGCGATAGCAGATTGGATGGGCAGCTGGACAGGCAGAAGCGCGGTGGCCGAAGCCACAGCAACGGAAGCATTGCTTTAAAGTATGACTGCGCTCATACCTGTGCACTAGACCCGCCACAGGAATTCGTCCATGTTGACCGAGGATTTCGGCGACTTGGTTGTCCACTTCGATGAACACTGTACTAGTGCTGTGTGCCGCATTCTTTGATCGATGGACTACCCTGATTTCACGCTTTTCCAGGAGTGACTGCACGGAGTGGTTGGAGCGGAAGCTCTCGCATATCTCATCGTCCCGCACCTCCCCGTCCACTCTGAAGAGGCAGTATCTTGGTAGGATAACCGGGCACTCGGGGCAGCTTAGGCCCGTTGGCAGGGAGTTCAGCCCAGTGGCCAGCTACTTTGCCATTTGGGTTGTTTTGGGGTGGAAAACCACCTCGCCGCTGGTGTTGATGGACGCCACCACGTGTTTTGATGACGCTAGGGAAGGATGAATCTTTTGAATTTCCCTCAAAAATTCCCTTGGGTTGCTTTGGGGTTAGCCGACCTGACGACGACATGCGATTCGAAGGAAGGAGCCAGATTCACAAATGTGGATTTCGCTTTGGGTTTCGGAGGTGCAGGCTTTACCGGCTTGTCTTTCTCTGCCACTACCGAGGCAAAAGAGGTGGAGGGAATCGGGACGTTGGCTGTGGGATTGGGTCTTCCTAGACTGGCTCCCTTGAAGGCGTCCTTAAGAAGAAGTTCTGCCTCTTGGACGAGAGTCAGTATCAGTCCTTTGGTGGCCATCTGTATTTTTTCGGGGGAGTCCAGGCTGGTGTCGGCAATGATCGCTTCGAAGGTTTGGCACTCAAAGTTGAACAAGTTCGCCGTGCTGTTGAATTTAAATTGGTGATGGGAAGACGGGAGGAGGTCTTCGTCCTCAGAACGCGGCCGCTTGTTGGCCTGCTGACTTCCTCCACCACCGCCATCATACTGGTTCAGCTCCATAAATAAAAACTATCAAAAAGCAAATCTACTCCAAAGAGAGTAAAAAAAGGCAGACCAGACAAAGAACATTATTCCGTTAACGAGATGAGGTGTGTATGGTTATTGGTTCGGCCAACAACAAATATCCAATTTATATACACATATATTTTTACATAATGAGGTTTTGAAAAATGCAAATAATCTTCATCTATTTACATGCACAACAATTTATTTTACCATCACTACAGCATAAATCACTCTTGGTGAAATTTTGTATTGCAATTCAGAATCTGCCACTGAAGCTTTACAAGCGTTTCGTACCTTTAAAGGTATTCGAAGCGGTAAAGGACCCATGAGTTGCTACTCTCTAAGGCGAATGATAAAAACTTTGGAGAAGACTGGCTCTCTGGAAGCAAAATCTCGGAGTGGAAGACCATTGACATGCAAGTCAGGGGTTGCTACGGTTTCGCAGAATGTTGAAGCTATTGAAACGTTATCCACGTATGGAGAAGTAAGTGCTCGACAAACGGGGATTTGATATGGAACAGTTTGGAGAGCACTAAGAATTTGTCTTAAAAAATACCCGTAAAAAAATTCAAAGACTTAACGAGCTAAAAGTCGGCGATTTTGAGAAGCGTCAAGAATTCGCTTCATGGGTTTTCCGGCAAATTGATATTGATGAAAACTGGCTGTTGAATGTTCTGTGGACAGATGAAGCTCAATTTTCTCTGAACGGAGAAGTTAACACTCAAAACAGCCGCATTTGGGCAACAGAAAACCCTAGGATTTTTACAGAAATGCCACTTCATCAGCCCAGAGTTATAGTTTGGTGTGGGTTCACTACTTCTTTTATTATTGGGCCATTTTTCTTTGAAGAAATAAATGGAAGAACATTTAAAACCGTTTCTGTAACTGGTGAACGTTATGTTCAACTTTTGAGAGAACAGGTTATCCCCATATTGCAGGACAGACAAGCACTGAGCGAAATAACATTCATGCAAGATGGAGAACCTCCTCATATCTCCCGCGGTGCCAAACAATTGCTGAAGGATACGTTCGGTGAAGATCGTGTGATAAGTCGCCACTTTATACACCAGTGGCCTTCAAGATCACCAGACTTGACGCCTTGCGATTTTTGGATATGGGGGTACATTAAGTCGCGTGTTTGTCGATGCCGGCCTACCACATTGGTCATGTTGAAGGCTTCTATCAGACGGCACGTTTCATCAATTTCATCAGATATTTTATTTAATGATGACCAATCTGTCATCTATCGTCTGCAGGCGGTGTTTGAGAATGAAGGTCGCCACATTGAACAAGGATTCTGACCTAATACAAGAGAGAAGGCAGTTACCTCATGTGTTATAAAAGCTTCCATGTATTATATTATCTACCAATGTTTTGCAGCTCTTTGTGTTGGGTTATGGGTAAATAAATTCTGTCCTCATATCTTGTGTCTTTTTTATTTGTGAAAAGTAATTTTTGTTTGTTTGTCATTTGCTCACATCTTATATTATGTCGTGCAGACCAAAGTGTTATAACTTCTCGAATAACACTCTACACACAATTTTACCCCTTATGTTTAATTTATCGCTTTTCGCTCATTAAAAGAAATAGCATAAGGAATATTCTCTGTAACCCCCCACCTTTAGAAATTTTGGGCAAAAAAAAAATAATACAAAATGATTTTACTACCACGTTTTTCAACGCAAAAATTTGATTTAAAAATTATATTTATTTGAGGGGATACATTTTTAAAAATCGTGTACAGTATAATAAACAATGATAACATTTGACAAGCCCATAGGATATTTGGAATAAAGTACGACAAATGTATTTTGTCACTCCCATCTATATTTCATTTGTTGGATCATGACAAATTTCCAGTTAAATAGTCGAGTGTCGCCAATTATTCAAGAAATTACACATTCCTTATAGCAAGAAATCCTATTAGTAGTACCATCATAATTTTTGGTACTATATTAACATTTCAAAAAATCGTGTATTGAATTCAGCTATGTTTTTCAAACATTCAATATATTTGACAAAACTCTATCAAAAATATAAATATTTTTGCTACATGTTTTAATTTGCATATACCTATTTTACATATCTCAGATTGTATTTAAAAATCGTTAACCATTTCTTCTAACTTTTGGCGAAATGGTGCTTTATTAATTAACGATTTGATATTATTAGGATTCTTTCCTGGTATACAAAAAGGAAAAATACGTGTCGATCAGTTATATTTTTCAATTAATCGAACAATTTGGCCGCTGAATTTCTGATTCTGGTACAGCGCCATCTAGGGAATGAAATTGTAACTAAAATCAATTTCGAAATTTTCAATATTTGCCATAAAAAATCCCATTGCATTCTGAACACAATGGTGTTTACCGCATTGCTCTAGCGCAAATATTCGCGGAGTTATTAATTTTTAAAGTTGTGCGGGACTTTTGGATCACCCTGTACATATTTTAAACTAGAACATCTGATGTTCTATTATTTCTGTGAATTTGTGATTATATTCTCTTATGAAAAGAAAATATATAAAATTCAGGTGAAAGAAACTTTTTACCTGAATTTTATATTTTTACTTTTCAAATAATTTATGTGTAACTATTGCTCATATATTCTCTTTGACTATAAGAAAAATTATCTAATTAAAAAAAAGTAATAGAATAACGGCAAGCTCTCTTCTTTCTCCCCCCCCCCCAAAAAAAAACTACAAGTAAAAATTACATATGTGTATGTAAATCAAAATATATTTCACAAAACATTACACGTATGAATAGAAAATCAAATTTAACATTCTTCAAATATACATAATTTATAAAAATTTAAAATTTCAATTTATCTAACGCTCTATGATAAAAAAATCTCATTTCGGAGTTTAACTTGATCAAATTTGCATTTGATTTTTCTTTATTTCGAATTCAGTAGCGCAATGTTGAACAATTGGATTATCGTTCCATACACAATGGGTACAATTCTTAATAGAATTTGATCAATGAATCTTCAACAATATATTTTCATATAGAATTCTGAGGAATTCTTCAATTCCTTTTAATCTAATATTGTTCAGAATGGAGCACATAACTCAATAGAATATATTTATTTTCCTAACTTCTCTAATTTAAAAAAAACATTTTTTTTAGATTAGGCATTTCTTTTATGGAAATGAAATTTAGTCACTGTTAAATAGAAATTTATGTGGGTAAAAGTTGAAAACAACAGAGACAGCTCTGCATAAAAAGACTAATATTACAATTCAAATCCTAAAGAAAAACAGCATTTCTTTATATATTGTAAGTATTTGAGTAAATTAATTTTAACTAATATTAAAATTTCGATTGTTAATACGCATCTTTATTAAAAGTACGTTTTAGCGTCTAATAAATAAATGCATTAATAGTTGAAGTTCAATAGTGTAGTTGAATATGTTGATATTAAAAATTTTGAAAGCATATCCTGAACAGAAGCACATGTTTTTAGATGGCGGACGCCATCTAGTGGAACAGAAATTAATTAAACATTGATTTAAGCTGTTATCAAGAAATCGGGTTGGCCAAATATCAGGGAACAGGTTAAATAATTGTTTATTTGATTTCTGTTCCACTAGATGTTGAAAACAAAACTAATATCACAATTCAAATCCTAAAGAAAAATAGCTTTTCTTTATATATTGTAAGTTTTTTTTTGTAAATTTCTTTTTAGCTAATATTACAATTTTGATTGTTAATACGCATCTTTATTAAAAGTTCGTTTTTAGCTTCTAATAAAGCAATGCATTACTAGTTGAAGTTTAATAGTGTAGTGAAATATTTTCTTTTAGAAATTCTAGTTTTTTTTTTTTCGTTTATCATTACTCTTCACAATTCATCCTTTCATACTTCATCCCTAAGGATAGAAATAATCGTTATTTCTCCTTAAAATAAATTTATACTTTTCGTTCAAAAGAAACATTTGCGATATAATTGTCAAACATCGTTCTACAATCATATGTGGCATTATATTATAAATTCTAGTATTATTTTCAAACGAAATTCCTATTACTAAACATTGACATTATGACAAATGAACAGATATTAGGGCATATTCCTATACTTTACTGGTGATGATAAATAATAACACCAGTTTTAACGATTTCAGACAAGCTTACCTGCATACCATGGTTTCGGGAATTTACAGTTGTAGCGAAAGTATGGATTTTTAATATAAAACTGCAATGTGTCCATAGTGCCAAGCCACAAGTGGAGCCGACATATTTGCATAGAATAAGGAACGAGAGCCCAGCAGAGGCAAGATGATGGTTGCCGTCAGCAAGTTTTTTTTTATTTGACATATCGGACGCTATATCCCAGCTTGGGATACTTGCGCCTAAATACATTTTATCAACCAATATACAATTCATTTTATATACGATTCAATAACCGGATAAAAACAAAATTAAAAACGAAAGGTTAGTTTTCTCAAACAGAAAAGAAAATCTAAAATGAATTTACAGAAATTTTGAATCTTACATAAGTTTCTTTGTTATATACAAATTCGAAAATTTCTTCGATGGGATAAAAATAATTATTTCTGTAGCTGTGAAAGATTGGACATTCTATAAATAAATGTATTGAGTTTTGATTTTCTTTACCACAGAAGCAGCTAGGATAATCCGTTGCCCCAAATTTCGAAGGAAATTGTCCAAAATTATCATGATTTGTGATGAACTGTAAGTTATAAAAATTTGGATGAAAATAAAAAGGAATTCCAAATGGGGAAAATTTTCGGAATGTTTCATTAGTGTTTACTATAGTTTTGATAAATTGGCCAATTCGTACAGCAAGTTGGTACCAGAGTCCAGTTGGACTTTATCTCATACCTCCTGCTCACCAACTGCTTACTACACCAGCTGCCTATTCAGTTCACCATAGAAGGTATTTTATCTCGAGGAAGGGGATCTATCTATTTTCTATAGCTTCGACCAAGAATTATATCTTATATTGGACACTTTTTTTTGTTGTAAAAATTCTCTTCATTGGCTCACACGTTTTTTTCAAAAGTCCAAATCCACCAGTGAGTGAAAGTAATTAAAGTGCTATAGAACACTTGTAAGTGCGTAGGTTCAGCTGCTTTCTACATATGTGTAGACATGTGGTGTATTTATGTGGTGAAAGGTATGAGTAGTCGTTTACCATAATGACGTACTTGGGATTTCCACCTTCACCACCGCCCAACCACCATCTAATCGATTTAAATATTTTCCCTTTGTTTTACAGTTATCTTTCAGAAATTGGTCGAAAATAGAGAGCTGATTCAATGAAATTTTAAACACTGTTACACATTCCTAGTTTGCGGTATCGGTCAATAGATGGCGTTTAGTTTTGACATTTATTTTGGCTAGAGTCGACCTTTGCTTTTATAGATTCATAATCCCTGAAAAAAATTAATGCTCATCCATTTATTAATAGAAGCTCATCTTATATCAAACTTGTATATTTCTTCCTCCAATGTAGTTCGCATAAATACAGAGGGTGTTTACACTTATAGGAAACAAGTTTTATTATAAAATATTAAAAATTAACACCCTATTTGAAATTTTTAAAATGTTCTATTTGAAAGATTGTTTGTTTATTTACAGAACGGCACCTGAATTACCACGATAGCAGACACTTTCTGATCATGGTCATACTCAAAAGATCCCATTCTTCCTTTACCACTTTCCAGAGACCTTCAATTGTCCTAGGGTGTCTCTTTCCAAGTGCACTTTTAAGGCATCCAAAAATGCAAAAATCCATCGGGGCTAAATCAGGAGATTTTACAGAGGTTCTGTTCTTTGGAATAGTGTTGATTCCTGTTCTTTGCCTTAGATTTTTAAAATAAGCTTGGGTTGAAGATGAGGTATGGCTTGTGGCGTTATCATGGTGAAACCAGACTTTGTTGCTCTGTTTTCCATAGATAGAGGGAATATCATTTAAAAATATAGGTTCTAAAATGTTGTTTTGATAGTACTCTGAGTTTATTTTGGCATTTCTTTCAACTTTTCTTATTTTTAATTTTCCTTCATATGATATACCGCATGCCACCATAAATCCTTTGGGGTAACTTTCGGCACATTCCTTCAACCTAATTGGCCTAGATTTTTCCAACCCTTTTTTGATAGTATATAGCTCTTTTTCTGTCGCAATCGGTTAAATATACCCATGCTTCGTCATATGTAACAATAAATTTCCATCTATCAGCAGCCAAGAAATTTTCATAAAAATATCTGCTGATAGTGTGTCGCTGACGAATATGGCTCTGAAACAATTTGTGAACCGCATGTTTTTTGTAGCTTTTAGGCCTAAATCTTTTTTTATTATTTTATTTATCGTTGACACTGATGTTCCTATTAATTTGGCTATATCTCTTTGTGGCCTAGGATTTTCTTTTGCAATATATTTTTTCACTTTTTTGACAATTGCAGGAGTTCTCACAGATATAGGGTGATAATCTTTTGTCCATTTCTCCGTAGGTGCTTTGAATAAAAACTTGATATTTTTGTCGTGAATAATATTATAAATACCCTTTTTAGAAATGTTGATATAATCTTGTTTACATATTCTAATTATGTCCAAATAGGTAAGATTAGCTCTGGAAAGTGGTAAAGGAAGAATGGGATCTTTAGAGTATGACCATGATCAGAAAGTGTCTGCTATCGTGGAAAATCAGGTGCCGTTCTGTAAATAAACAAAAGGGCTTTCAAATAGAACATTTGAAAAATTTCAAATATGGTGTTAATTTTCAATATTTAATAATAAACTTGTTTCCTATAAGTGTGAACACCCTCTGTATCTATCTATATACTACCATTTAAATAAAAGACAAATGCTTAATATTTCAAAATATTGCTACTTTTAACTTTATTATATTTAAATTTTAAAAACCTATATAAACTTAAAAGGAAGCATTCTTTGTGATATTTTAAAAATAATTACGTTTATATATATATTTTTTAGTTAATAGGCATGTACATTCAGTATTTAGTTCAAACCAATTGCCACTTCACAAACGTTCATTTCTATATTAAATTAAATCAAGAAAAAAAGGATAGTTGAAATATGAAGAGGAATTCACGGTCACATAACACATCTAAAAGCTCCATTAAAATTATAGAAGGGTACATATTTTTTCTAATTAATGAAAAAAAAAACCCTTTCAAATGAAGTTATAATTTGGAGGTATAAATTTATAATTAGTTTCCTGGATTCTTTTTTATAAATATTTGGGTCAATTTGTTTGTGAAGTTTTAATGAGAATAAAAATAAATAATCCTTTTAAATGAGTGCTTAATTTGAATAGTTTATATAAGTATAAAAATAGAATGTATAAAGTAGATGCGAATTTTAATTTAAAAGTTTGGTTACTTAATCTTTCCAAACCCTATAGTTTTTACCCAAGTTAAATTAAAGAGTTTACAGTCAAAAATTGTATTAACTTATAAATACACACACGTATTCAAAATATTGTGACGAAGAAATAATTTATATTTTATTATTTAATTTAATTATTCAATGAAAATATTTAACACACGATTATTGCTAAGAATTAGTGCAATCATCATACATGGTCCTTAGCTTGCTTGCTCAATATTCTCTAGCTGTATATAGTGGTTCTTGTTTGATAATTGTTGACTAGTCGTACTGACGTCATCAATAAATACTTTCATATCTTAAGATATTCCAAGACAGATTTCTATGCTACAATATAAACAGTTTACTTTTTATATAAACGAAAAACTATATACTAACCATGTTGTTAACAAACCTTTGTTTTAAAATATGTAGGGTAAAAATACAGTATTTTTTGTTTATATCCAAAAATTATCTTTATTTTAAACTATTCACTAAATAAGCAGCTATCGAGAAATAGAGAAAGTAGACATAACTCCTCTAGGGCTGAACGCCAACTATCCGATTCAAGTAATATTAATTTATTACATGCATAATAAACAAACAAAAATCTAAACTAACTAACCTATCAATTAAATAAACCAATTATTTATTTTATGATGCAATAGGGCGCCATCTGTTATGAAAATTCGAAACTATTATGAACGCGTATGATTCTTTTAAAAAAAAAAAGGGTAGATTAAACTGGCAAAACCGCTGGGAGGGTTCACCACTGATGAGCCAGGCCCTCTCATCAAATTTTCCACTGGAGTAAGGATAGTAGAAATTGCCATTTTTAAAAATAATCCTACGCGTCTATAATAGTTTCGAATTTTTATAATTACTAATATTTATATAATAGGCAGGTGTCTAGAAATAGGGAAACTAGACATATAGTTATATAGACTCTAGTTCTGTTTTATAGCTTTTTTTAAAGATAGGCCTGGTGAATGTAATCCTATATTAGCTATATGCAATATTTTTTATTTGTATATACAACATTTATAACTACTTTGTAATTTTGTCCATATATTATTAGCTTGAATCAATATACTTCACACTTATTTAGATTTAATTCTTATTATGGTGGTGGAGGAATCGTACACGCCGTCGAATTTCTAAAGCCACCGACCAAGGATCGAATTCCATATTGGAATATTTTTTCCTGAGAAAGAAATGTATTTAATGGCCCCAGAATTTTGTTAAAGTACAACCCTATCCATGTGTGAAAATAACCAAACGGGTTTCTAGAACAATTTTGAGTTCAAAAGTCGAATTGATTTTTATATAGGTAGACATATGGTTGTTGTTGTGTCCAATGAAGAGCCTCAGATGCCTCCATACATCTCTATCACAGCAGCAGCAATGTTCACTATCTTGGGCATGTAAAGCTGCTGCTCTGGGTCCATGTTGATTTTCTGTTGTTGTTGTTGTTCTCGTGTTCAATGAAGAGCCTCAGATGTTTCCATACATCTCTATCACAGCAGCAGCAATGTTCACTATCTTGGGTATGTAAAGCTGCTGCTCTGGGTTCATGTCAATTTTATGTTGTTGTTGTCGTGTCCAATGAAGAGCCTCAGATGTCTCCATGCATCTCTCTCTATCACAGCAGTAGCAATATCCACTATCTTGGGTGTGTAAAGCTGCTGATCTGGGTCCATGTTGATTTTCTGTTGTTGTTGTCGTCGTCGTGTTCAATGAAGAGCCTCAGATGTCTCCATGCATCTCTATCACAGCAGTCGCAATGTCTATTATCTTGAATATGTAAAGCTGCTTCTCTGGGTCCATGTCTAATTTTTGCAAGGCTGCGGCCATTGCTCGGCATGAGAATATGTGGGTAGGTCTTAGTTCCACACCAGGACAGTTGTTGCATGTCCTAGACATATGGTACACTTACAATAAGAGCTGTTGCTTACTACCCACAATGATGATCATGGAATACTTGTTATAGGTACATATAATTAGTTTGTTGTTACATTTTTAAATGTATCATTGAATGATTGAATTAAAGTAGACCATTCACACCCACCACATACAACACAAACACTATATATAAAGTAAGAATAAAAAAAGACTTACCTATACTCAAGCTATTGACTGGCGAAATCTCTAAAAGAATCAACACCGATAAACTAAACTTATATTATATTAAAAATAAAAATACTTCAGCCAGTAAATATTTTTATTATCTCGACGTTTCGACAAAAATATTTTGTCCTCGTGAGGACCAAAAAATATTAAAGCATCCTGCAAAGCCTTAAACATTTTTGGAAAATTTTAACGCCTTGCCAAATGTTTTAATTTTTATTTGCTCCTGACGAAGAGACAAAATATTTTTGTCGAAACGTCGAGATAATAAAAATATTTACTGGCCGAAGTATCTTTAATTTTAAGAACTATGAATGCCGGCCTTGAGCCTCTATCTTTACGATGTTTTATCTTGTTTGATAATGTAAGATAATTTTATTTTTAAAATGGTATAAGGATATCTTTAAAAACAATAAATATCTTCAAATATAGAATATACATGATATTTCTGTACGTATTCATAATGAAGTTTATTTTTTATACTTAGTTTCTCTTTAAAAATGTCAAAAATTAATTCAACATTTTCTACTGCGATGAGAAAATTGTATTGATGGGTTAAAACAACTTCTAAACGAGGGTTTCAAAATATTTTCTCACCATTCAGTAGAAATTACTAAAGGATTTCTATTTAAAAAAAGCATCTTCAAAAAAAGTTTTTTATATAATATTTCTAATTTTAATCGGTGTGTGTAGCGTTTATCAAACAGGTTCTAAATTCAAAGAATTTTTTCAGGAATATTTTAATTTAAAAAAATTGTTGCCACTTCTAAACCTTTATGGAAATTTTTGAATAACGACTGGAAGCGAAATTTATCTTTCAAAATTTAATATTTCAGGTTTTTATTTACTTTATTTGGGCCGCTCTGTGTGATTTTCACAAGTGTGAAGCCATCGACGTATTTTTGGATTCCTTTTCCATCATTTCATTTAATATGTCAACATTTTATTTATTTAGAACTTCGAGAGAATCGTAAAAATATTTCTTAGGAAACAAATAACCTCCATATATTTATGTGTTTCAATGTATTAAAGGCCCCAACATAATTAAAGACTTAAAGCCTCGATTTTGTTCCAAATTCTATATTTCTCTGAATAGTAAAAAGGTTTGCAGCTGAATAATCTCTTTACACCATTAAATGATATTTAAAGATCATTAAGTAGCTTATACTGGTTTAGATTTATGAGATTCTCTGAAATTACCCTTTTTAACATTTTAAAGCACTGAAAGTTGACGCAATGTTGATGAACTGACGAATCTTTCAAGGGATAGAAAGATTCAAACTTTCTCCAATCTAAAAAGAAACTTAAATTCCAATATAGCAATAAGTTACAATCAACAATCAGTGAGTCATTCATACTAAATGATTACAAAATGACTTCAACTATATTTACCTTTATTAATATATTTTCCAAAGTCTTTTCTACAATAAGAGAAAATATTTGATAAGAGAGCTTAGTTCATCAATAGTAAAATCATCAAAATGCCCCAAATTGACATTATCACACTTCAATTAAAATGCAAAACAAGCTGAATTGTACATATCCAATAAAATATACAAGTATATACCCTTTTTTAAAAAGTGAATCATTAAAATGTATATAAATGCACCTTTTAAGAAATGTACAATTGATGGCATAAAAACAATACATCTATTTTAGGTTCTATGAACAATGGGCATATAGATTTAGGAATACTAAAGTGTACCTGAATGGGATTTGTTTTGTAAGAGATGCGTTTCTTTTATTGTTGTCGTTTCCGTTGTATCTAGCCTTGTTTGTTGAAAAGGTTTTATTCATTTTGTCAATTATCCAGAGTTTATTTCTTAGTGATTGAATTATTTACTGGGAGGACGTATTTTGTGGCTTCGTGGAGGGTTGTAAAGCATTTATTTCATTGTACAGGTTCATAGATTGTCTGTGTAGGTATTCGAGTGAGTGTTCATATAAGATGTTTCTAATAATGATATTGTTTCTACAAATATTGTATGCTTTCTCTATATTTGTTTTAATCTTGTTCAAACATTTAATGTCTCTTTAAATATATATGTAACAAGTCAAATATATAGCCAAATATAAATAATTTATGCACCTTATCCCAGTACAATATCACATTTGTACTATTTATTCACATTGTGTCGCGGTCTCACGCAATTCTGGCCTTAACTACCCGTTTAATGATTTTTCAGGATGCCTGAATGACCAGGTTTTTGGCCTTTGAGGTACAGCTTGCACCACGCTGATGTGGGCCAACAGCCCGAAACGCGTCCGTGGTTATCTTTTCTTGATCAATCAAGAATGGGTATTTGGCCAATTCTGGAATATTTAAAAATCAACAAGAATAGTTGATATTTATTCCGATAGTGGCGCAAGCCATCAGAAACTTTAAGTTGCACGATAAGGAGATGCTCTTTCTTATAATAAATAAAATTATTAACAGTATTAATAGAATATATCAATAACTTTTAAATATTAGAAATATAATCAATTATCAATATTTGAAATTTGGTGCAATTAGGCGTTTGATTTCTATATTTGCGAAATTATAATTAAATCAAAATGTTTTGTCTCCAATAGCTTCTGTGTATGTAGTGCGAGTCTTTTAGTAAACTAAATTCTAAAAATGATTCTTCAGCATCAAAACAGAAAATTTTCGATTCCGTAATGTTCTCTGTGATCTGCCATCCTCTCGTATTTGACAGAGTTTACCAACTTCACAACCTCAGTACTGATGAGCGCCATAGCCTGGAACCATCGTTTAAAGTTTGGAATTTTGTTTTCTGCAAATGGCGTAGTGTTTTATTAAATAATTCGAAGCTTTTAGTTATGATCATAGAAAATATAAATACCTTCTTTTGATAATTTTGATAAACTGCTTGAAGAGATAAGTGATTTTGTAATGCTACCATATCTTTAAGATAGTTTGCGACTATTTGTTATATACATGATTTCGTAGGTTGATTGAGAAAACTATATTGGAATTATTGCAAGTAGAGTCAATTTATTGAAATTATAATATGCGCAATAGTAGTTAAAATGATATGACTTCTATTTTTGGAATGTTACCTCTGTTATAGCTAAGACAGATTAGATTCCAGTGCAGAAAATATTGTTATTGTGTCTTATCCCCTTGTGTAAAGATTACACGAATTCCAGAAAGTGTACGGACTATAGCGACAATCACCTTGTTCATTTGGGCCATCTTCGTCTGAAACGCCTTCTTTACAAGCTGGATAGTGTTGTTGGGAACTTTATTGCAATATCTTTCAATAATTCAGCAATAAATTTAGTGGAGGGAGTTGCAGTCTGGAGAGTTAAGGGGCCAAATATGGTGGCTACAAGGGTTGGGTTAACTGTCAGCCATATTAGTATCTTTTTACTTTGTGGGCGCAAATAATGTTTACCAGAGTTGAATCCAAGAAGATGGGTTATCTGCCCTATCGAAATATTGACATTTGAAATTGTAATATATTTTAATCTTTAGTTTGGCAACGCCAACTATTTATCATCATCACTTAATAGCGAGCAGAATTTGCATGTAACTTGAGAAATAAACAATAAGTTTTGTTTACTGCGTCTTATTAAATTTCCATAGAGCATAAAGAATATAATTGTGTAAACGAACAACATAACATGGTGGCAGCGGTAAGTCTATCGTTTTAAAATATAAAAATATATGTATAATAACTATTCTAACTTTTTTATATTTTGCTTTCTCATAAATTATAAAAAAAATAATTATGAATAATTTACCACCGCCTTCTGCGTTTAAAATAGATCTAAATGATCCTAATAAATGGCCAAAATGGCGTAAAAAATTCGAAAACTCCATCATAGCAAGTGATCTTGATTAAAAAAAAACAACAACAAAGGGCTATTCTATTACACATTATTGGCGATTCAGCGCTTGAAATATATAATACATTTGGTTTTGAAGAAAATGCTCAAAGCCCTACTATCAAAGATATTCTAGATAAATATGATCAATATTTTAGACCATTTAAAAACACCATATATAGAAGATATATTTTCTTTACTTGTGAACAAAAGCTAAATCAAACTTTTGACGATTTTGTCACAGAAATTAAAAGTAAGGCTGAAGACTGTGAATTCGAAAATATTAAAGATTCTCTTATTAGAGACAGAATTGTTCTGGGTTGTAGGGACACATCACTTAGAGAAAAATAATTACAGAACCCCGTTTTGACACTGTCATTGGCTATTAATCAAGGTCAGGCGGCGGAGGCATCGCAAAAACAATTAAGAAACATTGAAAAAGATTCAATTGATGCTATAAGGAAAAACTTTAATGAAAAATATGAACCTACCACCTCTTTGAAGAATAGCTACACAAGTAACCCAGTTAGAGCCAATTTTAATAAATTAATCAGGTGCTCAAAATGTAACATGGCTCATGACTTTGGAAAGTGCCCTGCATATGGAAAAGAATGTTACAAGTGCAGACAGCCAAACCACTTTTCAAATTGCTGCAAAAATAGAGCAGTTAGGTGTATACAAGAAATTGAAGAAGAAAAGGATAACCTACTGATTATAGACTCAATCATGGTCGGCCAAGTGTTAAGGAAACCGTGGAAGGAACTAATTTACATACAAGGACACCCTGTTGATGTTAAACTTGACACTGGAGCAAATGTAAATATTCTGCCAGAAAAGCTAATAAAAGAATGGCCTAATATGCCATTGCTGGAAACAGCAGATTGCAAAATATCTACTTATACAGGGCAACAAATCCCAGTAGTAGGAAAATGCCAACTAGATTGTAAGACGAAATACGCTTGCAAAAAAGTTACATTTTCAATTGCTAACAACTCAGCAGTTCCTATACCAGGTCTGGATGAGTGTGTGAATTTAAATTTAGTAAAAAAGGTGGAAACAATAAGTTAAATTAGCGTTACTCTTACAGGAAATGGCCATTTGAGTTATATATATGACATTAAAATATCGAACAAGGTGGAGCCTAAAATAAGTCCAGCCATAAGACTACCCAGAGCATTGCCTCAACCAGTAATGGAAGAACTGTTTAAAATGGAAGAAGATGGGATTATTGAAAAAATAGAAGAACCGTGGGTATGGGCGCACCCAATGGTAGTGGTAAAGAAACCATCGGGCAAATATCGGGTATGCATTGACCCAAGGGAACTGAATAAATGGGTCTTGAGGGAGCATTACACCTTACCTGCACCTGAAAACATTTTGGCAGAAATACCTAAGGCTAAATTTTATTCTGTATTAGATGCGAAATCTGCATTTTGGCAAGTGCTACTAAGTGAAAATACATATAAATATTTAGTGATGAGTACACCATTTGGGCGTTATCGATTCTTGAGGCTACCATTTGGAATTTCCAGTGCACCTGAAAATTAAAAAAAAAATATGCACAAGATATTTTGTGATATCCCTAATGTGGTCTGCTATATAGATGACCTTCTAATATGGAGTAACTCAATTGAAGATCATAACTCTACTCTAAAAAAGGTTTTGGATTTAGCCAGAGAAAGTAGACTGAAACTTACATTAAATAAACTTCAAATGGCCACAGGGATAGTTAAATTTTTAGGTCATACCATCTCATAGGAAGGAATTTCACCTGATCAAGATAAAGTTGGAGCCATTGAAAATATACAAATATCTAAAAATAAGCAAGAATTGCAAAGAATACTTGGGACCGTAACTTATCTTGCCAAATTCATACCGGACTTATCATCAAATACTTCTAATATGAGAAACCTGCTTAAAAAGGATATAATCTGAAATTGGAATATTGCAGCAGATCAAGAGCTGAATTTTATCAAAACTCTCCTAACTAGTCCACCAGTATTGAGACACTTTGATCCTAATGAACCACTAGAACTTTTTGCTGATGCAAGCAAAGACGGGTTGGGTGCTATACTAATGCCAAAAGAAAAACCTTTATCTTATGCATCTGCATCTCTTACTTCTCCGCAAAAACATTACTCCCAAATTGAAAAAAGAATTATTGGCTTTATATTTTGGATGTAAAATGTTCCATTACTTCCTTTATGGTAGAAAATTTACTGCATATACAGATCATAAACCTTTGGTTTCTTTATTGAAGAAAAACTTTGATCAAATGTCACCTAGACTCCAAAGGTTGTCATTGTATTTATTAAATTATCAATTTGATTTGAAGTTCATCCCAGGAAAGAGTATGATACCTGCTGATACCCTTTCCAGACATTTCTTGCCCCAGGAACAAATGAAAGATAAAGAATTAGACTTATGTACTCAAACGTTTGTTTTAAATGTTGAGATCAAAGACCAGAGATTAACGAGACTACAGAAGGATACTTTAAATGATAAAGAATGCCGTTTGCTAAAGCAATATATTTTAACAGGTTGGCTCTTACACAAAAAGAACTTGCCTTCTAACCTCAAACCTTATTGGGAATTCAAAGAAGAACTTCATGAATGGCAAAACTTGATTTGCAGAGGTAATAAACTTCTAATACCAAAAACCCAAAGAAGCGATATTTTAAAGATACTCCATGCTTCACATCAAGGTATAAACAATACAATTGCATTAGCCAAAAGGTCCATTTACTGGCCTGGAATGAATAAAGAAATTGAAGAATTAATCAATAACTGTTCAATTTGTCAACAAACATCAAGAGCAAATCTTAAAGAACCTATGCTTCCACACCAAGCACCTGATTATCCATGGCAAAAGGTAGGGATCGACATTTTTCAAATAGAAAGCTTAAAATATCTCTTAATAGTGGACTACTTCAGCAAATACCCAGAAATATATCAACTCCAAGATATGACAACAGACACCATAATAAGGAGATTAAAGAGAACTTTCTCGAACTTTGGAATTCCTGAAACTTTGGTGAGTGATAATGGGCCTCCATTCTTTTCAAAGGAGTTCCAGAACTTTACTAGAACTTGGAATATAGTCCATGTAACATCTAGTCCTTACCATGCACAGAGTAACGGGATGGTAGAACGAACAGTTCAAACTTTAAAGAAATTGATAAAGAGATGTGGGGAAGAAAGTACAGACCCCTACTTAGCTCTTCTCAACTTACGAAACACACCACACAATAATTTGCCATCACCTGCACAAATTCTGATGTCAAGGAATTTAAGGTCTATAATACCTTCGAAGACATCCCAGTTCGTGCCCTCTATGATTAACAATAAGGCGATCCAGAAGCAGCTAGTAGATAATCAAGTTAAAATGAAAAACTATTACGATAGACACACTAGACCGGCAGACCCATTTTCTATCAAGGATAGAGTTTGGTTTCAAAAAGATAAAAGATGGATCCCAGGCCAGATAACAAACCAAACCATGAGCCCCGATCCTTCTGCGTGAAAGATCGAGAAGGCAATGGTAATAGAGGAAATGGTATTCACATCCGCCAGGATAAACGGAATGAAACAACCCACACAGATTGGGAGAAACCACTAGAACTGAGCCAGGAACAAGCTAATTTGCAAGACCTGGAAGAATCCACATCACAGCATTCTACACAGCCTACATCTTCTGGACAACTCTCTTCTCCTGGATCCCCAAGGAACGTGACTACCACAGGACCCCCAGAGAGCTGGACCAATGGTTCCCCAAAGAACCTGATCACCACTAGATCTGGTAGGGTGGTTCGACCCCCACGCAGATTGAACCTTTGATGGTTAAAGAAGGAACAGGTAATATATTTTAATCTTTAGTTTGGCAACGCCAACTATTTATCATCATCACTTAATAGCGAGCAGAATTTGCATGTAACTTGAGAAATAAACAATAAGTTTTGTTTACTGCGTCTTATTAAATTTCCATAGAGCATAAAGAATATAATTGTGTAAACGAACAACATAACAGAAATAAATATTATAATGCATTAGCGCGCCATCTGTTATCAGAATTCGATCTGCAGTAAGGGCAGTAGAAAATCGTTTAATTATAAAAATAATCACGCGCGTCTATAATAGTTTCGAATTCTCAAAATAAATATTTATGATTCAAAAGAAGTTAATATATTCATTAAATATTATATCAAACTGAAATATTTAATAACACTTAAAGTTATCTTCTCTATTCCAACTTTGAACCTATCTCTAAACAAAAATTAATGCTTTAAAATACCATCAATTTTAATGCTAAAAGAATATGTCGAAAATCAATTTAGGTAATTGGGTAAATTCCGATAATCTGGGTGAATTCACATATCTGATATTTATAAGAAAATATTATGTTTTAAATACAATATAATTTTGATGAGAAAAATATAGTCAATAGAGAGTTTGGTATATGAGTTATTAGCTATCTTTACATTTATAATTAGAGAGAAAGCCTGCATGGATTTCTGAAAGGTAAGCCTATAAGGAAACTGTAATTTAAATATTACAAGTAGTGAAGTAGTTATTTTACTTGTAGTAAAGTAAAAATGAGCGAAACTTTTAAAGGTATTCGACGTTTATTTTTCAACTGTGAAAAAAGAGGAAAATTAAAATTTTATTTTTACTCATAAATCTCAGATCCATGTGCGCAACGGGGCTCTGGCACATTTGTAAGTTCATAGTCAAACTGCTTTTCACATGTGTATAGACATGTACTGCACTTAAA
>CP092879.1:23570631-23656335 GCA_030710605.1 Cordylochernes scorpioides | reverse complement strand
CCTATGTGGATATTTACGTGTAAACGTTTAAGCTATTTTATGTACATAGTTTCAAATTATATATATACATTTTATTTTTAGTTTTAGAGAGAGAGTGAAATTTATTTAAATTTACATTTTAGAGCAATAATTATACAAGAAATAAAGTTTATTTACACACATATTATCAAAAATGTTTAATATATTGTTAGAATTAACCACAAAATTAATGGTAAAAATATAGAATATTTTAAAATACAAAGCCTATACTAACTAAAGCTAGAATTTTTAATTCATTAATGTAATTTAGGTCCACGGTAGTTGAGATAGACTCTGCAGAATCTGTTAAATTTTCTATATTCTTCTTTACTGGAAACCATTTGTCTTAAACTGGAACTGTTCATTTGACATTGTACTCTCAAATCTGCAACAAGCGGGCACCGGATTAATATATGCTCAGGGTTGTTATCTTCTTGGTCACATAAGCAGATTGAAGAATCAATTCTGCCAATTCTATATAAGTATGTGTTAAAGTCTCCATGCCCCGTAAAAAATTAATATTGTAAAATTTGGCTGGATATAAATTTTGGTAATCTTGAGTTTTCAAAATATTCGCTTAAATTATCATTAGAATCTTCATAATATCTTTGAATTTTTTCATTTATAAAGTTAAATATTATATGAATCATAGATTTATAGAATACAATTCCTAATTCTATTTACAATAAATATGTATCGAAATAAACCATTCTCTGGAGATCTATCATTATATTTGTTTACCTTCTTACTTTATTTAATTTTAAATTCACAGAAAATAATTTCAATTCTCTAATGAGAAATTTTTAATCAAAATACCAGGGGATAATTAGAGACGCTCTCAATTAAATATACTGTGATTAAAATGTAATATTCAGAATTAATTTGAAATTATTAGAGAGTTGATGATCACAAATTTAATTCCTAATAATTGAAATCCTGGTTTATTCAAATTTTGAATAGATCAACTAAAAAAAGGGTCCTTTGTTACTAGCGCATGGAATTAATTCGTCGTTGGCCCTCGCCAGTGTATAGCCATCAGAAACTTTAAGTTTCACGATAAGGGAATGCCTTTTTCTTAATTTATACACCTTATCCCAGTACAACTTCACATGTGAGAATTATTTTTTCATATATATATATTTAAAATAAAGAAGGCATCTCCTGACCACGAGAACATGTGCTTTTAGATGGCAGAGCGCCATCTAGTGGAGCAAAAATAAAATAAACGTTTATTTAGCTTGCTCCGTGATATTTGGCCAACCCAATTTCTTGATAAATCAAGAAAGGGCATCCACGAACGCGTTTCGCGCTGTTGGCGCTCGTCAGCGTGGAGTAGGCTGTATCCACTGCGACCAAAAAGATATTTTGGTCCCAGAGGCTTCTTGAGAAATCAAGAAATGGGTATTTAAGGCCAAATTTGCGTAAAGACGCTTAACACATGAAAAAAACCATAGAAAAAAATCAGGAGATGCCTTCTTTATTTGGTCGCAGTGGTTACAGCCTACTCCACGCTGACGAGCGCCAACAGCGCGAAACGGGTTCGTGGATGGCTTTTCTTTATTTATCAAGAAATAGGGTTGGCCAAATATCACGGAGCAAGCTAAATAAACGTTTAGTTTATTTTTGCTCCACTAGATGGCGCTCTGCCATCTAAAAAGCACATGTGCTCGTGGTCAGGAGATGCCTTCTTCATTTTTAATATATAAATATTTATATTTGTGAAAAAATGATAGAAAGAAAAAGTGCTCCTGGTTAGGATATGCCATTTTTCATTTTAATATATATATATATGGTGTGTACCAAAAAGGGAATTTCTCCCTTTAATTATGCACTAGAACAATACATTACTTCAGTAAAAAACTTTACTGTTGGTGTTTAAAATCGGCCCTTACACTTCAGCTGGGAAGACCTTTTTGGTAAATTCGACCTACTAAATAACTCGTAGGATATTATGAAATCGAAGCCACTCATTTACTGATGAGGGACAGATTCGAAACCATGGCATACAAGTTGACCTTTTATCTGAATTTGGTGTTGGGGTTCATTCTTTATCCTCACTAGTGAAATTATTTACTACGGTGGTGACCATGAGCATCCTTTTGATGTATAATTAAAGGGAGAGATGCCTCTCTAGATATATGAATTTCATCCTCCTGCAACTTTATGTTGTATTCTAGCCTGCGGCCCTTGCCACTTCACCAGCTTAAACACTTGTTTGGTAAATTCGACCGATTTCATAATCCCTCTCATAGGATGCTATGGAATCGAAGCCACTCCTGTACTGATGAGGGTCAGAGCCCGAATCCATTAGGTATAATAAAATAATTATTTTGTTCTCTAGCATCATAAACTGTTAAAGGAGTTGAGTACTGATGAGCCCCAGGCGTTCTAAACATTTATATAATTTCAGAAGTTCAGTAAAAATGTTTTATTGTTTGGATGATGGTACGACGAGGATTTGATCCAGTGGAACAAAGATATATTTAATAATAGATAGATGAGTTTTTAATATTTATATACGATAAAATAAATAATGAGTAAAAAGGTTTTTATTTCAATTTAAAGCGCTATGTCCCCCTAGTGACATTTGCGCTGTCATACATGTATGCCTTTACATTTGTTTATAAATATATATATGTTATGAATAATTAGTTGTTGTTAGAGAAACGGTTGATAAGACAATGGATCGATAAGATAAAGGGTTGAGGTGCAGTCGTGATAAGAAAAAGATAATTATTTACCGTCAAGTAGCTTTTATTTCAATTACTTGAGGAAATATTACACATTAGTTATTTTTACATTATATAGAATTTATAAAGTTAATCCTATATTAGTGATTCAAAAAGATAGATATATTAACTACGCATATTTACAACAAAACTGAAAGTCTTTCTAAAAACGATGATAACCAAAAGTAAAAATATAAATGAAATAAAAATAAAATATATATTTTTAAAATATAGAAATATTTGAGTTTTTAGATATATATATAACACCTTTAGTCCGTGAATAGAATGGTCATATTATATATAAAGTAAATTTTAGTTAACCAAAAGTAAAAATATCAATGAATAAAAATAAAATATATATTTTTAAAATATAGAAATATTTGAGTTTTTAGATATATATCTATATAGCACCTTTAGTCCGTGAATAGAATGGTCATATTATATATAAAGTAAATTTTAGTTAAAAGTGTATTTAAGATTCTTAGTCTTCACGCGGCGCAAATACTGCTTCGAATTTTATCTAAACCTCCAAATCATATGTGAAATACCTTACATATATTCAAATAATTGACCATCAACTGATAATATTGGGAAAAAAGGGGCGTTGAAAATTTAAGTTTATTTTTCAAACCTGTAACCGACTTGTATATTATATAAATCATTTTGAAAAGCGTATAAGCAATTCTTCAAAAGTTAAATCGCCCAAACCAAATAGCTTTTAAATCCTGCATAAGGAGTAATCTAATAGAGAAACAAAAACTTATTGAGGGACATTAAAATGTGCTTTGGAATAAAAAATTGGAGATTTACCTTGAAAAAAAAAGTCTAGAATAACAAAGGCGATTTTACGGGAGTTAAACAGCCAAGAATTTTATTTGAGTAATCCTTCCTCCAGTTCCATCGTCTGTGATTTATCACGTATCGACCAGTCTGGAACTGCCAGCCGAATGGCTCCGAATAATGTCCCTCAACTCCCTCCATATATATATATGATGAAAAAAGGGCGTTGAAAATTTAATTTTATTTTTCAAACCTGTAATTGACTTTCATATTATATAAATCATTTTGAAAAGCGTATAAGCAATTCTTCAAAAGTTAAATCGCCCAAACCAAACCAATTGTTTGTATGTGTTAGCCATTATTGAGTATGATTCAATACGATATCGTAAGTAGAAGTATTCCTAAAATTTGTAACAATTAAAATTACTTTAGAAGAGAAAATTGCTATAAAGTATGAAATAAGAATATAAACAAGATGGTGCTCTGCCTTCTGACAAGCACATGTGCTCCTGGTTAGAATATGCCCTATTTATATTTGTTATCAACACCTGACCTTTTTATTTTTTATATATATATGTGGAAATATAGTGGTAATAATGTGGTGAGGAGAGAAATAATCACACGACGAGTTGGTAGAGCAATAACCCAGGCAGCCAGCCGAGAGAGAGGGAGGGAGCGAGGTTCTATGCGCTGAACGGCCGTTTTTCGTGTGTGGTCACCCCCCGGCTATCTGTCCCCAGGTGTTGACGGGCGGGCCCCTTTTGCCCCCCCTTTGGAATGTCGTGATGTCTAAAGTGTCTCGCTTTAGCTGCCCATCTCTCTCTCGTTGACTGTAGGTTTGTTTTATTAATCCTGGAAGAGCATATATTATGACATATATAAATTTTTTCATATATGTATATTTCTATTTTTGTAATATATCTTCAATATATTGTATGTCAAATACTTTTATATTTAGAATGCTTAGTAAGAGTTAATTTGTAGGCCACTGATTCATACCATCTTATTTTAAAAGCTCAATTATTTGTATGTGTTAGCCATTATTGAGTATGATTCAATACGATATGGTATGTAAAGGTATTCCTAAAATTTGTAACAATTAAATTTACTTTAGAAGAGAAAATTGCTATAAAGTATGAAATAAGAATATAAATAATAGTAATGTGTTTCTTTATTTGTGTGTAAAGTGCAAGATTTCGGATCTTTATAATTCTTCTACAGGCATAGCTATTAGTTGAGAAGATACTGTTTATATTCTTATATCATTTAAATTTACTGGACATGTGTTTATCTTTAATAGCGTCAAATATTATCTATATAGACCTTGTGCAATGATAAAAGTTATTGAAAGAACCAATCCCTTTCATTCAATAACTTTTATCATTGCAGTAAGGTCTAGAGAGATAATATTTGATGATATTATTAAAAAGAAACACATGTCCAGTAAATGTAACTATTGTTTACCTTATCGCTAGATGGCAATTTATAAAAAAGGATCATTGAAAATAAATTTATTGACCAATATATAGCAATCTTGGCATACTGTATACTATTATAATAAGATGCCGTAACTCTTTATTTTCTTGGTTAAATATGTTGGAATATTACACAGAGTAACAATGACAGTCATCGAGCATGCTAGGGACACGGATTCCATAACTCGCAAGGGCCTGTCTGAACTCAAGACGATTCTAAGCTCCTGACAGGATCCTAACGTCCCTTTGGAGAAGGCCTCGTCTTGTGTATATATTTTCTCTACTATTTTAAACTCTGTAAACTCTCTCTTGACCGTTGACTAGATGTCAATAAACTATTTTTAATTGTCAATAGTCACAGAGTAACAATGTCTATAGATTAGCTCGTGTTTGAAAAGGAACTTGTAAATAATAATTATTGTTTCTGTTGTTTTCATGTAAAGATATATACCAATATTTGTTTTGTTGTTGTTTAAGTAACAAGTAAGTTAAATTGGTTACGGATTCATCCTTCTTACTTACTTGAATAACATATCAAAATATACATTCGGGCAAGTGCTTCTTCAGCAAAATAAAACGTATAAACAATGTGATGGAAAGAGATTATATAGTTTTTTAAAGATAAAATTATATATGTATTGATATAGAAAATGAGAATTTAAGGATTTATATAATCAAAAAATTTAAGAATTAACTACGAAAAAAGGTTAATGAACTTAGTAAATAGAGAAATAGACTGACTAGGTTTTATATATCAATATTTATATATATTAAAAATTAATACTGTTTTATATTAAAATAATTAAAGGATTAAAAACCGTTTTCTTAGTTTTCCCCTTTTGTTATGGAACAGTAGTAAATATTGTTATTTTAAAGGAAATATACCATACGATTAGATTTTAACTTTTAATCAACGTTCTGTTGCTTTATATAATAATTAATATGATATATATTGAAGAATAAAACCATGAATTATTGATCATTTTGAAACTTGAAAATATATTAATATGTCTTACAAAAGACAAGTCTATCAATATTAACAAAATATCGTTCCAAAAGGAACATTCAGCGACAATGTGGTATTCGAGTGGAAAGACTGTGAAAATAAAAGAGAGAGACGTGGTGGCTATTGATTGGGTCAGACAGGATTAGTGGAGCTGGGATTTAGAGAGTCCCTTGATGGACTTCGGTAAGTCCTAATGACACCTTGATCCCAGATATCCTTCTGATCACCTTCATCTACATAACTGCATATTCACAATTTGATTTGCATAATAAAATAATATTTTAGCTTCTAGAGATATAGTTTTGCTAATTTATCGAAAAGGTAAAAAGAGTGTTTCTCTATTAATACTTTAAAAAACATGTCATGTATATACTATCACTTTCCTTAAACTACCACCTTCCTGATTGGCCAGTTTCACGTATAAAAAAATTCCAAATAATCAAACCTCCAATGAAGGACGACCTCTCCAAGAGAGACCAGAAGTATCAATAACCTTTTTACAAACAATGATTGGATCCCTAGAATTCTATATACAGTTATCAGCGTCATGCGTTCTTAATTCTGTCACCGTTTGCTTTTGGTTCAGTGGTAAGAATGCTCGCCTGCCACGCGGGCGCCCCGGGTTCGATTCCCGGCCGATGCATTTTTTATTTTTTTTTTATTTTTAAAACTCATTTATATATTATACAAGAATGACATCCACGGCGCCAATTTATAATTGTAACGAATAGTATTTGAATAGAAGCATTTAATCGGGTAAAACCCGGGCGTTGCCCGGGTCATTCGGCTAGTATAATTTACACACACCAAGCCTTTATTAAGACACGAGTTTTATACAGATTCTTTTCTTTCATTGCCGGCTTGCAACAGTATTCCCACGATCAATCACCATCATGCAGTTGAGGAGATTAATTTTCTTACTTACTGCTTTAGATAGTAAAAAAGAATATATTGGATTGAAATAAAATATTGGCAAATAAATATTTTATTCAATCCAATATATGTCTTTTTACTATCTAATGATTTAAGTATGGATTGCTCTATTTTCAGACCTTACTGCTTTGTAAAAGTTGTATAGGTACAGAGCAACCATTCGACTTGATGCGGTTCTGGTTAAAATACTTTGCACTGAGGTAATTTGGCTGAAGTTTACTTTTGAGAAGAACGTCTCTCTTTCTTTGCTAATATAATGACACTCAAAAAGAATATAATTCAAAGTTTTCAAATACATCAATGTGTCTGTGAAAAGCGAAAGGGCTTCCTTTATATAAATATACTAGGTCTTTGCAGGTAAAAATTCGATCTTCTAATATTGTTGATTAAATCTAAGAGTTGTAAGGAATTTCTTTGGATCTCACTTTATAGTCGGATGCTTCCAATTTTATTCAAAGTTTTGATTTTCTCTCTAAGACAATGTTTGAATTGATATCCTTATATCTATAAAAATGAAATTCAAAATCGATGTTTGTTATCGCATAGCGCAAAATCTACTGAATCAATCATTATGAAATTTCGCATGTAGGTAGCTGAAGATTTCGTTTAACATATAGGCTATTCAAAAAACTAAAAAAGTTAAAGTGCTTTTAAAAAAAAATAAAAAAACAACAAGCGATAGTTCCAGCCTTTTACCGTTTGAGCGCAGCACTGGTCGCGACGATAAATGAATTTGATTGTTTAATAATTAACACGTGGTTTGTTTACACGTTGAATGTTAGTTTGTTCACACGATGAATGTTTTTAAAAAGGTAAGATTATCCAATCGCCTCGAAACTTTAGGAAGTTATTTACTATACTACTGTGAAGATTTCTGGTTTGAATTCGATTTGAAATAAATATTCTTTACAATTTATTTGCAAATTTTCTACTTTCACTCGCAAGCAGCGCCTCTCGAGGCATCTGGTGAAATTACATTTATAAATTCTAAAAATGCTAAAATGTGTTCCAAGTATAATAAATTTAATTAGAAATATGGTAATATAATATTCCAAAGACGCGTTGTAAAAAAACTTGGCATTTCAATATTAATATATATTTAAAGAAAATATTGTAACCTTTTTGTGTTAAACATATATATATGTTTGTCGGCTATGCACGCCCTCAATATGTAACTAAACTCGCTGAAATTTGAACAGGGAAGAGAGTCAAATCTGGAAGAGTTTTTGTCGCGCTTTAACCAAGAAAAATTATAAATAACCAGGTAATGAGCAACAATATTCTTTTTAGTCAGAAATTATGATGACAATATTGCTGTATCATGCTTGATTGACATAACCAAAATTCTTTAGGGGAATATTCACTAAAACAGACCACGGGCGAAGCCAGTTAATAATTTTCAGTAAGCAGAACAAAATTCTACCTGCGAAACATTCATTCGAGCAGAAGACACACACGAAGCCAGGTCATCTCAATATATAAAATATCGTTTCTCGGCCTTTTGGCTAATATCGTGTAGTTTATCTCTAGATATTTTTTATTTATATATATCTTTTTTAAAATATATTCAGTAGAGAGAGTGGATATGTTTGCTCGAAAAATATATTTTATATATTATATAAATATATAATACAACGAATATTATTATCATTATTATCAAAATATTCTGTGTGTTCCGGAATATTATTATCAATAATAATTTTATCAATAATATTCGTTAGGCAAACTTTCACTCGGATAAAACCCGGGCGAAGCCGGGTACACATCCGCTAGTATATATATAATACTTGGATCAAATTTTGAAAAAGATAAAAATTAAAATATTTCGAAAAGGATTTCTATTCGTTTTCTCACTTAACTGTAATATAATTTATAATTAAAAAAATATTCAGTTGCTTAGTATTCGCTTTCATTGTTGAATAATAAATTAAATATATATATCGGTAATCATCGGGGTCTTCCTTTTATAGTCCAAAGTATATTTTCTAATAATTATTAGACTATCTCAAGAGGTTCTGATGTAAAGTTTTTGTTGATTAAAAACAGCGTAAAACAACAAAATGAAATATAATAATGATAACTACAATAGAAATATAAGTTATCAGAAAAACATATTAATTTAACTTATCAAAAAAACCTTACAGGTTCGCAAAATATCACAATAGAAAAGGTATAAAACTCTGATAACTGTAAAGGTAATAGATAGAAAATGTGAAATTTGAATTACATAATATTACATGGGAAGTATAGAAACGATTAAAAAACAAATTTTCAAACTATTTTATCTCGAAAATGTCACGTGTGAATTTAACAAATTCCATTATTCAATTTGATATAGGAGGAATTATCATGATGGACGAGTGGGTAACACCCCCGATTCCTGACAGTCATGAACCGGGATTGAATCCCGCGTTAACATTTTGTTTAATATGTGAATAACCTTCACATATTATTCTTTGTTGCATTTATCATAAACTAGGTTGCTCTTGTTGAGCGGTACCCAATGAAGTGGTTTTGAAACAAGAACAAGGAATTATCAAATACGAATTTTATGGTCCCTTGAAAAACAATCTCTCATCACTAGTTTTCTGAAATTTTAGAATTATACATATATACCACTCATCGACAAAACTTAAGGAATTGAAAAATCCTTTATATCTCCGGTCTTCTGTTTGTTTTGAAGGAGACAGACAATTTTATTCATACTTGGTTACCTCGTGTGTCTTCAATAACGGTCATTGGTTATCAAATAAATTTCAGAGTTATTGCCCGAATACCAATTTAATGATAAAAAGTACAGCTTCCTTATAAGATTTGTCCATGAATACAGAAGAACAATAATAAAAGACCGCATAAAATCGTTGACTTATCTGGTAATTTCTAGAATTGTTCTCGTATGGAGGAGTGTTTGGTTATTTCATTTTGTGGTTTTACATATTTCAAAACTGTGCTCACCTACTGCATTTGCATATACTATCGTGATTTGCATAGATGACGAGAAAACTAATAGTTAATACGGATATTCCATATTTTATATTTAAATTATAAATCAAATATATTTGGGTGTCATCTATCGAATCAATTTGGCATTTATGTTTCTTATTATAGAATCTTCAAAACTACAGAAGAAACCTAATTCTATACTACTAATTGAAAGTATTGTAATAGTATTTTCCTTTATTACATTAAGTATCTTTAAGTGTTGTAATTAGAAATCACATTGATGAAAAATAACAAAATAATTTTTGTATATTTTATGTCTACTTTTTAGAATTAAATTTAAAGTTGTAGAAGTATGGATTTCGTATGACGAAAATACATTTCTTCTGTTAATAATGCCTCAAAACAATGAAACAAAATGCATTTTCAACGGGATTGGTGCATCCTTTTGCAAATTAATGCAATATAAAAGTAGAAAACTAATTTTTGCAATTTTAGATCCTTTCAAAATGGAATCGATTTTTTCATACAAATTTTATTATACATATTTTAAACTAGAACATCTGATGTTCTATTATTTCTGTGAATTTGTGATTATATTCTCTTAAAATTCAGGTGAAAGAAATTTTTTTACCTGAATTTTATATTTTTACTTTTCAAATAATTTCTGTGTAACTATTGCTCATATATTCTCTTTTACTATAAGAAAAATTATCTAATAAAAAAAAAGTAATAGAATAACGGCAAGCTATCTTCTTTCTCTCCCCCCCCCCCCCCCAAAAAAAAAACTATAAGTAAAAATTACATATGTGTATGTAAATCACAATATATTTCACAAAACATTACACGTATGAATAGAAAATCAAATTTAACATTCTTCAAATATACATAATTTATAAAAATTTCAATTTATCTAACGCTCTATGATAAAAAATCTCATTTCGGAGTTTAACTTGATCAAATTTGCATTTGATTTTCTTTATTTCGAATTCAGTAAGCGCAATGTTGAACAATTGGATTATCGTTCCATACACAATGGGTACAATTCTTAATAGAATTTGATCAATGAATCTTCAACAATGTATTTTCATATAGAATTCTGAGGAATTCTTCAAAATTCCTTTTAATCTAATATTGTTCAGAATGGAGCGCATAACTCAATAGAATATATTTATTTTCCTAACTTCTCTAATTTTAAAAACCTTTTTTTTCAGATTAGGCATTTCTTTTATGGAAATGAAATTTAGTCACTGTTGAATAGAAATTTGTGTGGGTGAAAGTTGAGAACAACAGAGACAGCGCTCTGCATAAAAAGACTAATATCACAATTCAAATCCTAAAGAAAAACAGCATTTCTTTATATATTGTAAGTTTTTGAGTAAATTAATTTTAATTAATATTACAATTTCGGTTGTTAATACGCATTTTTATTGAAAGTTCGTTTTAGCTTCTAATAAATAAATGCATTAATAGTTGAAGTTTAATAGTGTAGTTGAATATGTTGATATTAAAAATATTGAAAGCATATCCTAAACAGAAGCACATGTTTTTAGATGGCGGACGCCATCTAGTGGAACAGAAATCAATTAAACATTGATTTAACCTGTTATCAAGAAATCGGGTTGGCCAAATATCAGTGAACAGGTTAAATAATTGTTTATTTGATTTCTGTTCCACTAGATGTTAAAAACAAGACTGATATCACAATTCAAATCCTAAAGAAAAACAGCTTTTCTTTATATATTGTGAGTTTTTTTTTTTGTAAATTCCTTTTTAGCTAATATTACAATTGCGATTGTTAATACGCATCTTTATTAAAAGTTCGTTTTTAGCTTCTAATAAAGCAATGCATTACTTGTTGAAGTTTAATAGTGTAGTGAAATATTTTCTTTTAGAAATTCTAGTTTTTATTTTCGTTTATCATTACTCTTCACAATTCATCCTTTCATACTTCATCCCTAAGGATAGAAATAATAGTTATTTCTCCTTAAAATAAATTTATATTTTTCGTTCAAAAGAAACATTTGCGGTATAATTGTTAAACATCGTTCTACAATCATATGTCGCATTATATTATAAATTCTAGTATTATTTTCAAACGAAATTCCTATTACTAAACATTGACATTATGACAAATGAACAGATATTAGGGCATATTCCTATACTTTACAAGTGATGATAAATAATAACACCAGTTTTAACGATTTCAGACAAGCTTACCTATGGTTTCGGGAATTTACAGTTGTAGCGAAAGTATGGATTTTTAATATAAAACTGCAATATGTCCATAGTGCCAAGGCACAAGTGGAGCCGACATATTTGCATAGAATAAGGAACGAGACTGCCAGCCCAGCAGAGGCAAGATGATGGTTGCCGTCAGCAAGTTTTTTTTTTTTTTGACATATCGGACGCCATATCCCAGCTTGGGATACTTGCGCCTAAATACATTTTATCAACCAATATACAATTCATTTTATATACAATTTAATAACCGGATAAAAACAAAATTAAAAACGAAAGGTTGGTTTTCTCAAACAGAAAAGAAAATCTAAAATGAATTTACAGAAATTATTGAATCTTACATAAGTGTTTTTGTTATATACAAATTCGAAAATTTCTTCGATGGGATAAAAATAATTACTTCTGTAGCTGTGAAAGATTGGACATTCTATAAATAAATGTATTGAGTTTTGATTTTCTTTACCACAGAAGCAGCTAGGATAATCCGTTGCCCCGAATTTCGAAGGAAATTCTCCAAATTTATCATGATTTGTGATGAACTGTAAGTTATAAAAATTTGGATGAAAATAAAAAGGAATTCCAAATGGGGAAAAATTTCGGAATGTTTCATTAGTGTTTCCTATAGTTTCAGCCATTCTAAGAAGTTATTAATTATAGTTGGGCATGCGGTCTAAATAAATTAATTTCTTCTTTTGATAAATTGGCCAATTCGTACAGCAAGTTGGTACCAGAGTCCAGTTGGACTTTATCTCATACCTCCTACTCACCAACTGCTTACTACACCAGCTGCCTGTTCAGTTCACCATAGAAGGTATTTTATCTCGAGGAAGGGGATCTATCTATTTTCTATAGCTTCGACCAAGAATTATATCTTATATTGGACACTTTAATATATACATATAGATATAGACATAGATAGATAAGACAATTTAATATATACATCAGGGTCAAATATAATGGAACTCTATCTAAAACCTTCAAATTGTACCAAGGATTACCACAAGGATCAGTCTTTAGCCCAACTCTCTTCACCCTATTTATTGCAGGCATAGAATAAAAAATTTCACATAAATCCAATATTGGACTTTTCGCTGATGACATTATTCTATGGAGCAGTAACACTAACTGGAAAAAAGCTGAAAGGGATTTGAACAAGACTCTTCTCCACCTAGAAAAATTAGCTAATAAACATAAATTAGAATTTAACCCCCAAAAATCTGAAACCTGTCATTTTACTACCGATAAGAAACTATACAAAATAAGGCCAAAAATTATTCTGATAGAACAACAATTACAATATAATAAACATCCTAAATATCTTGGCTACACCCTGGATCCAGAAATTAACTCCAGTAAACATATTGAAGAAGTTATTAGAAAAGGAAGAGACCGAATAAAATTCCTGAAATATATTCCAGGAAGAGAGTGGGGAGCCGATGCAACCACACTAAAATTAATTTACACATCTCTAATTAGACCTATCCTGGAATATGGATATCAAATCTATGGTACAGCATCTGAAGCAAATCTAAAATCACTGGAAAGGATACAACTAAGTGCAGCTAGAATTATTACAGGTCTTCGAAATACCTGCCCTAACGATATTGTACTTTACGAGGCAGACATTATGCCCTTAAAGGATAGAAGAAACTACAATCTGCCAAAATATTTAAACAAAATCAAGTTATGGAAACAAACACAGAACTTCCAATTACATACTTAATTGGGAATCCAATCTAAGACTCAAAAAAGAAGGCCCTCTCCACCTGGCCAAAAGAAATGGATTTTTAAAATATAAAGTAGAAAAAAATTATTTAGCAGAAAAATATTTCTCCATGCGAACCACTACAAAATGTTATTTTTAATGCCACTTTAAATGAACCCACCAACAAACAATGCCAAAATCCAGAATACTTAAAACAATTATCATTAGAAATAATTAATAACATTCCTAAAAAGGCAATAACTATTTATACCGATGGTAGCAGAGACGAGCTAGGACACGCTGGCAGTGGCTGTCTCATCAAAACCACAAATGGCATTGAGAAAATGAACAGAAGAAACCCAGATTTTTGCTCAGTCTTCAGATCAGAACTTATAGCCATCTATGAAGCCTTAAAATCCATCAGAAATACTAATTATCAAGATATCTGGATTCTTACTGATAGTAGAAGTGCCATATAACACTTGAGTCACACAGGGGAACTTAGAGACAAAGTAAGCAGGAACATAATTGGCTATCTCCAAAAACTCTCAAAAACCTCAAAAATTCACCTTCAATGGATACCCTCACATGTTGGAATTGAAGGCAATGAAGCTACTGATGTGCTAGCGAAAAAAGGCACAAAAGAACCCTTGCCACAGAAAAATAAACTTACTTTTAAAGAAATAGAAACAGTAGCCAAAACAAAAATAAACATGAACTGGAGGTCCCACCTAAGCACAGTTGGTACAGTGGAGTGAACCCAGGAGGAGCTCTGAACATCAGAAATAGACAGCATCAAACAACACTAACAAGATTTAGAACAGGCCATCTCAAGCCATTGAAGATAGAAAATAATAACAAAATCTACCCCACCTGCCCAAAATGTAGCTTGGCACCTGCAGCTCCAGAACACATTTTGGCTTGCATTAGATGCACTAAACAGGACCTTTGGGAGAGGCCGCTGCTCATCATAAAACAGCTCGAGGAGCATGAACTCATGGAATTCGTGTAATCTTTACACAAGGGGATAAGAAACAACAAACAACAACAACTTTTTTTCTGTAAAAATTCTCTTCATTGGCTCACACGTTTTTTTTCAAAAGTCCAAATCCACCAGTGAGTGAAAGTAGTTAAAGTGCTATAGAACACTTGTAAGTGCGTAGGATCAGCTGTTTTCTACATATGTGCAGACATGTGGTGTATTTATGTGGTGAAAAGTATGAGTAGTCGTTTACCAGTAGACGTACTTGGGATTTCCACCTTCACCACCGCCCAACCACCATCTAATCGATTTAAATATTTTCCCTTTGTTTTACAGTTATCTTTCAGAAATTGGTCGAAAATAGAGAGCTGATTCAATGAAATTTTGAAACACTGTTACACATTCCTAGTTTGCGGTCACGGTCAATAGATGGCGTTGAGTTTTGACATTTATTTTGACTATTTTCGACCTTTGCTTTTATAGATTCATAATCCCTGAAAAAATTTAATGCTCATCCATTTTTTAATAGAAGCTAATCTTATATCAAACTTGTATATTTCTTCGTCCAATGTATTTCGCATAAATATATATCTATATACTACCATAAAAATAAAAGACAAATGCTCTTAATATTTCAAAAGATTGCTACCTTCAATTTTATTATATTTGAATTTTAAAAACCTATATAAACTTAAAAGGAAGCATTCTTTGTGATATTTTAAAAATAATACGTTTATATATATATATATTTTTAGTTAATAGGCATGTACATTCAGTATTTAGTTCAAACCAATTGCCACTTCACAAACGTTCATTTCTATATTAAATTAAATCAAGAAAAAAAGGATAGTTGAAATATGAAGAGGAATTTACGGTCACCTAACACATCTGAAAGCTCCATTAAAATTATAAAAGGGTACATATTTTTTCTAATTAATGAAAAAAAAAAACCTTTCAAATGGAGTTATAACTTGGAGGTATAAATTTATAATTAGTTTCCTGGATTCTTTTTTATAAATATTTGGGTCAATTTGTTTGTGAAGTTTTAATGAGAATAAAATTAAATAATCATTTTAAATGAGTCCTTAATTTAAATAGTTTATATAAGTATAAAAATAGAATTTATAAAGTAGATGCGAATTTTAATTTAAAAGTTTGGTTACTTAATCTTTCCAAACCCTATAGTTTTTACCCAAGTTAAATTAAAGAGTTTACAGTCAAAGATTGTATGAACTTATAAATACACACACGTATTCAAAATATTAAGGCGAAGAGAGAGAGAGAGAGAGAGAGAGAGAAATAATTTAAATTATATTATTTAATTTAATTATTCAATGAAAATATTTAGCACACGATTATTGCTAAGAATTAGTGCAATCATCATACATGATACATAGCTTGCTTGTTCAATATTCTCTAGCTGTATATATATGCATAGAAGATATTGTGGCGAATAAATAATTCATATTTTATAATTTAATTATTCAAAATGAAAACATTTAAAACAGATTATTACTATGTATTTGTGAAACCATCATACATGGTCCTTAGCTTGCTTGTTCAATATTCTCTAGCTGTATATAGTGGTTCTTGTTTGATAGTTGTTGACTGGTCGTACCAACGTCATCAATAAAACTTTCATATCTTAAGATATTCCAAGACTGATTTCTATGCTACAATATAAACAATTTTCTTTTTATATAAACGAATAACTATATACTAACCATGTTGTTAACAAACCTTTGTTTTAAAATATGTAGGGTAAAAATACAGTATTTTTTGTTTATATCCAAAAAATTATCTTTATTTTAAACTATTCACTAAATAAGCAGCTATCGAGAAATAGAGAAAGTAGACATAACTCCTCTAGGGCTGAACGCCAACTATCCGATTCAAGTAATATTTATTTATTACATGCATAATAAACAAACAAAAAACTAAACTAACTAACCTATCAATTAAATAAACCAATTATTTATTTTATGATGCAATAGGGCGCCATCTGTTATGAAAATTCGAAACTATTATGAACGCGTATGATTCTTAAAAAAAAAAAGGGTAGATTAAACTGGCAAAACCGCTGGGAGGGTTCACCACTGATGAGCCAGGCCCTCTCATCAAATTTTCCACTGGAGTAAGGATAGTAGAAATTGCCATTTTTAAAAATAATCCTACGCGTCTATAATAGTTTCGAATTTTTATAATTACTAATATTTATATAATAGGCAGGTGTCTAGAAATAGGGAAACTAGACATATAGTTATATAGACTCTAGTTCTGTTTTATAGCTTTTTTTAAAGATAGGCCTGGTGAATGTAATCCTATATTAGCTATATGCAATATTTTTTATTTGTATATACAACATTTATAACTACTTTGTAATTTTGTCCATATATTATTAGCTTGAATCAATATACTTCACACTTATTTAGATTTAATTCTTATTATGTTGGTGGAGGAATCGTACACGCCGTCGAATTTCTAAAGCCACCGACTAAGGATCGAATTCCATATTGGAATATTTTTTCCTGAAAAAGAAATGTATTTAATGGCCCCAGAATTTTGATAAAGTACAACCCTATCCATGTCTGAAAATAACCAAACGGGTTTCTAGAACAATTTTGAGTTCAAAAGTCGAATTGATTTTTATATAGGTAGACATATGGTTGTTGTTGTGTCCAATGAAGAGCCTCAGATGCCTCCATACATCTCTATCACAGCAGCAGCAATGTTCACTATCTTGGGTATGTAAAACTGCTGCTCTGGGTCCATGTTGAATTTCTGTTGTTGTTGTTGTGTCCAATGAAGAGCCTCAGATCTATCACAGCAGCAGCAATGTTTACTATCTTAGGTATGTAAAGCTGCTGCTCTGGGTCCATGTCAATTTTATGTTGTTGTTGTTGTGTCCAATGAAGAGCCTCAGATGTTTCCATGCATCTCTATCACAGCAGCAGCAATGTTCACTATCTTGGGTGTGTAAAGCTGCTGCTCTGGGTCCATGTTGATTTTATGTTGTTGTTGTTGTCGTCGTGTTCAATGAAGAGCCTCAGATGTCTCCATGAATCTCTATCACAGCAGTCGCAATGTCCATTATCTTGGATATGTAAAGCTGCTGCTCTGGGTCCATGTCTAATTTTCTGCAAGGCTGCGGTCATTGCTCGGCATGAGAATATGTGGGTAGGTCTTAGTTCCACACCAGGACAGTTGTTGCATGTCCTAGACATATGGTACACTTACAATAAGTGCTGTTGCTTATTAACCACCATGATGATCATGGAGAATACTTGTTATAGGTACATATAATTAGTTTGTTGTTACATTTTAAATGTTTCATTGAATGATTGAATTAAAGTAGACCATTCACACACACCACATGCAACACAAACACTATATAAAAAGTAAGAATAAAAAAAGACTTACCTATACTCAAGCTATTGACTGGCGAAATCTCTAAAAGAATCAACACCGATAAACTAAACTTATATTATATTAAAAATAAAAATACTTCAGCCAGTAAATATTTTTATTATCTCGACGTTTCGACAAAAATATTTTGTCCTCGTGAGGACCAAAAAATATTAAAGCATCCTGCATGGCCTTAAACATTTTTGGAAAATTTTAACGCCTTGCCAAATGTTTTAATTTTTATTTGCTCCTGACGAACACAAAATATTTTTGTCGAAACGTCGAGATAATAAAAATATTTACTGGCCGAAGTATCTTTAATTTTAAGAACTATGAATGCCGGCCTTGAGCCTCTATCTTTACGATGTTTTATCTTGTTTGATAATGTAAGATAATTTTATTTTTAAAATGGTATAAGGATATCTTTAAAAACAATAAATATCTTCAAATATAGAATATACATGATATTTCTGTACGTATTCATAATGAAGTTTATTTTTTATACTTAGTTTCTCTTTAAAAATGTCATAAATTAATTCAACATTTTCTACTGCGATGAGAAAATTGTATTGATGGGTTAAAACAACTTCTAAACGAGGGTTTCAAAATATTTTCTCACCATTCAGTAGAAATTACTAAAGGATTTCTATTTAAAAAAAGCATCTTCAAAAAAAGTTTTTTATATAATATTTCTAATTTTAATCGGTGTGTGTAGCGTTTATCAAACAGGTTCTAAATTCAAAGAATTTTTTCAGGAATATTTTAATTTAAAAAAATTGTTGCCACTTCTAAACCTTTATGGAAATTTTTGAATAACGACTGGAAGCGAAATTTATCTTTCAAAATTTAATATTTCAGGTTTTTATTTACTTTATTTGGGCCGCTCTGTGTGATTTTCACAAGTGTGAAGCCATCGACGTATTTTTGGATTCCTTTTCCATCATTTCATTTAATATGTCAACATTTTATTTATTTAGAACTTCGAGAGAATCGTAAAAATATTTCTTAGGAAACAAATAACCTCCATATATTTATGTGTTTCAATGTATTAAAGGCCCCAACATAATTAAAGACTTAAAGCCTCGATTTTGTTCCAAATTCTATATTTCTCTGAATAGTAAAAAGGTTTAAAAAGATTATAAAAACGAAGAGAAAATTATTTATTTTTACTGTACATGGGCTACGAGCTTTCGGGCAGCCTCGCCCTTCTACAGGTAAAGATACATGGTGGCAAAAGGCTTTATATAAGATTCCATTTTTAAAATATATTTACATATAAGAAGAATATAGGACGGTTAAAATATAATTTAAGATAAGAAATATTTTGCAAATCTAAAACTATTGTATATGATATTTACAAAAATATGCTAATCATGTAATGTCATATGACAATCAATTGGCAAATTAGCAGATGGTTATACTATGAAACTATACAATGAGACCGGACATCGAATGTTCAACCCGCCATCAGCGGCCACATTGGTTTAATGGTTATTTAGGTTATTACATATGTCCTGGTATTGTGTAGGCAAATCTATGTGTCGGTTAATGCTGTTTTTTGATATGGATAATATGGCCTCTATGATCAGTCTTTGGTATTTATTGGAGATGTTATTGTATATGGTGGTGGGAGAAGTTAGATTGAATGAGTGGCCGGTGGTGTTAATATGATTGAATATAAGCGACCTGTTGTCTCTGTTGGTAATGCATCTACCGTGTTCGGTCATCCTGATGGCCACGGACCTACCAGTCTCGCCTATGTAAGATGCACTGCAATCGTTACATGAGACTGAGTAGACCGAGCCACCAGAGGACCGAGCAACGGTAGATCTAGGTAATCTGGTGATAGGGTGTCTGAGGATGGCGCCGATGCTATTGCTATTAGTAAAGTGGGTGTTAATTCCGTGCGTTCTGAGGATGCGGGAGATGGCGACTGATTGGGTGGAAAAGGGAAGTATACAACTGTTTCTGGTGATTGCAGGAGGTCTAACGGAAGAAGGGTCAAATTTATACTTATGTATGAAATGGGGGGGGTATTGGGACCGGGCCAACTGTTTAATGATTAGGGAAAATTCAATGGTTCTAAACAGTGGAAGGGAGCAGTGGGTGAACAATCTCTTGGTAAGAGTACGGACAGTATTTATTTTATGCGATAGGGGACATGAGGATCTGTAGTCTGTATAAAATGTGGGATTGTTAACCTTGTGGTATACGGTGGTGTGGTAATGAGAGGCAGTACGGATGACCAGTATATCAAGATACGGCAATACGGACCTGTTTTCCAGTTCTAGGGTGAAAGAGATCTCGGGATGATAGGAGTTTAGAGAGTTTAAGATATTGATTTCTTGTCCGGTATCACATATGCAGAAGATATCATCAATATATCTCCGCCACATGTGAATGCCCGGTGCAATTTGCTGTTGGACCCAGTGGTCTATGTTGGCCATGACTATTTCTGCAAGTGGGGAGGATAGTGGGCTGCCCATGGGCGAGCCTCTGATTTGTTTGAACAACTGGTTGTTAAATGTGAAAGTAGCAAAGTCCAAACACAGGATATGGGCTATGGAACTCCGTATGTCATATTGGGCTGTGTGGGAAAGGGAGCATTCCTAGAATTATTTCTGGTGTTGAGCCCGCCATCAGCTCCCTTTCCCACACAGCCCAATATGACATACGGAGTTCCATAGCCCATATCCTCCGGAAACCCACCCCTACTCAGTCCCAATCCCCTTCTCAGTCCCAATCTCTTGGTAAGTACCGCTCCCTGGCTACCTTAAGGCGAAACCATAACATTATAATCACCAGATCGGATAAAGGATCCCAGACCGTCGTCTTGGACACGGCTGACTATGCCTCCAAGATGACGGAGATACTCAGCGACCGCAATACTTTTGTTCCCATTACACAGCCTGATGCATCTACCTCAACTAAATCTTTCAGATTGGGGTTATTACGTTTGAAAAAATCGGGTCACATAACACCGGATCAATATAGCACTTTCACCTCCGACCTTAATAATACCCCCTATATCTATGGTCTTCCTAAGACCCACAAGCCTGGCATCCCCCTACGCCCCATCATAGCCTACCATCTTTCACCTGCCTATAAGTTGTCCAAATATCTGACTGGCCTACTCACACCTTGGGTGAAGGCCAGTCCACAATCCTCTGCCATTAGGGATATCCCTTCATTCGTGCAGTCCATTAACTCTCTCTGCCCTGTCCCCAACACCGTTATGGTGTCTTATGATGTGGTTGCCATGTATCTTTCCCTCCCCCACCAGCTTATCATTAGGCACTTGACTGGTTTCTTACAGGATAACCAGGTAGATCACCGTACCGCAGAGTCCATAGTCGCACTATCCTCACTGTGTTTGGACTTTGCTACTTTCACATTTAACAACCAGTTGTTCAAACAAATCAGAGGCTCGCCCATGGGCAGCCCACTATCCTCCCCACTTGCAGAAATAGTCATGGCCAACATAGACCACTGGGTCCAACAGCAAATTGCACCGGGCATTCACATGTGGCGGAGATATATTGATGATATCTTCTGCATATGTGATACCGGACAAGAAATCAATATCTTAAACTCTCTAAACTCCTATCATCCCGAGATCTCTTTCACCCTAGAACTGGAAAACAGGTCCGTATTGCCGTATCTTGATATACTGGTCATCCGTACTGCCTCTCATTACCACACCACCGTATACCACAAGGTTAACAATCCCACATTTTATACAGACTACAGATCCTCATGTCCCCTATCGCATAAAATAAATACTGTCCGTACTCTTACCAAGAGATTGTTCACCCACTGCTCCCTTCCACTGTTTAGAACCATTGAATTTTCCCTAATCATTAAACAGTTGGCCCGGTCCCAATACCCCCCCCATTTCATACATAAGTATAAATTTGACCCTTCTTCCGTTAGACCTCCTGCAATCACCAGAAACAGTTGTATACTTCCCTTTTCCACCCAATCAGTCGCCATCTCCCGCATCCTCAGAACGCACGGAATTAACACCCACTTTACTAATAGCAATAGCATCGGCGCCATCCTCAGACACCCTATCACCAGATTACCTAGATCTACCGTTGCTCGGTCCTCTGGTGGCTCGGTCTACTCAGTCTCATGTAACGATTGCAGTGCATCTTACATAGGCGAGACTGGTAGGTCCGTGGCCATCAGGATGACCGAACACGGTAGATGCATTACCAACAGAGACAACAGGTCGCTTATATTCAATCATATTAACACCACCGGCCACTCATTCAATCTAACTTCTCCCACCACCATATACAATAACATCTCCAATAAATACCAAAGACTGATCATAGAGGCCATATTATCCATATCAAAAAACAGCATTAACCGACACATAGATTTGCCTACACAATACCAGGACATATGTAATAACCTAAATAACCATTAAACCAATGTGGCCGCTGATGGCGGGTTGAACATTCGATGTCCGGTCTCATTGTATAGTTTCATAGTATAACCATCTGCTAATTTGCCAATTGATTGTCATATGACATTACATGATTAGCATATTTTTGTAAATATCATATACAATAGTTTTAGATTTGCAAAATATTTCTTATCTTAAATTATATTTTAACCGTCCTATATTCTTCTTATATGTAAATATATTTTAAAAATGGAATCTTATATAAAGCCTTTTGCCACCATGTATCTTTACCTGTAGAAGGGCGAGGCTGCCCGAAAGCTCGTAGCCCATGTACAGTAAAAATAAATAATTTTCTCTTCGTTTTTATAATCTTTTTACAGTTCTATAAGAGAAATTTTCATGATTCAAGTTATAAGTAAAAAGGTTTGCAGCTGAATAATCTCTTTACACCATTAAATGATATTTAAAGATCATTAAGTAGCTTATACTGGTTTAGATTTATGAGATTCTCTGAAATTACCCTTTTTAACATTTTAAAGCACTGAAAGTTGACGCAATGTTGATGAACTGACGAATCTTTCAAGGGATAGAAAGATTCAAACTTTCTCCAATCTAAAAAGAAACTTAAATTCCAATATAGCAATAAGTTACAATCAACAATCAGTGAGTCATTCATACTAAATGATTACAAAATGACTTCAACTATATTTACCTTTATTAATATATTTTCCAAAGTCTTTTCTACAATAAGAGAAAATATTTGATAAGAGAGCTTAGTTCATCAATAGTAAAATCATCAAAATGCCCCAAATTGACATTATCACACTTCAATTAAAATGCAAAACAAGCTGAATTGTACATATCCAATAAAATATACAAGTATATACCCTTTTTTAAAAAGTGAATCATTAAAATGTATATAAATGCACCTTTTAAGAAATGTACAATTGATGGCATAAAAACAATACATCTATTTTAGGTTCTATGAACAATGGGCATATAGATTTAGGAATACTAAAGTGTACCTGAATGGGATTTGTTTTGTAAGAGATGCGTTTATTTTATTGTTGTCGTTTCCGTTTTATCTAGCCTTGTTTGTTGAAAAGGTTTTATTCATTTTGTCAATTATCCAGAGTTTATTTCTTAGTGATTGAATTATTTACTGGGAGGACGTATTTTGTGGCTTCGTGGAGGGTTGTAAAGCATTTATTTCATTGTACAGGTTCATAGATTGTCTGTGTAGGTATTCGAGTGAGTGTTCATATAAGATGTTTCTAATAATGATATTGTTTCTACAAATATTGTATGCTTTCTCTATATTTGTTTTAATCTTGTTCAAACATTTAATGTCTCTTTAAATATATATGTAACAAGTCAAATATATAGCCAAATATAAATAATTTATTTCCCCTTATCCCAGTACAATATCACATTTGTACTATTTATTCACATTGTGTCGCGGTCTCACGCAATTCTGGCCTTAACTACCCGTTTAATGATTTTTCAGGATGCCTGAATGACCAGGTTTTTGGCCTTTGAGGTACAGCTTGCACCACGCTGATGTGGGCCAACAGCCCGAAACGCGTCCGTGGTTATCTTTTCTTGATCAATCAAGAATGGGTATTTGGCCAATTCTGGAATAATTAAAAATCAACAAGAATAGTTGATATTTATTCCGATAGATGGCGCAAGCCATCAGCAACTTTAAGTTGCACGATAAGGAGATGCTCTTTCTTATAATAAATAAAATTATTAACAGTATTAATAGAATATATCAATAACTTTTAAATATTAGAAATATAATCAATTATCAATATTTGAAATTTGGTGCAATTAGGCGTTTGATTTCTATATTTGCGAAATTATAATTAAATCAAAATGTTTTGTCTCCAATAGCTTCTGTGTATGTAGTGCGAGTCTTTTAGTAAACTAAATTCTAAAAATGATTCTTCAGCATCAAAACAGAAAATTTTCGATTCCGTAATGTTCTCTGTGATCTGCCATCCTCTCGTATTTTGACAGAGTTTACCAACTTCACAACCTCAGTACTGATGAGCGCCATAGCCTGGAACCATCGTTTAAAGTTTGGAATTTTGTTTTCTGCAAATGGGGTAGTGTTTTATTAAATAATTCGAAGCTTTTAGTTATGATCATAGAAAATATAAATACCTTCTTTTGATAATTTTGATAAACTGCTTGAAGAGATAAGTGATTTTGTAATGCTACCATATCTTTAAGATAGTTTGCGACTATTTGTTATATACATGATTTCGTAGGTTGATTGAGAAAACTATATTGGAATTATTGCAAGTAGAGTCAATTTATTGAAATTATAATATGCGCAATAGTAGTTAAAATGATATGACTTCTATTTTTGGAATGTTACCTCTGTTATAGCTAAGACAGATTAGATTTCAGTGCAGAAAATATTGTTATTGTGTCTTATCTCCTTGTGTAAAGATTACACGAATTCCAGAAAGTGTACGGACTATAGCGACAATCACCTTGTTCATTTGGGCCATCTTCGTCTGAAACGCCTTCTTTACAAGCTGGATAGTGTTGTTGGGAACTTTATTGCAATATCTTTCAATAATTCAGCAATACATTTAGTGGAGGGAGTTGCAGTCTGGAGAGTTAAGGGGCCAAATATGGTGGCTACAAGGGTTGGGTTAACTGTCAGCCATATTAGTATATTTTCACTTTGTGGGCGCAAATAATGTTTACCAGAGTTGAATCCAAGAAGATGGGTTACCTGCCCTATCAAAATATTGACATTTGAAATAAATATTATAATGCATTAGCGCGCCATTTGTTATCAGAATTCGAATTGCAGTAAGGGCAGTAGAAAATTGTTTAATTTTAAAAATAATCACATGCGTCTATAATAGTTCCGAATTCTCAAAATAAATATTTATGATTCAAAAGAAGTTAATATATTCATTAAATATTATATCAAACTAAAATATTTAATAACACTTAAAGTTATCTTCTCTATTCCAACTTTGAACCTATCTCTAAACAAAAATTAATACTTTAAAATACCATCAATTTTAATGCTAAAAGAATATGTCGAAATTCAATTTAGGTAATTGGGTAAATTTCGATAATCTGGGTGAATTCATATCTGATTTTTATAAGAAAATATTATGTTTTAAAGAAAATATAATTTTGATGAGAAAAATATAGTCAATAGAGAGTTTGGTATATGAGTTATTAGCTATCTTTACATTTATAATTAGAGAGAAAGCCTGCATGGATTTCTGAAAGGTAAGCCTATGAGGAAACTGTAATTTAAATATTACAAGTAGTGAAGTAGTTATTTTATACTTGTAATAAAGTAAAAATGAGCGAAACTTTTAAAGGTATTCGACGTTTATTTTTCAACTGTGAAAAAAGAGGAAAATTAAAATTTTATTTTTACTCATAAATCTCAGATCCATGCGCAACGAGGCTCTGGCACATTTGTAAGTGCATAGTCAAACTGCTTTTCACATGTGTAGACATGTACTGCACTTTAGGTAAAAACAGACGCCTATTTCTACCCACCATTATTATCATGGCCTGTACCCATGTGTACTATGGATAAGCAAAAAAAAAAAAAGGATCCATGCGCATGCTTTTTTAAATGCAAAATGTTTTAGAGTTTCTTATAAATAATTAGATAAAAATTCTCTAATTCTATTAATAAATCAGACACCGAGAAAGAAGAAAGTTTCGGTGCATCGATTTAGATTCCGAAGGTGACTTGGAGATAAAGAAAGCTCCTTTGGGATAAAAGGTTGACGTCAGAGATTGATCATAGACGGAAAAAGAAAAGAAAGCTATCCCGGTGGTCTTAGAGTAATGAGGATCATATAATGAACTGCCCCCAGTTTCCCAAGCCAGCCATTACAACCAGTAGCAATTTCCTGGCGGCTCTGTTCCATATTTATGTACATCCATTGTGGCGACAATTATTGGTGTCATCCCTGGGTCTCCTTTGTTATCTACATACAACACTGAGGATGTTTTCTTACCTATAGTACACCTTTTATATTGAACTAATTAATATATGAAAATTCGAAACTATTATAGACGCGTATGATTCTTTTTCAAAAATGAAACAATTTCTACTGCCCTTACTGCAATGGAAAAATTGATAGGAGGGCCTGGCTCATTAGCGGTGAACCCTCCCAGCGGTTTCGCCAGTTCAATCTACCATACCGCTGTTATATTATATTTTTTGATTTTCCTTTTATAGTGATACTGATGCTAGACTCTTGGAATGGGTATTTTAGATGAACTATGGAAATAAGCTTTAAAAACAGCAGAATTACATACATTTATAAATATATAATATGCTTCGAGAAATCGCTCTTCCGCAAACATCAATTTATGTCTTTTATTAGAACAATTATATTATGATGCATTAGCGCGCCATCTGTTATAAAAATTCGAAACTATTATAGACGCGTATGATTCGTTTTTATTTTCTTTAGCAAGGGCAGTAGAAATTGTTTCATTTTTAAAAAAGAATCATATGCGTCTATAATAGTTTCGAATTTTCATAACAGATGGCGCGCTAATGCATCATAATAAATATATCTTTATTGGTATTAATTGATATTTCAGTTATATATGAGGCATAATGATGAACTGTCTGTAAAACCTTTCTTTTAATGGTAAAAACTGGTAGATATTCGAAGTCCCCAACTTGTTCTCGGACCTGAGAGAATTAAAAGCATAAATCTTAAGCATTAAAACAAAGGTAGAACGAAGGTTATAAAATCGACTTTTATAGCTTTACTATTTTATAGCTCTTTAAGCGTATTATCTCTTTGGGGATTTTAGAAGGTTAGACCTTTATCTATTTAATTATATCAGGTACGCAGAAGAGTTTAGAGAAGCGAAAGCCCATTGATTAATACCATTAAAAGAAAGATATTGCACACACACAAAGATGGTTTAATCATTTTGTTTTAAACCTTTATTTAAATATGTACTAAAATGTATTAATGACCATGATGAAATTAAAGAAATTTGAAGAAACACTACATGAACTTGTTGACAAAATCATTTGTTGGTTGGGAAATTTCTTCTATTAAGATTATATTCTTCTATTACAATAAAAGTATATAATGTCGCATCAACAAGGCCCTATTTATTGTTGATCAGACAATTCGAAGAATATTTACTACTTTTGTTAAATAAATTTTAGCTTTAGCTTTTTTCATCAAGGTAATTGATTTCTAAAATCTTATATTTCATTTATAACGAATTCTCATTTATATACGAATAGTGTCAATACGTTATTTTGCAATTGATACTTTGCATGTATGTAGGAAAATAGTGTCAATAACTAGAAGCTAAGATGTCAAGATATAATTCCTTTGATAAAGATAGCAGAAAATCGCATAAAAGATAAGTCAACAATAAATAAGTTAAAATTGGTCAATGCGACATTATATCTTCTCGACGCTTCATATTGAATGAAATTTTCATAAATATTCAATGATAAAGTATTATTTATATGTTTGAATTCCATCATATTAAATAGAAAGTTGAACAAATCGGCATACACTGATAGACAAAACCTATGAAAGTTTCATATTTTATTGTCGCCGCTCATCGCTTTCTCGAAGGAGACAGAGACAATTTTGTTCACACTGAGTTATCTCGTGTGTCTTCAATAAAATCACTGTATATCAAATAGATTCCATAGTTATTGTCTGAATCCCGATATACATGCTAAAAGGTACAACTTCCTTAAATTTTGTCCATGAGTGTAGGTAGGAAGATGATATGGCACTGTCCTTTTATTGTATCTCTCAACCAGGTCAAAACAGTATTCACCAAGTTTAGTTGGTACTTAGCTTTTATTTACTTCATATTTTCGTTATATTTGATAAATTCAACACGCAATCACCAGGGCTAAGTTTCTTTACTATTTGTATTTCTATAGCTTTAGGGCTAACATGCCCTTCAACAGGAGAAGTGTAGGTATGAAGTATAGTTAGCTGGAAGTCATACTTCTAATTCTACTTTTGAAGCCCGAAAGCTAGAGAATTAAAAATCGTGAAGAAAATTATCCCTGGATTGCGTGTAGATTTAGGCAGGGATAAACATGCATTATAGTTTCTTTCAGAAAAAAATATAATAGTCTTTATTTATATATATATATATATGCAATATAATTCCCACACTACTTGTAAATAGTCAACACATTTTTTATTTCAATATCCATATATTTTAATACCCATATATTTTAATATCCATAATCGAAGAGTAAATAGTCAATGCTTGTATATAAATTTTTGACCAACGACCCGAGGGGTAAGAGGGAGAAGAGGAGAACAAAGGAGTTGGAAAATAAACAAAGAGAAAATGGCTGCGTTTCTTTTTGTCGCGTCTATTATTTCTTATATACAAATTTATAGTTTTAAAATTATAATTATTCAGAGACTTACCTTAATACGACATATATATATATATATGCTACAAATTACACCTTTTATTAACATTTCAGAGAAAGAGAGTGTTTCTAAATATTTAGAAAGCTTTACCATATAAAAATAATAGGAGCTTTTAGATAAAAATTATAAAATTGCCATTTTTTCCAAGCTCTAACACTATACTCATGGACAAAACTTGAAGTTGTACCTTTCAGCATGTATATCGGGATTCAGGCAATAACTCTGAAATTTATTTGATATACAGTGACCTTTATTGAAGATACACGAGATAACCAAGTTTGAACAAAATTGCCTTTTTGTCCTTAAAAATACAGACAACAGAAGACATCAAAATATGAAACTTCAATAAGTTTTTTCTATGAGTGTATTCACAAAATGCAAACAAAAAAACCTTAATTGTCATTTAAAGAGGAGACAGGAATACTGCTCACATTGGGTGGAACCTCCATAGCATATATTTTTCAATTATAATTAATAATTGATCTAATTCAACATTGCATTTATTGAAAATCTTTGTAAATATATATTAATAATATTTATTCCATCTTTTTTTTATTCCAAATAACAATGTGCAGCGATGGAATTCTCTAAAAACAATTAAAAATAATGAATATATGTTCCATTAACAAATTATATATTGAAAGAATATCTGGGATAATATGAATGAATATAGTAGAAAGGTGTGTGTATTCATGTGTCAAAATATATTTTCTTATATATGTATAATAAAGCCCTGAACATATGTTTAATAAATGCATTAACATACGAAGCATATATTCGATCTTCGTTGAAAACAGGGGGGGGGGGGGGGGGGGGGTTGATTCAGATCAGTGCCACAATTTTATATAGGCCGACTCTTTTGCTCCAAATTTCCAAATCCTGTAATATGTGGTAATCACTCATCTAAATCTCTCCTTTGAGCTGATTGGTGATCCATTAGATATTGCCATGATAAAGTAGGCCGCGGATTAATCAATAAACTGAGGAAGACGGAGCATTCATATATATCATCCAGAAACATCTAAATTGATTTTCAACAAAATCTTTTATATCATTCAAATTGATGGTATATTTTAAAGCTTTAATTAATTTTTTTAAAGATAGGTTTGAGTTTGTTATAGAAGATAACTTTTATATATAGTGTGTAATCTTTTTAGATTAATATAATATTTAAAGAATATTTAAATTTCTTTTGGAGCTTCAGTATTTATTTAAATATCAATATTTGTCACGGCATGTAACATATCTTCTGGTATTTAACTCTGGTGAACATTCTGTGCTTCACACGGCAGAGAGGTACAAATATGGCTGACACTTAACATTCCAAGCCGTGGAGCCACGGTATTTAGCCCCTTAACTCTCCAGAGACTACAATTTACTTAACTATAATTGTTGTTGAGTTTTTGAAATATATATCGATAAAGTTCCCAAAAAAAAAAAACATCCAGTTTGTAAAAGATGCGGTTCACGCAGTAATGGCCTTAATTGAACAAGACCATTTTAGCTATGGCCCTATGGTCCAAATACAACAACTTCTTACGCTTCTTACTGAAATGATAAAAGAATTGGAAGGGCCTGGCTCATTCAACGGTCTTCAAAGCTAAAGTCCACCGTTTGCTTAAACTCCGTAACAAAACATTTCACTAAAGTGTCGTAAATACCAGTAGAATAGTCAATACAATATTAAAGATGTCAGGTAAATTGAACTGTTGAAGAGGGTTCTTTATATGACTCTCATATATTCAGTAGAACGGTTATTTTATTCAATAAAAACCCGGCTAAATGAGTTTATTTATAAATATATAAATGAAAGCATTGCCTATATATAGATGGCGTGTTATTGCCTTATATCAATTTATGCCTAACTTGACCTTATTGTTTGTGGAAGAGCATTCCTCGATGCAAATATTTATATATAATTCTACTGTCCTTAAAGTTTATGTCCATAGTTTGCTTGAATAGAATTTTTAAGATTCCACCCTTCAGTGTAACATAAATAAGCAGATTCGTCCAATACAGTATTGGAGCTCTAAGAAGCGGGCTGGTAGATTAAATTGGCGAAACCGCTAAGAGGATTCAATACTGATGAGCTAAGCCTTCTCAATATTTTTTCATCGCAGTATGGACAGTAGAAGTTTTTTTAAGTGTTAAAGAAGCATTATTGCTTTAATCCTCTCATTTACTAAGAATAAATAAGTTAACAATGAATATAAATACACTGCGTGACATTGAAAATGGAACACCAAGAAATAGTGGCCAGAAAGTGATGAAACTCGGCAGACAGAGAGAGACAGGGACGAACAATAAGTGATCTTTATTTCAAAATGATAGTCATAATACAGAGCGAGAACGGCGTCGGCTTAGTAGCAAGTAGGACCACAGCGGACGGCGATGCACGCAGCAACACGTCTAGGTAGAGAGTCAATCAGAGTACGGATGGCGTCCTGAGGGATGGCTCTCTATTCCCTCTCAACCATTTGGCACAGTTCGTCTTCTGAACGCGGCTGTGGCAAGGCATGCAAACGGCGTCCAATGATGTCCCAGACGTGCTCGATTGGTGAGAGATCAGGAGAGTACGGTGGCCAGGGAAGCATCTGTACATCTTGCAGAGCTTGTTGGCTAATGCGAGCAGTGTGCGGTCGGGCGTTATCCTGCTGATAAAGGGCATTGGGTACCCCCTGAAGGCAGGGGAGTGTCACCGGTCGCAGCACATCATCAATATCGTTGGGCCGTCATAGTGCCCTGAATACGAAGTAAAGGTGACCTGGAATCATACGCGATTGCGCCCCAAACCATGATTCCACGTTGTCGCACGGTGGGGCGTTCCACAATTGCTGCCGGATTGGACCTTTCTCCACGTCGACGCCACACGCGTACACGGCGACTATCACTGGACAAGCAGAAACGCAACTCATCTGAGAACACGATCCTGTGCCATTCCGTCATCCACGTCGATCTAGCCCGGCACCATTCCAAACGTTGGCGCCTATTCGGTGGGGTCAATGGCAGTCTTCTTAGCGAACGGCATGAGTGCAAGCCATTAGCAACCAATCGACGGGAAATGGTTCTGGTCGAGATGGAATGATCTATGGTGTCTTGCACATGTTGCAGGATGGCGGTACAAGTGGCTTGTGGGGCCGCCACTGCTTTCGAAGGATACGCCGATCCACACGTGCTGACGTCACTCTGGTTGCACCGGCATTCCTATAAATTGCCACATTTCCTTGTTCCAACCATCTTCTCCACAGTCGGTGCACCGTGAACGCACCAAGGTGTGTATCAGCTGCGATTTGACGTATGGACCAACCTGCCCTTTTCAGTCCGATCACCATGCCCCTCGTAAAAGCGTCTGTCTGCTTGAACTGCCTCCGTTTACGATGACCTGGCATTCTCTGTTATTACACGTGTCTTTTGACACAAGAACAAAATTTCTACAATAATTTTCCTTGAAGAAATAACGACACGAATACTGTCCTTTCTGCAAGTTCCTTCCCTTATATCTTACTCCATGTGCGCACGAGAGCTGCGCCATTTTACATCATTTGCATAACTCGGTTAGGCGCATCTACCCTGAAATTTGCATAATTTTCTGGCCACTATTTCTTGGTGTTCCATTTTCAATGTCACGCAGTGTATATTTTGAAACAGGAATGTTCATACCTTTCTATCATAACATTGTAACTTATGAATAGTTTTATGCTGAAATTTTAAGAATTTATTTCAAATGCCTTCATATAGAGACGTACTGTACAATAATTATTGTATTAATTTTTTCTGGAAATTCTCAATTTATTTATTTTTTTTGCCTTTTTAATTATAATTAATAAAGGCTAAAAAATAAAAATAAAATGAAAATTTTCAGAAAAAATTAATAGTTGCAAAAAATTAACTAAAATCTAATTATGAAATAGATAGCCCCTTACTGTGTTCGAATTTTTTATATGCCATTTTTAATTGAATTAAATTAAAATTCCAGCTGAACCTGAAAATTTACAAGCGAATTGATGCCTTAAAAATGAACTAATAGAAATTTGAAAACATTTTTAATATAAAATTTTAGCTTCAATTACATACAGAGGTAAATGAATTTTCTATTTTATAATTCAATTAATATAGTTGAAGCAGAGAATATAAAATTGACCAAATGTAGATATTACAATGTGGGCTTTTAGAATTTTATCTTGATAAATGACTTAGCGGTTTCAACACTCTGCCTCATTCAGTGGATATTGAACAGGGGAAATTTACAGTCTTTAAAATACAAATTCTTACTACCAACCCTTCAAAATGGACTAAATATATTCAGATATTCGATAAAGACATTTAAAAATTGTAATAGGAGATCGGTAGAAGGATGGTCTAAACCGTTGGTTTTCGACCGTGTTGTGTCTCTATGTTCCTACAACTACTCCAGGTCACCGAGATCCATTTAGTGAGAGATAAAACCTTTATTGCCTCATAACACTAATATGACTGAACGAACTATTTACAATGGATTGATATATATACATAAAAATAATTAACATAGTAACACAAACAAACACTATGCAAAACCTTATTTGCATATCTCGACAATTTATCCAAACATAACTATTGTTATGCAAAACACCACATCTTCTCACCCCCAATTTGTTACACAATCTTTTAAGTATTCGGGGAGTCTCCGGTTTCTTATTGGTCTACTTGGCCCAGGTGTTTCCTCCAGCCTTTCCGGTGATTCGTTTGGGTCATTCATTTGTTCCCCCCTTCTTTCGGTGTTACACTCCTCCTTCTTCTTCTCCACTTCCTCCGATACTTCTTCCTTGACTCTTCTCATCAATTGGTCCTGGTGTCTTTTTGCTGTCACTCCGTTTTCCATAATTACCTCATAGTTACTGGGTCCAAGTACTGTCTTTATCTTCCCCGGTTCCCACTTTCCCTTTCCATTATATTTACGTGCATACACATTCTCTTGGGACTTGAACCTATTTTGGAAGTGTTCTTTTCCATTTTCGCTATCTTCACTTTCTTTAGGGTGCAACCGGTTCATTCTTGTGGTCAGTCTGCGACCCATTAGTAGCTCAGCTGGTGTTAGTCCAGTTGTTCCATGAGGTGTAGTCCGCATTGCAAACAGAGCGCGTGGCAGCGTAACCGATATGTTCTCCCATCCATTCTTTCTTATTAGCTGTTTGAGTGTTTGCACCACTCTTTCTGCCTGTCCGTTTGTCTGTGGGTGGTAGGGAGCCGATGTTATATGCCTTATTTCGTTCATCCTCAAAAATTCCTGGAACTCATGACCCACAAACATACGACCATTATCCGAAACAACCTGGTCGGGCAAACCATGAACAGCGAACAGATATCTTAACACTCGCACTGTAGCTGTTGCCGTGCAGTGATCCATGATGATGGCCTCCGGCCACTTAGACATTGAATCAACGACTATTAGAAACGTTCTCCCATGGAATGGACCTGCATAGTCTATGTTAATGCGTGACCATGGTTTAACTGGTGCCGTCCAAGGGTGAACTGGGCTCGGTTTAGGATTATTTCGCACCAGTTGACAATTTTCGCATCTTTCGACCCTATTTCCCCACAGGAGACACTCTCTATGTAGGGATAATTCATTTCTCCTATTGAAGTATGGCCTAAATTTTTCTGCTGGACAGTGAGCTGGCCATCCTATTCGAGTCCATTCCACAATTATCCCCAGAACTGAGTCTTCCTGCGTTAATTTTGCCACTTCCTTCGCCTCTAATGGTGACTCTTCATTAGTTTCTATAAGAAAAACGTCAACTGGTTCCGGTGTTTCTTTACTTGTTTTTTCGTGGGGTGCTCTACTCAACGCATCCGCATTTGCGTTCATTCTCCCAGGTCTATGTTCAATCTGATAGGAGTACGATGCCAATGTAAGACTCCACCTCATCATCCTCGGGGAAAGCATCTGAGGGATAGGTTTGTTCGGATTAAAGATTCCCAGTAGAGGCTTATGGTCAGTGATTATCTTAAAGTCACGGCCATACAAATATTTGTAGAATTTTGAGATGCCAAATATTTTATGGCCAGGACTTCCTTATCTATTTGTGCATACCTTCTTTCCGTCTGAGACATAGTTCTCGAAGCAAACGCAATGGGTCTCTCCATTCCTTCCTCCACGTGCAAAAGCACTGCTCCTACTCCAAAGGGTGATGCATCACAAGCCAAGACCAGGGGTTTTCTGGCATCATAGGGTGTTAGCACCAAATCGGATTGAATCAAATTCTTTGCCTCCCTGAATGCTCTATCTTCCACTTCTTTCCATTTCCAACAATTTCTTTTGTTTAGTAGTCTATGCAGTGGTTCAAGTACAGTGGTTCGGTTTTTTAAAAATTTGCTATAAAAATTCAATAGTCCAAGGAAACTCTGTAACTCTTTTTTGTTTTCGGGTTTCGGAAAATTCTTAATTGCCTCACATTTCTCTTCAGTAGGGTGTATGCCTTCCGCATCTATTCGGCACCCAAGAAAAATTAACGAAGATTTTTTAAATTCGCACTTCTCCTTCTTAAGAGTCAATCCCATTCTTTGAATACTCTTCAATACTTCTCTCAATCGGAGGTCATGTTCCATTTCATCTTTCCCTGTTACCAGAATGTCATCCAGGTAAACGACTACTCCTGGAATTTTGGCTATTAAACTTTCCATTCGTCGCTGGAATATTCCTGGCGCACAGGAAACACCAAAAGGCAAACGGTTTACCTTAAACAATCCCTTGTGCGTGTTAATAGCCAATAGCTCTGCTGTCTCCTCATCCACCACCAGCTGCTGATATGCATCTTTAAGGTCCAACTTTGAGAAAACCTTTCCTCCTGCCAAATTGACTTGCAAGTCGGCTGCCGCCGGAAATGGGAAAGTATCTGACTCCACGATGGTGTTAACAGTACTCCGATAATCTCCACATATTCTTATTGAACCCTCCCTTTTCAGTACTGGGACAATTGGAGTAGCAAACCTTGTAAATTCAACAGGAGTCAATATTCCTTGTTCCTCCATCTTCCTCAAAGCCTCTTCAACCTTAGGTCTAATTGCGTATGGCAATGTTCTAGCTCTTTGAAATGTGGGTTTCCCTAGAGTTTTGATCTTTATATGGATTGGTGGACCTCTGTATTGTCCTAATTTCTCTTTAAACACATCCATAAATTCCTCAGTGATTTGACATACACTGTCGCCATAATTTATCCATTCAAGACCAATTCCAATCTGGTCAAACGCCTCCCTTCCAATCAGATTTGGGCCCGGACCTTCGACCACAAGCAATTCCATTGTGATATTTCTTTTGTTCACTTTTACGTCGGCCTTTATTTTACCCAGAATGGATAACCTCTGTCTGTTCCATTGCACCAACTTGGTAGAATCCTTCTCTATTCTAGGCCTTTCTGACTTCACCCAAGTTTCTATATACGTCTTCTCAGAAATAATATTTTTTCCTGTTCCTGAGTCAATGAGCATATTAATATCTCGACCGCTAGTCTGTACCTTTACCATATAATTCCGTATGTTACTTGTGTCATTCACTTGATTTACATTAAAAAGGCCATTAGTTGCCTCCGCCTCATCTATCGAGCAATTATTACGATCGCTCCTCCAGTTCCCGTTCTTACAGACCCTAGATATATGCCCTAACTTCTGGCATTTAAAACATCTTTTATCTTTAAAGAAACATTGCTCTTCTCTGTGATTTGTGTTTCCACAGCGGAAACATTTAAAAATCATCTTCTCATCCCTCAGTCTCACTTTAACAGCTCTTCCCATTACATTCATTTCTTCCTGAGGTTTTCCATTTTTAATTTCTGCAACGTTCTTTACCGCAGCCTCATGTGCCAATGCCATTTCTTGAGCCACTTTAAATGTTAGCATACTGTTCATTAATAGCATTGATTGTATCTCTTCGTTTAGAATGCCGCATACTAGGGCATCACGCAACCTATCTTCCAAATCAGGGAATTCACACTTCTCTGCAATTTTCTTTAGAGCTGTTATAAATTAAGATATTGTTTCATTTGGCATTTGGAGCCTTTTCGTGAATTTAAAACGCTGCACTATTATATTTGGCGTTGGATCAAAGTATTTTTTAATCCTTGTTACCACCTCTTCCCATTCTGTCTCCAATGGATTCTTGGGAGAGGTCAACGTCCGTATTATATTATAAGTTTCTCTTCCACATAGCGAGAAAAATGTTGCCTTCTTTTTATCAACCTTTACTATATCATTCGCTATGCAATAGGACTCAAAGCGCTCTAAATAACCAGAGAGTTCATTACCGTTGTTAGGATTGAATTGCTCAATGTTCATCATTGTTCGCTCACTTTCATTCACTTGTGTATAACGTTCTTTACTCGTCGCCACTGTTGTGTCTCTATGTTCCTACAACTACTCCAGGTCACCGAGATCCATTTAGTGAGAGAAAAAACCTTTATTGCCTCATAACACTAATATGACTGAACGAACTATTTACAATGGAATGATATATATACATAAAAATAATTAACATAGTAACACAAACAAACACTATGCAAAACCTTATTTGCATATCTCGACAATTTATCTAAACATAACTATTGTTATGCAAAACACCACAGACCGCTACGACCCGGGATCGAATCCCGCATTAGGTACTTTTACTAATTAAAAAAACACTAATGGTCTCCGATTCTTGAAAATATTCAACCCCACCAGTGAGTGAAAGTAACCAAATGAGCTCTGGCACATTTGTAAGTGCGAAATTGAACTTTTTTTCATATATGTAGAAATGTGGTGTACTTACAGTAAAAGCAGTCGCTAAATATCCACCATGATTACCATGGCCTGTACCACATGTACTTAGTATAAAAAAAGTAATACGATAAATAAATTACAAGAGACGGAATCGCTAGACATCGATGACATCTCTTCTTACAGATATGCTTTCGGTAAAATGACCACCTATATATTTCAAATATAGAATTGCCTTAACCATAGCTTTTATATTCAACTATATATTATAGAGAGTTCGAAATTGTAAATTTTTATAGATGAGAATATTTCTTTTTTTAAATAAACATTTATTTCCTACTACCCTTCACTCCAATGATAAAAATATTGGGAGATCCTGACTTTTTAAATACAACAACAACAACTGCTTTATTAGGACATTTCCGTCCTGTAAGGACTGCCATTTTAAATAAAGATGTAAACTACAGGGTCCATTATGAAAGAAATGAGCATTTACTGGCAAAATACATTTATTGATCGTAATTTGTGCAAATGTTCAATTTTCTTCAAAATACATTCCTCCTGCATCAAAACACTTGCGGAGACGCGTTTGCCACGTCTGAAAGGCACCCTGAAACTCCTCGACAGGAATGCTTCTCAGGAACGTTGTAACATGGTGTTGGTTGTTTTCCACGGTTTCCCAATGTTTTCCTTTCATCTCTCTCTTGAGTCGCGGAAACAAAAAGAAGTCACATGGAGCTAAGTCGGGACTGTAAGGGGGGTGAAGGATCACCGGGGTGCTACTCCAGGCCAGGAAGTTGGTAATGATGAAGGCTGTGTGGCTGGTGGCATTGTCATGGTGGAGCTTGACCGTGTCTTTAATGTCAATCCTCACACGTGCGATCCGGCGTTTCAATCTCCTGAGCACCTCCAGGCAAAAGGCTGAGTTTACAGTTTGTCCCTGCGGTACAAACTCACAATGGACAATTCCTCCGATGTCAAAGAAGACAATGATCATCGTTTTGATGCGCGACTTGCTCATTTGCGTTTTCTTGGGGCGCGGGGATGATTTTGTGTGCCATGCACAGCTCTGCCTTTTCGACTCTGGGTCGTATTCAAACATCTAGGATTCGTCTCCGGTTACTACAGAGTTCAGAAAGTCCGGTTCATTTTATATCAAATTCAACAATTTTTGACAGCGCAAAACTCTAAGTTCTTTCTGGTCTTGCGTCAACACTTTCGGCACAAGCTTCGCACAGACCTTACGCATTTGCAGATCCTCGGTCACTATCCCATGTACCACAAATGTGGACATGTGCAATGTGTCAGCAATTTGCTGGATGCTTAATCGACGGTCGGTACGCAAAATTTCGAGCACACGATCCACGACTCGTCAGTTCTGGCCGTTGTTGGGCGTCCTGAACGGGGTTCGTCGGCGACCTCCTCCCGGCCCTCCTTGAACGCCTGGTGCCACTTCCCAGACTGTGATCTTGAAATGCAATCGTCCTTGAAAGCTTTTTGCAGCATCTGGAATGTTTCGGTTGCATTTTTTCCAAGCCTCACGCAAAACTTTATGGCGTATCGTTGTTCAAGCGAACGCTCCATCGCGCTATGTTACAAAAGTTGAAAACACACTTCAAGCGGAGGCATGTATCTCCCCTCACACTGCTCGAACTCAACTAACGACCGGATGGATTGAAAGGGCATATCCCTCCACCACATTTCCCACGGTTTTACCGTGCTGCAATCTATCGTCGCGTCACAATAACATTATGCTCATTACTTTAATAATGGACCCTGTATATTCAAAGCTTATGTCTATATTTGCATTGAATATTACTTTGCCAAGAGAATTACTCTTTAGTGACAGCTAGGTAAGCATAATAGACCAATACAATATGAATAAAATCTAGTAGATTGAAGTGGCTAAACCGCTGAGAAGGTTCACCACTGATGAACCAATTGTCTCCCTTTTATTTTCTTGATGCAGTGAGGGGACTTGTTGGTTGAATCGTAATAATTACTATTGTAACAATGGTTCGCTTTCTCCACGGAAGATGGCACCAGCTGATGGAGATTGGCGCATGCGTTGCCGTCCCGTCACGAGGGAGCTGCGTCTATAAAGGTTCTTTTTCGCCTTTCTAGAAAAAGTAAGCTAGCTGGGAAATGTTAAGTTAATTTTGTTGTATTAATTCTTTTATTATTATTTTGTATTCCAAATAAAGAAAATAGGCAAAAATCCTTTTACTATTTGTTCTTGTAAATCTTTTACGATAAATTGGATACAAATTGGCGCCCAACGTAGTGGCAAAAGAAAAATATTCTACGGAAGATAGTGCGTGGATGTTCGACTGCTGATGTCAAGATTTTCTACCCAGGAAAAGACAGATAAGTAAAATTTTATTTAAAACTCAAAATCAATCCTGATTTTTATGCATGATATCTTTTAAGAGATATTTGATACTAAAGTAGTAGTTTGCTTTTTTTTTTTCGTGAGTATGCAAAACTAACAGGTGTTAGGAAAAGCAAAGTATAGGAAAATTATTTTACCCAAAGAATATTTTTCGAATAATATAGTTTTGTTGGTGCTATCAGAAAGTAAAAATGACTTATTTGGGTAAAGGAATGAAGATAGATCTCATGTTATTGGCACAGGAATTAGGAGAAAGCCCAGATAGTGGTATGCGTATTGTGGATCTGAAAGATCTTATCCTCAAATCGTCTGCTTATGATATGAAGAATTAGTGAAAAACATGTTAACTAATATAATCGAAGAGCGAAAGGCTAAAGAACTTAAGAAGCAGAGATCTGAGGAATTGGATGAAGAGCGGAGATTTGAGCTTGAGAAATTGAGAATGCAAACTACGCATAATGAATTTCTAAAAACTACGGAATCTGTTGCATCCGGAACAGATGTGCCACAAATTGAGTTTAAGAAGTTAATCCCTAACTTCAATCCAAAAGAAACGGATATAGCCACATTTCTTAATTTGTTTGAGCGGCAACTCAAGTTTTTAAAAGTACCAAATACCCACTGGGTAGCGTATTTATTGGGTGTTTTGCCTGGTGATGTAGCCAAATTGATTGCTAGAGAACCTGAGGAACAATCCCATGATTATGATCACATAAAGAAAATGCTACTTTCACGTTTTAAGCTTAGCGGCGATAGTTTCAGACAACTGTTCTATAGACATCAAAAGAGTTCAGAAAACACCTGGAAGGATTATTATTTTGAGTTGCAGAACTTTTTCGAAAGTTGGTTACAGGATCTGAGGATTGCCAGTTTTGATAAATTGAAGGATCTAATCATTGCCGAACAAATGAAGAAAAGAACCAGTCCCGAAATGAGAGACCATTTCTGGGAGGAGTGGTTTGCTTGGGTTACTCCAAGCCAACTTGCTGCTAAATTGGACACCTACGATAATTTGAGGAAAATTAAGAATATGTCATTGAACAACAAGAGGAACGCTTATGAGAAAACAAAAGAAATATCTAGAAGTTTCTCTGGCCCTAGAGAGTCATTTTCTAAAATAACAGAGAAACCTAGGGGTGAAACAAGGAAGAAAGATCGCTCCTCAATTTATTGTTATGGATGTGGAGCTCAAGGCTTCATAAAGGCAAGATGTCCAACTTGCAATCTTACTGAGACTGTACCAAAATTCAACATGAATAGCATGAGTTTTTATAGCTCTCTTGTGGAAAGTCAGCCAGTGAGCCTCATTGAAGTTTTTATATGTCACCATCAGGCGGCAGTTTGTGCAGATACGGGTGCTACACACTCCGTAGCTGGAGAGAAGCTTTATCGCCTGTTAAAAGACAATGGAGTGAAGTTCATACCAAACATCACTGGTATAAAACTCGGTGATGGTGAAGAGAAAATAGTCGATATTTTGACTGCAACTGTTGACATCCATGTTAAAGGGAAAAAGGTTCCTACATCATTGATGGTTCTGACCAATGCTAGAGGGAATAGAACCCTCTTGGGAACAGACTTTCTAAAGGCTGCTGGAATTGTTCTAGATATCCCTATGGGAAAATGGTATTTTTCTGAAAGTCCACGAATAAAATTTGATTTCATTAGGAATCCACCTAACATCGCTGCATTATTGGCAGTTTCTGAGAACGTGTCTCCGTGTCATCTTCGTAAAGATGAAGGAACTCATCTCACTGTACACCAGAAAGGTCAATTGAACTCCCTTTTGGAAAAGTTTGAGACGTGTTTCCAACCGGGGGGAGAGGCCACACCTTTCTGTGAGCACCATATCGATACAGGAAACACTCCGCCAATCTCTGTTCCTCCCTACAGGATGAATCCTGCAAAAAAGGAAATCTTAAGGACTGAGATTGATAGACTGTTAGCCGAAGGAATAATAGAGGAATGTGAATCTCCCTATGCTTCTCCAGTAGTTCTGGTCCCTAAACCCGACGGTGGTATTCGTTTGTGTGTTGATTACAGAAAGCTCAATGCAAGGACAAAAGCAGACTCTTATCCTTTACCCAGATTGGATGATCTAATGCATGAAGCTCGACACACACCTTTCATGTCTACTATCGATTTACGTGCTGGTTACCATCAGGTCAAGGTACAATAAGCAGATCAAGACAAAACAGCCTTTACATGTCCTTTTGGAACCTATCGTTATTTAAGAATGCCTTTTGGACTACGTAATGCTCCTTCTACATTTCAAAGACTAATTGATAGATTTCGAGGTGGGTTAGGACACGTTCTAGTTCTTTCTTATCTAGACGATATTATCGTCCTCTCTGATACTTTTGAAAAACATATCACCGATCTTCAATCGGTTTTTGAAAGACTCACTCTATTTAAACTACATGCTAATAGGCACAAGTGTCATTTTGCAGGTTCTCGGGTTAAGTATCTGGGTTTCTGGATTACCCAAGAAGGACTAGAAATTGATCGAGACAAGGTATCCTCGGTACAGAAGATTCCGCCTCCTACGAATGTAAAAGAAGTTCAATCCTTTTTGCAGACCTGTTCCTGGTTTCGGCGTTACATACTGAATTTTGCTGAAAGGTCTAGGCCCCTTAGTAATTTAACTAAGAAGAAAGTTCCATGGGAGTGGGGATTTTCCCAACAAAAGGCTTTTGAACTTTTGAAAGAGTGCTTGATAACCCCTCCTGTATTGAAACAAGCAGATGGATCTAACCCGTATATCATTCGAACGGATGCTAGCAGTTTTGCACTCGGAGCGGTATTACTTCAGGGACAAGGGGCTGGCGAAAGACCGATTGAATATGCTAGTCGATTATTGAGTCCCGCAGAAATAAATTATTCTACTACGGAACGAGAAGCTCTCGCTGTGGTTTGGGCCTTGAAGAAGTTTCGTGGTTATGTAGAGAGCTCTGAAATAACTATTGAGTCTGACCATCAACCCCTGAAATGGCTACTTAGCCTCAAGTCACCTACGGGAAGACTGGCACGATGGGCATTGGAAGTACAGTCCTTCAACCTGAAAGTACAATATGTGCCAGGAAAGGCAAATGTCATTGCAGATATGTTATCAAGACCAGTAGTCCCGAATGTTCCTTCATGCGAGGTTAATAACATCATTGTAGCTGACATGCCTGCGAGGAGTCCCAAAACCATTCGCGAATCCCAACTTCAAGATGAAAACCTAGAGAAAATAATTAGTTCCTTTGAAGCCACACCTAAAACCGAGGAGTTCGCAAATTGGACTGAAAGAGGATTTTTGATGAATCAGGGAGTTCTCTACAGATATGTTCCCGATTCCGACAGTGAAGAAGCTCAACTTGTTATACCGACCCACGAGCGTGATATTGTAATGAATTACCATCATGATAATCCCACTGCTGGTCATTATGGAGAAGAGGGAACCTATCAAAGAATTGCAAAAAGATATTACTGGACAGGAATGAGGAAATATATCACTGACTATGTTAAAAAATGTGCCGAGTGCTGTCGGTATAAACCCACCAATCAGAAACCATCCGGTTTGCTTAGAACACCTGTTTATTCTCAGCGTTTTGAGATTCTTTCCATTGATTTGTTTGGACCTTTACCCAAAACCAAGTCTGGAAAACAATGGATTTTTATTGTAGAAGATTGCGCAACTAGATGGGTCGAGTTATTTGCTCTCGAGCGGGCCACTGCCCAAGAGTGCGGTGTCACGCTCATTGAGGAAGTCTTTTGAGGTATGGTTTACCTCGACGCATAATTAGCGATAATGGCCCACAGTTTGTCAGTGCTGTTCTTCAACAAGTGTGCCACGTCCTAAAAATCGATCAAAATCTCATTCCTGTATACTGTCCACAGGCCAATCCGGCTGAACGCAAAAATCGTGATTTAAAGCCTCGAATAGCCATACTTGTGGGGATGGAGCATGATAAATGGTCTGAAAAGTTACCGGTTATTCGTTTTGCTATGAACACCTCTCAGAACGATACCACTGGACATACCGCTGCCTATCTACAGTTCGCTCGCGAGTTAAGAACCATTGATGATGTGGTCCAAGACTTTAAAGCAGTCGTCGATAATGACAATTTTGTTGCAGAAATTACTCCCTACCTTAAGCGATTTGCTACAATTACCCATGAGATCCAAGAACGCATTCAGTTGAAGCAAGATCAACATAAGAAATATTTTGACAAGAATCGACGACAGGTTTATTTTTCTCCTGGAGACCGGGTTTGGATAACTACACATCCAATCAGTAAGTCTAAATCAAAGAAAACTGGCAAGTTTATGCCTCGACGAGAAGGTCCTTATCTAGTTTTAACTCAGAGATCACCTACTACTTACACTGTTGCTGCAACCTCGGATCCCACCATTCCCATAGGAAATTATCATGTCTCTTCTCTAACTCCATATAGTGCAAGGGACACTCGACAAGTTTGCCCCATAAGAAGACGCGGTCGTCCCAAGACCTCTTCTAATACCTCCGGAGGGTCACCGAGGGCTGTTCCTAGTACTTCTGGAGGCCCAATAGGATAGTCTGGAGTTACTGGCTCCTCGTCGGGACGACTTCGTAGCCAGAGGGGGAGTTTGTAACAATGGTTCGCTTTCTCCACGGAAGATGGCACCAGCTGATGGAGATCGACGCATGCGTTGCCGTCCCGTCACGAGGGAGCTGCGTCTATAAAGGTTCTTTTTCGCCTTTCTAGAAAAAGTAAGCTAGCTGGGAAATGTTAAGTTAATTTTGTTGTATTAATTCTTTTATTATTATTTTGTATTCCAAATAAAGAAAATAGGCAAAAATCCTTTTACTATTTGTTCTTGTAAATCTTTTACGATAAATTGGATACACTATCTATTAAAACAAAATCTTCTTTATTGAAGGTACAAAATTAATGAAAATAAATTTCTATAACAAATCTATAAACTCACATGCATAAACCTCTCCACATTCACTCTCTCACACCTCCTTTCTAAGAAATATATACACATATATATATACACTCAACACCACAGAATAAATTAAGTCACAGATTAATTCAATCATAGAATGAAAATTGGAATTTAAAAATAAATAACATCAACAAGACTTGAGGAAATGGTTCATTAATAAAGTAATAAACAATCTCAATTCAATAGAATAATCCCATGTATCAATATTTAGTGAAAATATATCAGACCCAGGTAAAGATGCCCTTCCCTGGAGGCCTGATATATTTTACTCAAGAAATACTCTCGCCTATATACAGATGTATTTTAGAGTTTCGAATGGAGATGAAGCGTTCATACCGTATAGTTAATAGCTTCAAGTGCCTGATTCAGATTGACCTAAGCAGAGGTAAAATGGGCAATAACCTTTTTAAAAGCTAGTTATTATATAAAGCATACGCCTTAATAAGTTTATATATGTCGTAATATTTTTATTCTAATAATTTTAAATTCACAGATTATTATTCTGTGATATATTGTATATATCATAATATATAACTTATCATCATCATTCTGTTATAGATTTGTAATTTTGGATATTGCATCTACTCCGGTGTAATATAATAAAATCCATTTAAATAAATAAAGTCTAAAATATATTTATACTTTTAAATCAACCTAAATACACCACATTAAATATACATTATGTTCGCATTATTCTCTAGTTATAATTGGTAGGTTGTCGCATGAACTTAATTAGCTAATCAACTTAATTAGTCAATCAGCTTGAATTGTTTTCTTAGTTTTGTGGTAGCATAAAACATAAGGGTATTATAGTAATTAATCAAACGTGGGTTTGAATTAAGAATCTTTCTTTTTACTCTTGTACGAATACTAAACATGTTTTAATATTTTGTATAGAAATATTGTAATTCTTTTAGGTTAAAGTATTTATATCAGGATTGTATTTATGATATAAATACGTTTTTTTTTATTCACATATTCTGATAATTTTATACTTAATTAAACCCATTTGAAGAAGAAAAAGGTGGGTCCTTTTTCGCTAACGTTAAAACACGAGTTTTCTAACCTTTTGGCTCTTTTTTTTTCTAACAGGAGTAGCTCAAAAGAACATTTATAAAATACTATTTATATATACGTGCGAGTTTTCATATATCTAAAACGAAATATGACAAGTATATTTATAAATATTTAAAACTAATAATATATACATAATAGGCATTCTATTGTAATATGAGAAACAAAACGGATTCCGAGGGTGATTTATCGCCTTATTTTTTTATTATTTTGAAGCCTTCGGGTTTCAAAAAACTTCAAGCAAGAATAAAGCAAGAAACTCACTTTCGGAAGTCGTTTTATTTATCATTTAATATATTCGAAACCATTATAGACGCGTATGATAGTTTCGAAATATTCATAACAGATGGCGCGCTAATGCATCATCATCTAATATACAGGGTGATCCAAAAGTCCCGCACAACTTTAAAAATTAATAACTCCGCGAATATTTGCGCTAGAGCAATGCGGTAAACACCATTGTGTTCAGGATGCAATGGGATTTTTATGGCAAATAATGAAAAATTCTAAATTGATTTTAGTTACAACTTTATTCGCTAGATGGCGCTCTAACAGAATCAGCGATTCAGCGGCCAAATTGTTTGATAAATTGAAAAATATAACTGAACAATACGCATTTTTCCTTTTTGAATACCAGGAAAGAATCCTAATAATATCAAATGATAAATTAATAAAACACCATTTCGCCAAAAGTTAGAAGAAATGGTTAACGATTTTTAAATACAATCTGAGATATGTAAAATAGGTATATGCAAATTAAAACATGTAGCAAAAAAACCTGATATTTTAGATGCGGTTTGCTGGAATCCTTTCAGCTATTTAAATTTCGAAAATAATAATTTTCTAATTTTTTAAATTCAACTCTCTCTCAGTATCGATTATATTTATTTTAATTCATTTGAAAAATATTTATCTATCTCTGATGATTTATTTTACTCCGGAATGCCGTTGTTGTTTTTGTCGTGTCCAATAAAGAGCCTCAGATGTCTCCATGCATCTCTATCACAGCAACAGCAGCATTGTCCACTATCTTGGGTGTGTAAATCAGCTGCTCTGGGTCTATGTCAATTTTCTGCAAGGCCACGGGCATGAGAATATGTGGGTAGGTGTTAGTTCCACACCAGGACAGTTGTTGCATGTTCTATAGGTTCTTGTGCCATCTGGATGTATTGTCATCCTTTATAATGTTTTGTTCTAAATCTTGTTATAGTTTTGTCATTTTCTCTCGGAGTTTATTTCACATTTTGATCTTATTTTTTTGTTTAATTATCTTGTATTTTGAAAAAGCATTAGCGTCAAATAATGACATTTGTTCTTTCCTTTGGCTCAACTTTCTGGCTTCCTTTGCAAATTCAACTGCCATTTCATTACCCCCGATCCAAACACTGGTAGGAATCCATTGTAGAATGCAGTTTTCTCCAATGATATCAGTTGAGTAAGTAACGAATGTATTTTCTGTGTGATTATAGTATTGCCCTTCTGAATTGCTTCTAGATCGGATGTAAAGTCGTTGTACGGTATATTATAATTCCTTCTGCTTGATGCAGGGATGGTTGGTTAAGGCATACATCAAGAGCTTTCCAGATAGCTGTCAGTTCACAAGTGAAGTTTGACGAAATCTTTCTTGCTCCTTCTTTGATTTTGATGTATGTTCCATCTTGCAGTATTATGTTGATTCCAGCCCCTCCATTACTAATGGTAAGGTCTGATGATCCATCTGTATAGGCTGTTAAATAATTCATCTGATCTCATAAACCAATTGTGTCAAGTCCTTTCTTTTTAAGTATGTTTTGTTCTCTTTTTTTATTGCAGGGTTCATTCAGGTTAAGATAGATGATTACATTTGATGGCAATGGGGTAGGAAATATTGGTTATTCTCGAATTTGAAATTCATTATGTTTCATATTTATGCTCTTTCTAATATTGTTGTCGTACTGAAGTGTTGAAGATCTTTTGAGCCTTTCTTTTGTGTCCAGTTTAAATAGGTTCTATGGGATATGTGTTCGGTTTCTTTAGTTTTTAAGCTATTGGTGAATTTTATTGTTTTTAATTGTCTTCTGCTTTAAAGTAGGTCTAGACCACATTCTCTCTGAATTTTCTATTTGTTGGTATTTGAAACAAAACCAGTGATTAATTTGGCCGCTTTTGCTTGAACACTGTCTAGTCTTCTTTTTAGTGATGAACTTGAGGGAGCCCAAACAGGTGTTGCATATTCCATTATTGGCCTTATTAAGGTGATATATGTTGTTCTGAGAATTTTGGGTTTTGCTCCCCAATTTGTTCCACAAAGCCTTCTCAGAATGTTTAGGTTTCTGGTAGCTCTATTTGAGGTGCTAATTGTGTGTTCTGTAAATCGCAATTCCTCATCAAGTATCACACCTAGGTATAATTTGGAGATATAATATTATCAATTATATGGTTGTTTATGCTCATTTTGGAGTTAAATGCATGCCTTTTTTCCTGTCAGTGAAGGAGACCTATAGGTTTGTGTTTATTGGGTTTGTGGTCATTTTGAGTTTCATTGCCCACTTCTCCAGTCCTCTCATTGATGTGTTCAGTATTTTTCTGATATTTCTATACAGCTACTTGTGTGCCATATGGCTATATAATCTGCATAATAGGCAACTTTTGTGTCTTCAGTGAGGATGGATGTTGTTAAGGTTGTGTCGTAATTAGATGTACAACAACTCAAACTTGACCATGACTCTTTTTTTAGCTCTTATTCTTTTCGTTTGGCCAACAAAAAATGTCCAATTTATATACACATATATCCTTAAATAATGAGACTTTAAAGAATGCAAATAATCATCTATTTACATACACAACACATCTTCCTCCCTTAATAATACTCCAGTCGGTCTGGGGGTTTCCTGGCTCTCTGAGGTCTAGGACTGTGGACGGGCACTTGCACAGCGGCAGGCTCCGGTTTAGGAGTGCAAGAGGGCACGTGCACAGCAGCAGGCCCTGCTCTAGGAGTGCAAGAGGGTACGTGCACAGAAGCAGTCTCCTCCTTGTTTCCTTATGTAACCTCTGGAACCTCCTCTTCACTTTATTTCTGACTTCCAACTACAGGCTCCCTGTTGAATTATCTTTAAAAATCTGCATCGCTGTGGTATCACTTTCTTCTTTGGATCCAAATGCAGCTTAATTCTTTGAATGATAGTATCATAGGGTTGATCTTTCATTAGACCAGGAAGAAAATGTCGTTTCCCTGCTTCAAAGTTTCAGAATCTGGTAGCGAGGTAAAAATCAGCACTTTAATCTCCTCCTTCAGATGCCAAAAAGAAAGCCTCAAATTTTTGTACAAAAAGATCGAAGTGTCCTCCACTGGGCTATAGCATCTAAAAGGTACTATTAACTTTGAACTTGTCATGCTGATCTTTTCTACTCCTTTGTTTTCCTGATCCAGATAGTTTAAAAGATGTAGTTGTTATACTTGCATAGACCTCGTTTTCCTCAGCTTTTTACTGGCTCTGTAGATCGCGCATCCACGCCGCCACTTTTGTTGTGTCGTAATTAGACGTACAAGAGCTCAAACTTGACCATGGCCAACAACAAATATCCAATTTATATATACATATATTTTTACATAATGAGGCTTTAAATAATGCAAATAATATTCATCTATTTACATAAACAACAGTTAATATATAGCGAGAAGAGTAGAGGACTGAGCACAGTTCCCTGAGGTACACCAGTCCTTGTTCTTCGGTCCTTTGATAATGTTCCATTGACCCGAACCTTTATCCTTCTTCCCCTTAAGAAGTCTGCAATCCAGATTAAGGCTTTTCCTCTTACTCCGATGTTGTGCAGCCTTTTAAATAATTTCTACACTCGATCAAAAGCTGAGGTCATATCCAGGAATACGGCCGTTGTCTTCTTTGGCGGTTTTTCCTAGAAATCTATTATTGATTGACAGAGGTAGAACAGTTTATCAGTTGTACAGTGTCTGGATCTTTAGGCAGTTTGGTAGAAGTTTATTTTATTATTGTTAGTGAGCCAGACTATGAACCTAGATTGGATAATTCATTCTGTTATTTTACAAAGTATGCGGGTAAGAGCAATTGGCCGATAGTTCTTGCATTCCTTGGCATCTTTGTTTGGTTTCAGTATTGGCACTATAATTGATATCTTCCAATTCTTTGGTAGTTTACCAGTTTGCCATGAAATCTTCAGTATTCGTAGAAGTTGATTTTTAGCTTCGTCTCAAAAGTGTTTAATCATTTGACCAAAGATTAGATTATCTCCTGGTGACCTCTTGGATTTAACTTTTCTATTGATGAGTTTAGCTCATTCAGTGTGAAGTCTCTCGAGTTAATATCTTGTTGATGGTAATTTCTTGCTTGTTTAACTAACCTGTTTACATTATTTTTTAGAGTCCTGCCTTCATTAGTATAGATGAGTCTGGAAGTGCTTGAAAGATATTCAGCAATTATTTCAGCCATCTGTTTGTTCGTTCTCGCTATTCATATCGGTTAGAGTATTGGAGGATTAGTGTTGGTTTTGATTGTTTTATAACACTAATTATATTCCAGTGGTTTTCCTTTTTTGGATCCATTTTTTTTCGCAGAATTCTGCCCATTTTTCTCTCTTGTTTGAATATCCAAATTTATTGTTCTATTTTGTGACTAATTTCAATGAGTTCCTTTATGATTTCTTCTGTTTTATTTGTTTTAAGAAGTTCATTGATATTGTCTGCATCTGTAATCATTGCCTCGATATTGTGGTCCTTCCAGTGAAGTATTCACAGGTCTTTACGTCTACCTCTAGGTATCGATACTTTTGCAGCTTTGGATATGTTCGAAGAGAATTTTTCCAATTTTTGTCAATCGTTTTGTGATTTAATTATTCGTTGCACAGTTCTTCAAGCTTTTCTGTGAATTTTTTCCAGTGTTCTTTTATTCTGTTGGAAATTCTCAATTTTGAAGTTTAGGGTTTGTTAAAATTGGTCTGTGGTCACTGATAGCACCTTTCAGGATTTTCCATTGTGTTGTGGGTGCGATGTAGTAATTTATCGCTGTGATGTCTATTGCGGATTCTGTGCCTGTGGACTTGGATATATAGGTGTTCTTTTCGTTATTTAACGGTGTAAGGTCGAGGTCGGTTAGCATGTCCTCAACCTGCTGACCTTTGTTATCCTGGACAGGTGATCCCCAAGTTGGTCTTCCGGCGTTAAAATCACCAAGTATGATTGCGATATCCGAAGACGCTTCACTTAATGTCTCTATCAGGCCTTTAATGATGCTAGTATTATCGTGGTGATAAACATTTATGATTGGAATTGTTTTATCTGTAAGATAGATTTCTATTGCCTGAGCTTCTGTCGTGCTTTCTCTAGGCTAACTCTGATTATAGGCGATTTCCTTAAATTTGATTTCTAGAGTTTTAATCAAAATGGCAAGTCCTCCTCCGAATTTTCCCGGTCTGTCCTTTCGTAGTGTTGTATAATCTTTGATATTGAATCTCAGATTCTGATTCAATTTTGTCTCCTGAGGACAAGTAATATGTACATTGTTGTCACAGAGAAGACAAGACAGCTCTTTATTTTCCTCTGGGTACCATTTATATTGAGTTGTAGTAGATTGAATTGTGTCCTCGTAGTAGATTTCTCATCATGAGCTCGAGCTGCAGCTCCTGACGCGGCGGTTACCCCGGACGCGGTAGCATTACTAGAGATATCAGTTTTGCTCTTCATTTGAAAATGGGTGCCGTTGCAACGTTAGTCATCTTGGAAACGAACCAGAATTTGGCCAAATATTCCAAGGGTCCAGGGGGGACCGCAAGGAGGTGTGGTCGGACTTCTCCCCTTCCCCCTTTAATGCCGTCACTACAGGATAAAGCACTCTTTGTGAAATTTTTAAATTGTGATCCAGAATCTGCCACTGAAGCTTTACGAGCGTTTCGTTCCTTTAAAGATATTCGAAGCGGTAAAGGACCAATGAGTTGCTACTCTCTAAAGCGATTGATTAAAGGTTTTGAGGAAACTGGATCTCTGGAAGCAAAACCTCGGAGTGGAAGACCATCCACATGTAAGTCAGTGGCTGTTACGATTTTGCAGAATGCTGAAGCTATTGAAACGTTATCCACGTATGGAGAAGTAACTGCTAGACAAGTTTATCGACAAACGGGGATTTCGTATGGAACAGTTTGGAGAGAACACACATTTATAATTTTTCTATAAAAATACCCTAACAAAATTCAAAGTTTTCACGAGTTGAAAGTCAGCGATTTTGAGAAGTGTCAAGAATTCGCTGCATGGGTTTTCCGGCAAATTGATATTGATGAAAACTGGCTGTCAAATGTTCTAAGAACAGATGATGCTCACTTTTATCTAAAGGGAGAATTTCACATTCAAAACTGCCTCATTTTGGCAACAGAAAACCCTTGGATTTTTACAGAAATACCACTTCATCAGCCCAGAGTTACAGTTTTGTGTGGGTTCACTTCTTCTTTTATTATTGGGCTATTTTTCTTTGAAAAAATCAATGGAATAACTTTTAAAACCGTTTTTGTAACTGGAGAACGTCATGTTAAACTTTTGAGAGAAAAGGTTATTCCCATATTGCAGGACAGACAAGCACTAAGCGAAATAACATTCATGCAAGATGGAGGACCTCCTCATATCTCCCGCGGTGCCAAACAATTGCTGAAGGTTATGTTCGGTGAAATTCGTTGATAAGTCGCCACTTTATATACCAGTGGCCTCCAATATCACCAGACTTGACGCCTTATAATTTCGGTTATGGGGGTACATTATGTCGCGTTTTTATCGATGTCGGCCTACCACATTGACCATGTTGAAGGCTTCTATCAGATGGCACGTTTTATAAATTTCAACTATCTAATTTTGACCATTCTGTCATCTATCGTCTGCAGGCGGTGTTTGAGAATGAAGGGCGCCACATTGAGCAAGGATTGTGACCTAATACAAGAGAGAAGGCAGTTACCTCATGTGTTATTTTTTGCAGCTCTTTGTTTTGGGTTATGGGAATAATAAATGCTGTCCTCACATCTTGACTCTTTTTTTTTCTGTAAACAGTAATTTTTTTGTTTGTCATTTTCCCACATCTTATATTATGTCGTGCAGGCCAAAGTGTTATACCTTCTCGAATAACACTGGTATGCACAATTTTACCCCTTATGTTTAGCTTATCGCTTTTCGCTCATCAGAAGAAATAGCACATAAGGAATATTCTCTGTATCCCCCCCCCTAACTTTAGAAATTTTGCGCAAAAAATAATACAAAATGATTTTACTACCACGTTTTTCAACGCAAAAGGTCGATTTAAAAATGATTTTTTTAGGGGATACATTTTCAAATGATCATGATAAATATTTAGTTAAATAGTCAAGTGTCGCCAATTAGTCAAGAAACTATACATTCCTTATAGCAAGAAATCCTATTAGTAGTGCCATCATAATTTTTGGTACTATATTAACATATTAAAAAATCGTGTATTGATATCAGTAGTTATTTTCAAGCATTCAATCTATTTCACAAAACTCCATCTAAAATATAAATATTTTTTTGCTACATGTTTTAATTTGCATATACCTATTTTACATATTTCAGATTGTATTTAAAAATCGTTAACCAATTCTTCTAACTTTTGGGGAAATGGTGTTTTATTAATTTATCATTTGATATTATTAGGGTTCTTTCCTGGTATTCAAAAAGAAAAATACGTGTCGTTCAGTTATATTTTTCAATTTATCAAACAATTTGGCTGCTGAATCTCTGATTCTAGTAGAGCGCCATCTAGCGAATAAAGTTGTAACTAAAATCAATTTCTAATTTTTTATTATTTGCCATAAAAAATCCCATTGCATCCTGAACACAATGGTGTTTACCGCATTGCTCTAGCGCAAATATTCGCGGAGTTATTAATTTTTAAAGTTGTGCGGGACTTTTGGATCACCCTGTATGTATGGCAGAGAATTATACTTTTCCGAATATACATTTGCATATATAGTGTTTTTATTATATATTGTATATATAGTTTCATATTCTAATCATATTTAGATATATAAGCTTACGGTATCTCTGGTATATAAATGGTCTTTCTTATAATATTGATTCGAGTTACTCTTGTGAAGAACTGAGAGTTTCGAGGTTTGTGTTTTGGCGCTAGCGATGTTAAAACTGTCCTTCCTTTCTAGGCTTTATACCGTTGCGAGTATCTCAGCCTGAGAACAGTTAAAATCTCCGCCAATAGATGGCACTTTAGCCTATTTCCAGTCTGGGGCTAGTGTGGGGATGGCCGACTGCTGTGGTCCTGTTTCCTGGGGCTTGTGATTGTAAATACCATTTATATTGGCTGTAGGATTCAAATTACTGTAAATACCTAATAATTGTTATTTGAGTTCTAGTGAAAAGTGAATCAAAGTTTACAATAAAGGATTGAGTGTTAGAAGACTTGTTGCCGTTGTAACTTTCTCATCCAACCTTACAGTCGTTGCTCTTCTGGTAAGTCTCTCGTGTCCCCCCACCAATGGTAAGGCCGAGAGATCCTGCAAGAGGGAAAGGAGATTCATATGAGTAATGGTTCTCAGAGGGTCTTTGGGCTGTTTGCAGGTTAGAGCTGCAGAGGTGAAGCAACGGAGCCCGGGCAGGTGATCCTCGGTGGAGGAAGCGGCGTCGTCGCGAAGGACCGGGGGAGGAAACACGCAACAATTATTTCCTTAAGACATAAAGTGAGTATTGAGAAAGTAATTTCTTTATTGTAAATCGTAAATGTCACATTCCTTATTAACGAAATATTCGTAGCATATATCGACGTGCAGCAAATGTTCTATCTAATGTATATTTAATGCATATATTTCGTGTTTGAAATTTAAGATGTAAATACCTTTCCAGAGAAATGGATTCTACAAATTCTCCAATACTCTTCTATTATTTAAAATATTATTTTGACCATAAATAGTCTTTATTTAACTAATGACTTTCCAAGATAATTAACTACATGATTTAACAGTTTTTAACAGAAGCACACAAACTCATTTACAAAATATTTAGAATAGTCAAAGTATATATTATAATAAACAATATCATTTGATGCGTAAAATGATAATCGTTTATGTTTCGAGAAAATAGATAGTGTGATGATTTGCTTTGTTCACACACCAAATGTCATCAAAAGTTTAGTTAGCATAAATACATCACAAATTATGATAAATATTGAGATAAAAATAAACAAAAATAGAATATAAATAGCCGATTACACGATTGCCGTTTTTATTACCAAAATATAAATAGAGACATTAATTATATGCCTTATATGGCATATATGCCTTTTTAATTAAATATTTATTTATAATTGCTCTATTTTCAAAATAGAGATATGTTTTAGTAAATTTTATAATTCAAACACAAACTCACTATAACAAATTTGCATACCATTGATTCGCTGTAAATGGAAATATCCCCGCTTCTTTGATAAAGGTAATTGGTATTCACTATGAGGGGCAGCTTTGTGACGAAAGCTATCATTATGAAATTATTTTTGAAAGGGATTAAAACATCTCTTTAACGAAACTCTCCAAGACAAAACTCTATAAAGAGAATGATTCTTGGTTGATATAATTAATGTCACTTAGAGCCAAAAACATATTAGAAACTTTTCAGAATCAAAACTTTCTTTAATCGAAAACTTTCTAAGAAAAACACGAAACTCTTTAACCAAGGACTCTTTATAATGAAACTCTTTAGCTAAAAATTCTCTAATAAAGCTCTTTATAACCAAATCCGTTCTCTAACGACACTCTGACTGAAACTATCATTTTTGTACTTGGTGGTACGCCAATCATCAATCAGTCTCTTTAACTAAAATATTCATAACCAAACGCTCTATAGAGCGCGAAACTCTTTATAAACAATCACTCTATATAAATCTGATCTTTATAAACAATCACCCTTTGTAACGAAACTAAAAACAATCACTCTTCATAACTAAAATCTTTCTAACCAAACGCTCTATACCGTAACCGTTTATAAACAATCACTCTATATAACTAAAAAACATACTAAAACTATAAACATTTACTCTCTATAACTTCTTCATATATATCTAAACGCTTTCTCTATAACACGAAACTATTTTTAAACAAAAATTCTAACGAAAAAAATTCAATTCTGTCCCTTCAATGAATACTATTCAATGATATCCTACTAAATTAAAGCATCATTATATGGAGAATACTTTGAGTCCCCCAATGTCGTAATAGATGGCTGCTACTTTCAAGTGACAAATGTTAACCATCTGTTTGTTCCCTATTTTTTGTATATGAGATTTTACCTACCATTCAAATTTACAATAGGTATCTTATTCCATTCAAATATGGAATATCCTGACTTCTAAATATCAGATATAAGTAAATAATTAAAAGTAAGATATAAATAGTCTGGAATTAGATAACAGCAAGAGTATGGGTTTTTAAGGTTGATGCGTGTCGGAAGCATAAACTATTAAATAATAAAACATCTACAGGATGTCCCAAAAGTTGGTAAACACTTGCAAAATAATGAAATATCTATTTTCACCGTTATGTATAACGTATTATGTATAAAGTAATTGTATTATGTGTGTATTAGCCGTAATAATATATTTCTTCAAGTAATAAGAAAAACAACGTTTTCAGAAAAACAAGAACTTTTGGGACAACCTTATATATTCAGGCTGTATTCAGAAATTAAATGCACTACTTGCTCATGAACAAAGAACAGCACTGTCATTCTTTTTTGAGTGCCAAAGGCATGAAGCCCATTGTAATTATTCCAAAATAAATTGAGTATTATGAAGTAACAAATAGATTTCAAATCACCAACTTTAGTTTGTTTTATATAATATTAATGGTTTCATATTTTTATTTTCGGGGGAAAACTAGAATAAGGAGGAAGAGGTAAGTTGACTTGTATGTGCTAGCCAAAGATAAGGTCTTGCATTAGGAGTCGACGGAGAAGATTATGAGAATAAAAAATATTTTTAATAAGCGTTCTTAATATAAATGATATATGTAATTCATTTTTCTTTTTTTAAAGTACCATACTATCTTTGAAATTTTGACAATTGTGGGACGTACTGGGTTAACAAAAATTAATATAAATGATATTTAATTAAAAAGGCATATATTGGATCAAAATATCATTTATTTTACCTTTATATTACATTGTTTTTGTTTTCTAATTTGCTAATTTGTTTGGTGTCTTGGTGGCGTAGGAACATTTTCAAATTGAATGAAGATTTATATGTAGCAATTATATAAATGATATATGTAATTCATTTTTTATTTATTAAAGAAGTATCACACTAACTTTCAATTTTTGGCAATTGTGGGACATACTGGGTTGACAAAAATTAATGACAAACTGCAAATAAAAAGAAATTGCGAAGGCATTTATTTATTTTTACCACTCTATTTTGTTCTAAGAATTCTTATATCTCTCTTTTCCCTAAAACAATTATATATATATAAACAATATATAGTTATTTAATTCATCAGGACATCTGTGATGTATTTGGGTTATAAGTTTAGTGTTTCATAAAATATTATTTATTAGCAAGTAATTCAACTTACGTTTTTAATATTTATATGTGCAGGAATAAAATAAGGTAAACAAGATGATGATAAGTTAATATTCATAGACGATATTTAATATATTATAATTATATAATTTTTTGACAAAATATTCAAAAGCATTTTATTCGGTAAATATGAAATATATATAAAAGCACATCCACATAATATTCGTGTGTGTATTTGAATTAACAGGGTACTTTTATTTATTCCTGAAATTTTTGAAAATTAAAATATAAAGACATTTTTAGCAATCTTCGAAAAAAACCTTTCTATATCTAAACACCTATGCCATCTCACTTACCAATTTCCGTAGCATATTTATAATCGTTTTATTTCAAGTTTTATGAGAAATTTTATCGACTTTTCTATTAATAACTCTCGTGATTCAAATCGCGCACAATAAGAGACATTTTCATTTTACTGTATAGGGGGGGGGGGGGGGGGGGGGGTGGGGGGGGTGTTGGATGTTATTGTCAAATATTATTTTTATTCTATGATAGTAATAATCTGTGACTTAAAATCTGTGGTGTCAGGAATGTATATATAGGTGAGAGTTAATAGAGATGTGTGGTAAGAGAGAGATGTTATTTTAGTAGTAATGTTTAATTAGATGATTATAGTAATTTATGTTTCTTCTTTTTGTACCTTCAATAAAGAAGATTTATATTTTAGAAGGAGAAGTAATTATTACGATCCACCACCAACATGGGGTTGGATTCGATGTACTAAGAAGAAAAGTGACTCATTTGTGTAGAAAATATAATTAAAAAAGAAAATCAAATTCAGTATTCAAAATACTCTCATTATATTAATTATTGGATGGAAAGAGCAAGACCTATTTGAATGTTTAAAATACTTATTGACAAATATAATAATCATTTAAATAATACCATTAACGATAACAAGATGAGTGATTCCTATAAAAAAAAAAACAGTTCACAATCTGCTTTGTTAGTATTTCATTAACTTATGTTGTTCTAACAGAAGTTTTGTATCCAAATGGAATATTTAGAAAGCATTATTATTTTCCACAAATTTTCTAACATTAGCTACACTTAAACAAATATAGAAAACATAAAAAAAGCATTGCTTCTATAGGCTTTTATATGTTTTTTTTTGTCTTCTATATTTGTTATAATATAACATGTGTAGAATATTAAAATTTATATTTGAACACCTGTGAAAAATAGTACAAAGGTTAATTTGTACGCCCGAAACACTTACGTGGTTAGCTTTTCTTGATTAATCAAACAACGGTTTTTGGCCAATTCTGGAATAATTAAAAATCAACGATTAGTTGATATTTATTCCGATAGAGGGCTCAAGCCATCAGCAACTCTCAGTTGCACGATAAGGAAATGCCTTTTTTCTTAATTTGAATACATATAACATTTTCAATTAAAAAGACATGTTATTGGATCAAGATAGAATTTATTTACCAATATATAAGAGATGGCTGAACGCCAACCTTTTTCAAAGTATTATAACATATTTATATCAACAACAAACTCAGAGCTACATAATGTCAATACAATACAATAAAAGTATTTATAAATTCAATTGAGATTTATCGTTTAAATTTGCAACAATTTTTTTCAGGGACAATGTGTTCCTTTTGACATATATAATCAAATATTTATCTTTACAGACTTTACTGCTATGTTAAAAGTAATTTTCTCTCATTAAATATACTCATCGCAGTAAGAGAAGGTCTTTAGAGATATTAATTGATTGTATATGTGAAAAGAAACACATTGTCTGAATAATAATTGCTGCAAATTTTAATATTTTATTTGTCAAAAATATTTTCACACAGACATTAACGCTCTTTCTCTTTCAGATAAATAAAAATAAATTATATGGTTTGATATTTTACGTTTATTTAGGAAAAGGTCTGTAGAGATATTAATTGATTGTATAGGTGAAAAGAAACACATTGCCTGAATAATAATTGCAGCAAATTTTAATATTTTATTTGTTAAATATATTTTCAAATAGACACAAACTCTCTCTCTCTCTTCCAGATAAATAAAAATAAATTATATGGCTTTGATATATTACGTTTATATACGAAAAGGAAATTCTATAGAAACTTCCATACCTCTCATTTTCTTTATAATAAACGATAAAATTCTCTAAATACTATCTAGAGTTTTCAGAGAAATTATTTGTTCTTTGTAATTATCATCTGTTACTGAAAGTGCCAAAAAAACTTTCTTTAAACCCTATTATTAAAGGAAAAGGGGAACAATTTTTTATCAGAAAAATTCAACTTCCCCAGAAATCAATATTTAACTGGAAGAAATAAAAATATTAAATGCATTTTATTCCCCTCTTATCATCTAATTATTTGTTAGACTGATAAAATATTTTTTTTGACGTCGCATTAAAAATAATTTCAATTCTTTAAAGGTGGAATATAACTTCACAAGAAAAGAAAGATAACAAAGATGCCAATTTTTGCTTTTTTTAAAAGAACGATCTTTGTATTTTTTTATCAAATCAATTTATTTAATTAACATCTTAAAAGAGTTTGGAGACGATTTTTAACACACAAAGAAACTTCTCTTTGACTACTTAAATGTACCTTTGTAGAAAGGTTTAAAAGGCTATTTAATTCCTCTTTCTTTTTATCATTTTTCTATATTTAGAATGTATAGGTATTGTGTGTTCTCTTAAGATACCCTAAACACAATTTTTTAAAATGTGTATTCACAGTAAAATCCCGATTTGACTACCAATTATTCCAAATTTCAACTATTTTTATATAGAAATGGGCGAAAACAAAGCTTGTTTTTCAGCTAAAGAAAGGTTTACTTTTGGTATCGGTTGTTTTCATGGATAAAAAAATTGTATAAAATTCTGTTTATTTATCAATTTTCTTATTCAATGATTCGATCTTGTAATATATTGTGATACATAGCGAGTCATCGGTAATGAGAATTCAAAACTATTATAGACGCGTATGATTCTTTTACTAATTAAACATTTTTTATTGCAGTAAGGGCAGTAGAAAATGGTTTAATTTGTAAAAGAATAATACGCGTCTATAATAGTATCGAATTCTTATAATGTACACAAGAGGTTATACTATGATTATTGTAATAATTCAATTATCTGAATTTTTTATTAAGCCAACTCCCCTTTGACCCAGCAACGCCCGCCTCTGTTCCGTGCATAGCGTTTTCTTATCATATTGAAAATAATATAATAAACAAATCAAAAATATGCTTTTTACTCCTTTTTAGCATATAGATTGTCCAATATTCTCGAAAGAAATCTCTTTTTAATATCATGTAGTTTAACAACGCTTAAATATCTTACGTATATAAAGGTATTTTATTTAATTTAAAGATATATCAAATATTTCAGTGTTTTACCTTTATTCTGGCAATAATAAAAGTTTTATCGAAACGTCGATAAAATGAATTATCTTTCTGGTTGAAGAAGTGTTCTAATTCGTATGAAATTTCGCTTCTCGTTTCTCCATTTTTGCCTTTTAAATTCAAATAAAAATTATAATGATGACTAGGCATCGGAAGGGGACTCTTTAGAATTACCGTTCATTAAATCACCTCACCATATTAAAATGCTATAATACATTCATGGACAAAACTTAAGGAAGTTGTACCTTTTACCATGTATTTATCGGGATAAAAACTTTTTAAGATATTTGGTATACAGTCACCTTTATTGAAGAAAGGCTAGATAACCAAGTGTGAACAAAATTGCCTCTGTCTCCTTAAAAAAAACGACCGGCAATATATCAATGACTTCCTCCTTCCTCAAGTTTTGTGTATATATTACAAAGTTCAAACAATCAATACATATACAAGCTTCACGTTCCCCGGCTAAAGAGTACTGGCAAAACTCTATACTACATTTCTTTCTTTATTAAATACAGTAAGGTCGCTGAGTAAATATCTCTTTCTATTCAAATTTACATACTGGTCTAACAAATATAGACTTCCGTGATTGAACAATGAAACTATCCATTAAGAACATCTTACTATCAAACATCACCCTCTCATAGTCAGAAGGAAACGTTCAAAAGCCTGAAATACAGAGCATCTATCGAACATGAACCATCCAAACCATTGGTGGTATCAGCCATAAACAACTTCAGTCAACCAGGACCTGATTTCTGTTTTCAGCACCCTGCATAAATCCCAGGAATATGAGAATAACAGTCGTTAAACGTTCAAAACACGAAAGAAATAAACTTATAAACATTCTACACGTTATGAAAAAGAGTAAAAAGTTGAAATTATACTGGCATCAGATTGATAAATTTAGAAAAAGAGCATTTCATGATCGTGCAAAGGAGAAGGCCTTTTTCTTAAATTATTACCATTTTTTTATAAAACTTCCAAAACTTTTTGGATCGTATTAGAGCCGCTAAGAAAAGCTTTTTGGTTTGAAATCTCGCTCAGTTTTATTTTAAAAAAATTGGGTTTTCGTGTTTTAATTTATTTTTATATTTGTTTACCTTTATAAATTTCTATAAATAGCAATTATTAGTTTAACGCTGTAAATACTTCCCCATTCAAAATAATAAATAAATTTATTGAAAATAACTATTTGCCTAATCAACTATGTGGGTATCATTGTTACAAGATTTATTAGTACTCCCATTATCTGTGTAATTATTTTAATAAACTCCAGCTATTTCTGAACAGAATCACAAACTTCCCCAACCTACCATTATTGACGTTGATTGTGTTACCACAGAATTCTATCCAGCGTGGCTCTATTATTTTTCCATTATCTGGAATGGCCTGTCATTATAAAGTGAGATAACGGCCAAGTTATAGGTGTCGGTAATTAAATACACCACCCCCTCATCCAAAATGCCAGCGGCACAATTGGACCAATCAAATAAATCCCCTTTAAGTCGATTAAGACCTTTAGAGTCGACATCTAGTTTATCTCCCAGCTCCTAAAACCTTTGTTTTATCTCGAGAGAGGGCCTGGGGCAGACAATCCAATTGATACCACGCATTCACTACTCTTTCTGACAGAGTAATTTACTTCCCTTATCACATCTATTAGCTTCAAATTTAACTTATTTATAAATATATATATATTATGAAGAGAATATTAAGCTGTTTATATATTATAGATGAATAATATTGTATATTTTTCTTGGAATTATGAGTGCAAATGTAATCACAAAGAAGGCTCTGTCATACTGTTAAGTGCAATATCAAACTTCTTCTTTACGTGTTTACATTTGGTGCACTTTTACGATAAAAGAAGGCGATTTCTGCCAACCATGATTATCATGGCCTGTTCCATGTGTATTTGGGATTTGTACCACCACCATATATATGCTCGGGTTTTGTCCAAGTGAATGTTTAACCAACCAATACCCTTAAAATAAAAATCATCATTATAATATTTTACTATCCCTAGTACACGTGGTACAGGTCTTGATAATCATAATGGGTAGAAGTTGGCGACTACTTTTACTGTAAGTGCACCACATGTCTACACATGTGGAAGGAAGTTCGACTTTACCACTCACAAATGTGCCAGAGTCCCGTTTGGTTATTTGAACTCGCTGATGGGGTTGGAATTTGAAAGAATCGGAGGCCATTTAATTAGAAAAAAGTGCCCAATGCAGGATTCGATCCCGGGTAGTAGCGGCCGAAAACCAACGGTTTAGACCATCCTTCCACCGACCCCTCTAATTATTATTATAATTTGTAGTAGTGGTTGTGAAATTCAGATTGTGATTCAAGTTCTTTCCATTATTCATTTTTTTACATAAATCAATATTTATCCGTATTAAAAGATTTTTCCTAATACTATTCAAACATGCTTAAAGAGAAGTCAAAGTTACTCAATTATTTATGACAGAATTACATATAAGTTTTCATTGGTTTTTATGTATGTTAATGTTTGACTTATAGGCTTTTTTCGTCTGCTTCCCTGCGACATTTGGCGTTATCAGACACGACTGTATGCGCACGGGAAGAGCTCTTAAACGCAAGATTCTTTTATGATCTCTTTTGAAATAGTTATTTTTAATTTTATAGGCTGCGCCGTAATATTTTAAATCTTTATATTTTAAACTGATTTTATTTGCAATATATATTGCGATTCTAACGTGTTTACATTTTATTTAAATGTGTTAACTATATTCCTTAATATATAAACAGTTAAACATTTCTATAGCGCCCCCTCTAAATAGCGCTTACCTCTCTATAGCGCCCGATTTTAAACATTAAAATTTAAACATTTTACATTAAAAGTGACCTGTCTATAGCACTCCCTCTCTATAGCAATCTATTTTGGTGAGTCCCAAGAGGGGGCGCTATAGACAGGTTTAACTGTTAAATTAAAAACATAAAACTTCCATGGAAAAGTTTCTTTTAAAATATTTTTATTTAAAAAATATCTCGAGCTTTCGGGCAAGTACGCCCTTCTACGGGAGAAAATGCTTTATATGATTAATTCGCCAACTGTACCTACATAAGGAGGAAACTCTCCCATTCAATAAACAGCGAATTTCTGCTCATCACCCCAGTATAAAACGTAGTTTTTGTGCCATAGAATGCCACAACATCATTTTTAGCAAATTCAGACAAAAGGCGAACATGTATATCATGGTTTCAGGCTCAGGCCTTCATCAGTACAGGATTAGTTTCGATTTCATAACATCCTGCGAGAAGAGCTACGAAATCGGTTGAAAATCCCAAAATTATGTTTGAGCTGGTGAAGTGACAGAGTAGATTTTCGGCCATAATACAGCCTTAAGTTGCGGGAGGATGGTATTCATGTTTCAAAAGAAGGCACATAGCCCATTAAATATACATGAAAACATTCCATTTAAGAATTCAAATTTAAAGGAAGAAGTGCCTCTTTTGATACAATAGTACTTTACTCCTTCTGGTTTATTCTTGTTTATATGTATGTGCTGTAATACGATAGTTACTATTAAATCATATTTTCAGTTAGTTATTATTCAGCTGGCATCTTTTGCAATATTTAATGTTTATAATTTAAACAATTTTTATAGATTTCAATTAAAATGTTAGAAATTGAAACAAATCACATGTATATAAGATATATTGTATCCAATTTTATATATTTAACATAATTATTTTGCTGATAAGATTTCTCCAATTTAGACTAATGGTTCTCGAGTTCAATAAGTAAAATATTATTCCTAACATTTCAGTGCAAGCGAGCTTGCTTTATTATTTATTTAGGGTTTAATGAATGCCTTAACACCTTTGAGAACTGAGAAAATAATAATTTTCTATATCTCTAAAACCATTGAATATGTTTTGAGGAACCTGATCACCAAATTTGATATAAAACCTAACTTTTGTTAAAATAATAATGCAATTCATTCTATTTTATGTTAAGATTGTAGTACTTTTAATGTAAGAGAAACTTGTAGTAAGATGTCGGTGGACGAGTGGGTAACACCCTCAATTCCCGACAGCCATAAACCGGGATCGAATCCCGCATTGACATTTTGTTTAATATGTGAAAAACCTTCACATATTATTCATTTTTGTATTTAACATAAACTAGGTTGCTCTTGTTGAGCGGTACCTAATTAGGTGATTTTGGAACAACTAGCAGGGTTATTAGCATAAGAATAAAATGCACAACCAAAATAAGTCATCAAAACAAGAATCAATATTTTACTTTGACCGATGCACGAAGCCTCAACAGAACTTCTTACTAACAAATATCAGAGATTACGCCTAGAAACCGTTCATGTCCAACAGGATCTACTTTTATTATTTGCTGTACACATTGACCACAAGAACTATTAATATTTAAGATATACTACCAATTCCTTCCTTTCTTGTTCCATAAATTTTGCCCAATCTATTTATTTCAAACTCCAGATTCCTTTCGCTAAATATAAGGGTGAATCACCGAAAGTTTTGAAATATTTAAAGGTAATAGTTTTAGCAGCCACACACACACCTCAATTGATTAGTTAAACTTCATCCTTAGCAGGTGATACGTCTTCATAAGCACGCGAAGGGTTCTATCATATTTTGTCTTCATATTGTTTTCCTTTTACAAAATTCGCTTTCTAATCATACTTGAAAATTGATTTTCAAAATTAATTCATTTTAGAACTTTCACTTTATAAGTTTCAACTGGGTCATAATTGTGCTGAATCAACAAAAACATCTGAAATGTAAAAGCGACGGGCACTTGAAATAGCACCACAAAGAGGTTGGTTTAACAAATTTCGCTTAGTTGACATGAAGATAACCTAAGGACCGATATAGGCCGCAAAAATGAGGTTATTATCACGCACACACATACAGCTGTATTAAGACCACCGGTTTTATACAGATTCATCACAGAAAGTAAGCATAGATAGAGCTCCTATACTTCAGGGAGCGCAGAACCCAAAAAATCATCCAGGGTCGACACATGTTCAGTGGCCACAGAATCCACCGTGCATAGGTTAGCGTATCACTGAAAAGGTTATTATCAAATGTGTATAATGGTGTGAAAATGATCATTCAACTTTCCATCTGCATCACCTTTTAGTATGAAATACAAGTTAATTTTGGTAATAAAATTACACACTTATTATTAAAAAACATATAGATCTTAATACATAACTGTAATATACTACTAAAACTGAATATGAATAACTTTCACTCAATCTCAAGAAATTACTTAAATATTCCCATAGGGCAATTGCCGGAGGGAGAAGGATGGGAAACATGAGAAGTTGTGTCACGTGAGGAGATATAAAGAATGGTGGTGGACTAATTATGGAGTCCGGGAGTCCCCGCTGGGTCATTAGGAACGGGATCATCCTCCAGTGACAACCAACTTCGATAATTGCCAATTAGCAGCGATCCCAAACCGTTTGTCACCCGAGTAGGCCATGATTTGTCACCTTGTCTTGCATCTCGATGTACCGCTGAAACAGATCAATACAAAACTCTTGACGTTGTAAAGTACTTAGCTGTTCCTCAGCTTCAAGTCAACCGAGAGATGTTTAATTTATTTGAATTTTAGGTGAGTCAGTCCTAACTCTGTTTGTTCCTATCAATCCGATTCTTCCAAAGTGATCGATCTATAGCTGCTATGGTTTGGTGATAAGATTACGTTGGCCCATTCATTGAAGATTTTTATGGAGAATATAATGCTGTGGTTTCCACTCGCCTTCAGAATCTATAAGCTGTTGACTTAATAATTGTAAAGCCAATTGGCTTCTCCTCAGCTTCGAGTCAACCGAGGGATGTTGAATTTGTAATTTCAGGTGAATCAGTTATAAGAATGTGCCTATCAATCTGGCTCTTTCGATGTGATCGATTTATAGCTACTATGATCTGTTGATGATGCCTTAGTCCAGTTGGCCCATTCATTTAGGATTTTTAAGGAAAGGATGATGCGGTGGTTTCCACTTGCCTTCAGAATCCATTTTCCATTGACCTGTTAGTAGGTTCATCCTTCTTTAGAGTCCGCCTCCAACATCAAGAGCAAGTTAGTGCTCTCCTTCATATCAGGATAGAGTTGTAAACTTATCCCTGTTTCTCTTCTCGGCCCCTTCCTGAGATAGCCGCTCTAGCACGTTGTCCACACTCCACCACATAGAGGCGCCAGGTATGATATTTACCTTCTTAGGAGATAGGACCTTATGATAAGGAATTTCCAATATTCCTACAGTTCTTTGAGGGATGAATTTATTTGCCTTTATTATACACTGTAGACATCTTTTTTGATTTGGTTCCATTTTATGTGTTTTTTGAAGAGTTTCCATAACTCATGTTAGGTTACAAGAAAAATTAGAAACAAAATTTTCAAATCGTTAACCATTTGTTTGATTCATCTGGAGGTTTAATATTAGGTGGAAGTGATAGATGATTTTCATCAACACTGGTGAAAGATTGAGAAGCAAGATTATTTTGATTGAAATAGTTTTGTTTTTATATTAGAAATGGAAAGAGCTTTTTCTAAATACACCGGAGAATATATAAAATAGATATCTCACATAGGCCACATTCTTGAATTTTGTGAATTCAAATTCTGTATTTATTAATATTTCTACTGTGCTTTTCTCAAACGTATTGTCTATATAGGTCGACACAGACAAAATACAAAGCATTGATGGATATTGAACAATGCATCAATTTCGAAAATGTATATATATTTTTACTGTCCTCAAAGAGCTTTTATGTACATAGTTTTATTAGATACATTTACCAATACATCAATTTTAGCGCTGTCTATAAAGCAAAGCTGTCACAAAAAAAAATTAGAACGGATTGATACTAAAAACTGACAAAACCACTAATGAGCCAGGCCCTCCTATAATTGTATTAATCCATCATTGCACTAAAGGCATTAGGTAATTGTATGTTTTTATTATAGAAGCAAATAATTTTTAACTTTTATGATATCTCAATTATCTGTGTGTAACTTTTTATAACCCTATTTTCCCTTCATCAAGCTAAATGAAATTATTTTATTAGATATTTCAAAGTATTAAAAGCGCATATTCATAAAAGGAGTGCATTAAAAATAAATCCTATTTTCAAAAATGTCATTTCTATAAAAATTGTATTATTTTATTACAAAGAAAAAAACCTTCAAAATAGGCCTTAAATCCTATTATGGTGATAGAATCTGCTCAATTTATTTATAGCAAAAGAATATTTGACTCGCTTAGTGAGCAGATTCAAATCTTCGCCAACAAAGAAATCCAATCTCCAGTTAATCCAACTGTGAAACATCTTCTGGGATTCACACCAATTTTATTTGGGATAAAATCGTCTTGAAAGTCACCAAGATATCGCTGCCTGGTACAGAACTATAGTAGAAATAGGATTTGGAGCTTAAATATAAATGCATCTCAAGTTTAATTTGAAATTATTTTTTTCTCTTGATTTTAAATAAAATCATCTTATACCCAATTTAATCTGCTTTATATTGTTGTACTGTATTGGTGTAGCCTTTCAATTATCTCAAAAATATTTAGTATTTATAAACATCCATTTATTAGTAAAATCCGAAACTATTATAGACGCCTATGATTCTTTTAAAATTTTAAACAATTTCAACTGCCCTTACTGCAATGGAAAAATTAATGGGAAATCTTTTTCCATTTCTGTAAGGGCAGTAGATTTTTTTAATTTTAAAAGGAATCATACGCGTCTATAATAGTTTCGAATTTTCATAACAGATGGCGCGCTAATTCATTCATTATAAACAGTCTATCAAGAAATACGAGTCGTATCATATAACAATCATTAGCTCCTATACATATTATCATATTTACTATTGTAAATTAAAATTATAAATATTTTGATGTACGTTTATCTTTGAATATATATATATAGTTGAAAGAGTAAACTATTTTTCTTCCTACCTTTAACTGCAATTAATACAATTATAAAAACGTAGAGCATGGCCTATCTGCGGTGAACTCCTACAATGATTCCGCTAGTTTTATCACCAGAACGATCTACAGCTGTATTATACTGGATCTCTTTAAATAGACTGTATTTGCTGTAAAATACATAAATGGGTGTTTAAGAGACTAGCAACCAGGGTTCACTACTCTTAAGCCATGTCCTCCATTTTTATAATCATATTCCTTGTAGTTTGATATCTGTAGAAACAGATTTTAATTATAGCCATTCAAAAAGAGTAGCGTTGACATTAAATTCAATTTGAACAAATGATTGAGCTAAGTGTTTGATGATATCTGCATTGTTGTTTACTATGTTCTATAACTAATGCAGACTATATCAAGTTAAAACTATCAGGTTTCCAGGGATAAGTTTTTCGAAAACATTTCTAATTTATAAATCTCTAGATTTCATACCAGAAATCTAGAGATTTATAGATTTGAAATGTTTTAAAAGAAACGTATCCCCTGAAATATGATACTCTCAACTTAAATAAGTAATTATTTTATTAAAACGCAGTCTATTAAAGAATATCAGTCTGATACAATAAAATGGAGATTGAACTGGCCAAACCGCTTGGAGGGTTCACCTCAGATGAGCCATGCTATTTCTCTTTCAATTTTTATTTATTCCAGTAAAATAGAAAGATAGGCCTGAAATATTAATTATGTTTATATTCAACAAAGACTCATTGAAAATCATTTCAATTTTCGGCGATAAATGGCGCTAATATAGAGTGATATTTACCTATTGTGTCAATTTTCGACAAGCATTGTATATATTCACAAAATTTATGTATATGTGATATGATCCTGTCGACTCTTTCTGTGATATGATCCGGTCGACTTTCAATGTGGCAATATGATAATAATGTGGGGAGAGAGAAATAAAGAAACCACAAATTTGGAAAAGGAATTCCAGGCAACCAGCGAGAGAGAGGTAGCGCGAGAGGTTATAACACCGCTGAACGACCGTTTGGGTCGCCAATCACCCCCCAACTGTCCAAAATAGTCCTGAGGGTTCCAAGAAAAGCCCCCTCCGCAATGTGGCCAGTGGTTCAAAATGGCCGTAACTTAGTTGCCTTCTATCGACGTCTCTCTCTCGTTGACTGTAGGTTTACTTTATTATTCCTGGAAGAGCATATATTATGACATATATATATATATATGTTATAGATTAGAAATCTTTTGTGTGTTTGATTGTTGAAAAGAGGTGCAGTCGTGGAAAAATAAAAATTATTATTTACCTTTCAAGCAGATTTTTATTTTGAATCTCTTGAAGTAAAAATATACATATAAAATTATTTATATCACAGTAATATAAAATTTAGAAAATGAATTCTATATTCGTGATTTTCATTAGAAAAGGTAGGGTTCACTTTACATATTTACAACAGCAATAATTAAAGTGCTATTATTTTGAATATATGGTCAAAAATGTATAACAGTCAATGAATGAAAAATAAAATATATGTTTTTAAAATAAAATAAAATATTTGCATTTTTAGATTATATAATATATATATATACAAACAGCATAGAGTTGCGGAGGGATGTTATTTACATGTACCAAAATTACAATTAAATATGCATTGGAATATAATGCAATATGTTCATCAACCCATAAAAGATATAATGGTAGGGATAAGAATTAAGCCACAACGCCATTTTTGGAAAATTCAGACAAAAGACAACCTGTCCTCATCAGTACAAGGGCGGCTTCGATTACATGACATTCTACAAGAGGAGTTATGATATCGGTTGAATATACCAAACAGGTGTTTGAACTAGTGTAGCCCCCGAAACCATTTTGAAAAGGCTTGATTTTGTCTGAACTTTCTAAACGAGGTTTTGAGGATCATTTATATTACCACCTTTAAGTTTTTTACTACAATGAGGAACATAAATAAATTGTTTTAATGCATATTTAAAGTGATTCTTTTGGTACATGTGAAAACCATTCTTACGCAACTTTGTTGTATTCTAGCTTGAAATTCGGACATGCTACTTCATCAGTTTAAATACCTTTTGGAATTTTCGTGAGATCTGTGTAACCGCCAAAGAGAATAATAAAAATAGCTTTTAATAAGAAAATATAACTCACAAATATGTTACCTACATGCTGTATACATAAAATATCAGAGAGAATTTTAGTATCTACGTGTAGTAAGCGTGTGATACGGAATAAGCAGGGTGACAGATAAAACTGAAACTAAGTATATATCAAATAAAAGAGAGATGGCTAATGGAGCTTTATGGTACAAATGAAGCGCGATGGTACAAATACGTATAGCGATTTCGGGCAAAAGGAATGACGCTTAAAGCGTTGCATATTATTTTGTTATAAGAAGTTTCGTTATAGATTTGTGCTTTTTAATTAGAATTTGGTTTTATTCAGAGATAGAAAGAGACAATTGACATCTTGTCAATACAGGTCGAAATGCACAGTCCGCATAATTAGGTAATGATGAGAAATTTACAATGATGAAGATGATGATTATAATACAAAATTAATTGAAATATATACTATGAAAGTATGACAAGTGTCGGCAAACTGCGGCTCGAGAGCCACATGCAGCTCTTTGGATGTGAAGCTGCGGTTCTTTATATAGTTCCATATGTAAATATTATTTATAAGAGTACCATTTATTGTTGGCAAGAAAAATAATTGTGGCTCTTTAAAAACTTTGAAATTTTGTAAATTGTAATTTTAGGCTCTTTCGACTCAAAAGATTGCCGACCTCTTTACTATGACTATGTAAATGCCGCCTCAGCCACCGCTTAGGAGCTCAATGGAAGATCGTCGATGGATCTCCAGCGACACCACGCATTTCGCAATCTACAAAGAAAACCTGGATCGCATGCTGAGAGAAAGAGAGAGGGGTAAAAGTGTGAAAGGGTGATTTGTCGTAGCACTCTAACTACACCATAATGGAATAGTGTTCTACCAAAACAAAAAGCGAGAAATTACTTCTCTCTCTTTTTTCATTGCGTTTGTATTCTTCTAGTTCTTGTTGCTCAAATAGCAGGTAATGAATATATTTATTTTCTCTTTTGTACTCTATTATCACTCTCTCTTTCTTTTATATATACACTATGAAGGTGGCTGATAAATTAGTTATTTCGCCTGACTTGCTTTTCTATTCCTTTACTTCCATTTATATCTTAAAAATAAACAACGATGTGAAATGTTGGTATGAAGAATGTCAAATCAAGTTGATGCGATACCTTCGTGACTTATATCATACTTGCAAAAAAATGAATAAATAGAAGATATTTCTATGATACTTAAAAATATAGAAGTTGTTTGAGTCAAAAGGCGATCCTTTAAATATGTTTATATTGTCAGGAGGACAGAGTTTCCTGGTATTCCCTCTTATCTGGACAGACTGGTCGGGGTAAACAGTGGCGCGACGGAAAAGGAGGAAATATCTCAGTTCTCCCCTCTTGCTCTAACGGCTGGGTCGATTTGGCTCATGTAAATAGTAACTCTTATTTTATATTTAAAATCTCTCATATAACTCATTAAATAAATATTTAAAGTAATTCGAAGGCCTAGTTAATTATTTTTCATCGCGACAATTGTGGTGGAGACGCCGGGTAACGAGACAGTCACCAGACGAAGTCGTCGCCTTCAAGGATTGCAACCAGAGCTATCTACAGTGCTTGCCTTTCCTGCTCGGAAGAAAATGGAAAGAGAAGAAACCCGACCATTCTGCCATCGGTGGAGAGATCCCACTGTCTTCTCGGGAGAACGTGGGGAAGATTCGCAGCGTTGGCTGAGCGACTTCCAGCGTGTGGCACGTTACAACAAGTGGGATGACTCCATGTGTCTGGCCAACGTCATCTTCTACCTTACTGGCACAGCGAAGTGCTGGTTAGAAAACTTCGAGGAAATCTTGAATTCGTGGGAGGAATTTAAGATAGTTTTGTGAAATATTTGGGAACAAGGAAGACACGGCTAGAAAAGCCGAGAACATTCTTCGAACTAGAGCGCAGACGAGTGGGGAAAACGTCGAGAGCTACATACAAGAAGTCCTCCTTCTTTGTAAACAGAGCAACCCCAGAATGTCGGAAGGAGAAAAGGTGAGCCACCTGATTAAAGGCGTAGCGGAGGAAGTGTATCAGGCACTTGTTGGGAAGGACATCAGCACGGTGGACCAATTTGTTGCGTTCTGCCGCCGATTCGAGGCATTCAAGAGAATGCGTGTTGCACCGCCCAGGTTCAACCGACTGCCCAATGTGACCACCATCTCGACCGCTGAACCTGAGAACCTAGAAGCCCTGATTAGAAGAATAGTAAGAGAGGAGGTTCAGAAGTTTATGGCTCCTCCTTCTACATTTGCCGCCCAGGATATCGACACTCCACCTCCCGACCTACGGGATGTCATCCGTTGTGAAATCCAGCAAACATTGGCTCCTATTTCTGCTCCTCGTCAGCCCGAGAGCTTCCGCCCTCGGCGACAATACCTCCCCCAGAACGATCAAGGTTACCGACGAAGAACCGAAGGGCCACCAAATAATCAAAGGACTCAGTGGCGTACTGAAGATGACAGACCGATCTGCTTCCACTGTGGGCGCCCTGGCCACGTTGCACGTTATTGTAGAGACAGACGTCAAGCTTTTGCGGATGCCAGACTTGGAAGAGAAACAGTCGATTTCGAAAGACCAAGAACGGAAAATTACACCATGGGCGAATCAGGAAGCGAACTATCCCAAGGAAGATTTAGAAACCCGTCGCCATATCCCCACCGCGGAAGATTCCAAGCTCCCAGAAGAACCTCACAATCCCCTGCTCGCCGTCCCAGCCGCTCACCCAGTCGCCGCAGTGAGGAAAACTAGATGGCGCGCCCTCTGGAGGTGTGGCCGCCACAGACGAAAATCCTCCCTGCCGTATAGCCGCTACAATGGAAAAGAACTGGATATCTGTCAACATACAAGGACGAAATGTGCAAGCTCTTGTGGACTCCGGCGCTGATTACTCAGTAATTTCCGAAGCTTTCAGACGTTCTATAAAGGCTCCAGTTTTTAAAGAAAATGGACCACTTCTAAGAGCCGCGGACAAGAAGCCTATCGTGACCCTTGGTAAGTGCTCTTTAGAAGTTCAAATCAAAGGACTCGATATTATTTTTTATTTTGTAGTAGCCGCTGAATGTAGCCACGATGTTATACTGGGCTGGGATTTCTTCAGAGCCACAGATGCCATTATAGATTGTGGGAAAAATTTGGTATGGACTGAGTCCTACCGCCGAAATCTTTTGGCAAGATAGTTGTCACCAACCAGGATGTATTTGGCAGCAGAGATGTAGTCGTTACAGATTCCAAACGCCTGCAGTTGGAAAAAGGACTTTTTATTCCCTCTTCCCTCGTTAGGTTCTTACATGGCAGAGCGGTGTTATGGGTGACTAACAGTACTCACCAGTCTCAAGTGATACCTTCGGACATGAAGGTAGGAACAATGCAAGATCTAGAAGTATGGAGCATATCTAATCTTGACGCTTGTTCTGAAATAGTTGGAAAAGACGAAGTAACTTCCCCAGATGTGAAAGAATGTTTAATTTCAATGATTCCTACTGATTTGGAGGAAACAAAGAAAAACAGAATACTCACGTGCCTAAATGAGTTTGCTGATATATTCGACTCTGAGAAAAAGAGCTTCCCTGTCTCTGGCGAAATAAAGCATAAAATCGATACGAGTGATTATCCGCCTGTCAGACAGCGTCCTTATAGAGTGTCTCCCGCCGAAAGACGTGTCATTCAGAGTTGGCTCATGTAAATAGTAACTCTTATTTTATATTTAAAATCTCTCATATAACTCATTAAATAAATATTTAAAGTAATTCGAAGGCCTAGTTAATTATTTTTAATCGCGACAATATAAAAAATGATGTACGTGAATCTGGAAAAAAAAAAAAAAAGATCTCGCAAAATATTTCGAGATATTGCTCCCTCTTTATCAATTTATTGCCCAATGAACTTATTGAACATTGTGAAATATAGTGATAAAAAGGGAGAAATCTCTCTAAATATTTTGAGAAAAAATGTTTTTTCTTTCACAGATCCACGTACATCCTTTTTATATAAACACAATAGTTATTGTAATCCATATTATAGCCTCTTGAAGGACGTTATTGTTCGAAAACTCGCCTAGCTTATATCCCTTTAAAAAGGAAACTCGTTGCGGAACGTTTTATCAGAAAAATCACCTAGATTGAATCCCTAATATATTTTTACCATCTGATTTTTTCTATTGTAGATTCGATTGACCAGAGAAGTTACCTGTCAGCATATTATCTATGTGCGCCAATACATGTACTCTAATGGCAAAACTTATGGTATACAATGATTACTAATCTTTTCTTTCTGATTACATTGGAATCTTGGAACTGAGAATTACAAGATAGTTGATACCATTAAGAAAAAAAATATATATATAAATATTAATAAAACTAGAATATTTTATAACAAAATATATCAGATAAAATATTCTAATGCCATAAAAAAATATAAATCACGAATACATGATACCTGCTGTTGTGTATTCGAAAGGTAATACTTATGATATACAATAATCATTAATCTTTTCTTCTTGATTACATTGGTATTTTGAAACTGAGTATTACAAGATGTAGTCAATAACATTAAGAATAAATATTAATAAAACTAAAATATTTTATAACAAAAGATTTCAGCTAAATTATTCTAATGCCATAAAAAGTCAAATGATGAATACATAAGGACTGCTGTCTTGTGTATTCCAAAGGTAATGCTTATGGTATACAATTATCATAATCTTTTTTTTTCCTTGTGACATTGCGTGGTATCTTGTAACTGAATGTTACAAGATATAGTTGTTTAATTTAGTTAGAATATTTATGTTTATATAAAGGGTCAATAAAATTTTTCTATGTTTGTGTAAATATTCATTGAATTTATCATCATCACTTTTTTGTTTACAAAAAGGTTATATGAAAAATAAAGTAATGTAATTGAACGAAATGGTTGCCCTCATGTTTACTGATCCAATGTTTTAATAATCTAAGGTTTATGTTGTAAGAAAATTATACATTGAGAAGAATTATACATTGGTCCCCCGAGCCGGATTGAACGTAAGTAAAAGTCAAGTTAAAATTGATCGAAAAAAAAGGGCAACTTATAAGTATTTTGTAACCATATATTTCAACTAAAAGTGTTTGGGAAGTGAATTTAATAGCAATTATGGATGTAGAAACTTTAATTAAAAATTAAAAAGGATAAAAAAAACTATAAAAGGCATAGAGCAAAATATCGAATCCATTGTGTCTATGGTAGATATTAATGCAACGAAATGCAAACTAGATTATGCAAATAATGATTTGATGAAAATGAGGGATGTTTTCTTGCAGCAACTTGAGGATGATGATTTGAATGACGAAGTGGAAATTTGTATAGATAAGTGTATAAGATTAAAGTGTGAATTAGATTTAAAGCATAATGGGCAAAAACCATCTGAAAAAAAAAAAGAAGTTAATTTACATGTTAAAATGCCTAAACTTGAGTTGCCAACTTTCAATGGCAGATTAGAATCATGGCTTTCATTTAAAGATATATTTTTTCTGCAATTGGTTCTAACTCACAAATACCTGATATTGAAAAGTTACAATATTTGAAAGGCCAACTGAGAGGCAAGCCCTAAGACTGGTCAACGCATTTCCAATTACAGCCGATAATTATGTTGAGGTTTGGCAAACTTTATTAACAAGATATGATAACCCAAAGGATCTAATTTTCACCCAAATAGATAATGCATTAAGATTACCAAAATTAGCCGATGACAACCATAATTCAATGTTCAAACTTCTAGATAGCTGCAACGAAATAATAAGAACAGTGAAGGCATTGGGTTACCAAATCGATAGTTTATCTGAGGTATTTTTCGTCAAGATCATACAAGATAAGCTTGATAAAACCACAAGAAAACAATGGGAATTGCAGAACAACCCAAGAATTGTGCCTTCAATTAAGGATTTAATGGAATTTTTGGAAATTCACGCAAAAAGCTTGCAGAATTTACCAAATAAAGATTCAAATGTGGAGAAACATTCAATGAAAAAGGAATTACAAAAGGTGAATGTTTATAATTCATATATGATAAAATGTCTTAAATGTGAAGGTGCACATGCTCTTTCAAGCTGTAATTTATTTTCTAAATTACCTGAGTCAGAGAGAGTGAATTTTGTTAGTTCGGCTAAATTGTGTTTCAGATGTTTAAAGCCAAACCATTTAGCAAAGAATTGTTATTGCAAAAACATTTGTCAAATTTGCAAGAAAAGACACCACACTTTGATTCACCAAGAAACCAAGGTTCGAGAAGTTGATGAAGGGAAATTGAAAGTGGAAAAGACATCAAAAATACAACTTGTCTTTTAAGTAATGAGAAATATTTTTCAAATGTCATGCTTACAACCGCAGGGATTAAAATCAAGGATAACAATGGTGTGCCTAAGACATGTAGAGCCTTGATAGACTCAGGGTCTCAGGCGAACTTTATATCAGGACAATGTAGAAAAAGACTAGGTCTTGAATATATTACCTTACACTCGCAAATATCGGGAATTTCGGGACATTTTGCGAGTCACTCTTATGGACTTGTGGAGTTTGAATTTACGCCACATTTCAAATCAGATGAACTTTTCAAGGTGAGCGCCTTGGTGTTGGATAAGTTGACAAATAATTTGCCAACTCTTACATGTCCAAAGTCAAACTTGGCGCATCTCAAAACCATGCCTCTGGCTGATCCATATTATAATATTTCTGCTCCCATCGACATATTAATTGGTGCTGAGTTAGCTATGACCCTGTTCACTGGCGAGTCCGTTATCGGCGAAGAAGAACAACTAACTGCTACTTCTTCTAAATTAGGATGGCTCCTTTCTCGAAGAGTTTCCTCTAAGGGTAGTAGGAGAAGTATTAGGAATATCATTCAGTCACATCATGCATGCCTGGAAACCCAAAATATAGTCGAAAAATTTGAAATTGGAATCCATTCTTGATGTGACTTCTATATCTAAGGATGAAAATGAAAGTGAAATTCATTTTGTGGAAACACATGGAAGGGATTCCACAGGCAGATATGTTGTACAACTGCCATTTCGGAATGACTGCCAATTAGGAGATTCAAGATCCAATGCGATCAAAAGACTTTGTTCTTTGGAAAGATCTTTGATTCCACGACCAGAAGTTTATGACCAATATAGAAGCTTCATTAAGGAATATCTTGAATTGTGACATATGAGCTTAGTACCAAAGGAAGATATCATTAAGGGAAGGTACTATCTGCCTCATCATCCTGTAATAAAGGAAAAAAGTTGCACCACCAAATTGCGAGTAGTATTTGATGCACCAGCAAAGACTGATTTAGGTTTGTCCTTGAATGATGCTTTAATTCCAGGGCCCAAAATTAAACAGGATTTGTTTCACATCATTCTGAGATTCAAATTCATCCTGTTGCTATAAATGCTGATATCTCCAAGATGTATAGGCAAATTAGAATATCACAAGAAGACTCGAAAATCCAAAAATTTGTTTGGCGGAATGATCCTCATGATAAAATAAAGGACTATCGGCTAGAAACTGTCACTTATGGGACTAGTTGTGCACCATTTTTGGCCACTCGTATCATCAAACAGTTGGCTTTGGATGAGCAGAGTAAGTTTCCAAAAGCTAGCAAAATAGCATTGACAGATTTTTATGTTGATGATCTAGTAACTGGAACTTTTTCAGTAGATGAAGGCAAGAATTTGGTGCAAGAACTCTATGGTTTACTAAGTGCAGGAGGCTTCGAACTTCGTAACTGGACCTCCAATATTCCTGATGTTCTGTTACTTTTACCAAATCATTTAAGATCCACCAACACAAATATTGGGTTTGAGGAATCCAAGGAATTTGTCAACGTTTTAGGCATTCAATGGCAACCAAGAACTGATGGTGTCACATTTAAGGGAATAGCTCTGCCACTGAACTCTATGACAAAACGAGGAATACTAGCACAGGTTGCTAAAATATTTGATCCACTGGGTTGGATCTCACCATTTACGACCACTATTAAACTGATTTTGCAAGAACTTTGGAAGACTGGTTTGGAATGGGATGACCCAATTCCAGAGGAACTAAGAAGGAAGCTGACTTTGATAAACCAGGATCTTCCATCGCTAGAGCACATTCAGGTCCCAAGATGCGTGGTACCAGGTAATTTTATGAAGGTAGAATTTCATGGATTTTGTGATGCATCACAGAAGGCATATGCTGCATCTCTGTATCTAAAGGTGATCCTCTCAAACACAAGCGCTAATACATTTGTCTTAGTGGAAAAACAAGAGTCGCACCTATGAAGGTGGTTTCACTTCCAAAGTTAGAATTATGTTCTGCTCTACTTTTGGCAAGATTAGTGAAAACTGTATATGATAACCTTCCTCTTACCGTCAATGGAATTTATTTATGGTCTGATTCTACTATAGCCTTATGCTGGATCAATTCCGAGCCGTGCCGATGGAAGACATTTGTGGCAAATCGAGTTGCTGAGATACATCGGCTTGTCTCCGGGGTTTGGTGCCATGTTGATGGAAGGCAGAATCCAGCAGACTGTGCATCACGTGGAATATTTCCATCCGACTTAGTAGAACATCCACTATGGTGGAATGGGCCACCATGGCTAATTGAACCTGCCCTTGAAATTAAGAAATTCATTAATAGCTCCAAGGAAGAATTTAAAGAAGAAGAAAAAATCAAGACGTATTTTGGTACAATTGAGTGTAAAATTCCATCCATTGTGATAAACTGCTCATCATTAACCAAACTGAAATGTATCATAGCTTGGTGCTTAAGATTTGTCAACAACAGTCGAATGCCTTCACATTCAAGGAACAGGGAGCCCTTAACATTAAGAGAGTTGAATGATGCCCTGTTGACAGTTGTTAAGTGTGTTCAATCTATTGTATTTTCCAAAGAAAAGCATTGCCTGTTAAGCAACAAGCCAATCCCGAATAAGAGTAGAATATACAATCTATGTCCCTTTTTGGATTACGTTGCCTTGTTCATATGTTTCAGCACTCTGGCCATTCATCTAGAATTAATCAGTAGTCTGACCACAGATGCTCTCATATCCACAATAAGAAGGTTCATTGCTCAAAGAGGTAAACCAGCAACAATTCATAGTGACAACGCCACTAATTTTGTTGGTGCGCATAAGCGGACGATTAAAAATGTAAATGTTTATGGTGATCGGATTAATCAAGTTTTACTTCCAAGATCACATCATCTTACCACTCTTATTGTAAACAATGTTCATGTCCATAATCTTCACTCATCAACTCAAGCTACGCTTGCAGCAATAAGAAATATATTCTGGATACCTTCTGGAAGAAATGCTGTACGGAAAATTTTAAGAACATGCATGAATGGCGCTAGATTTCGTAAAGAAGCCCCTTTTCAATTAATAGGAAATCTACCTTTTGCAAGGATCAACAGATCAAGGCCGTTTTTGGTAACTGGAATAGATTTTGCAGGGCCGTTTCTGATTAAACGGAACATGGGACGTACAACTTCAACCATGAATGCTTACGTTGCCTTGTTCATATGTTTCAGCACTCTGGCCATTCATCTAGAATTAATCAGTAGTCTGACCACAGATGCTCTCATATCCACAATAAGAAGGTTCATTGCTCAAAGAGGTAAACCAGCAACAATTCATAGTGACAACGCCACTAATTTTGTTGGTGCGCATAAGATTATTGGGAAACTATGTCACAATGCCAGTAAAGTTCATACGAATTCAGAGGGAATTCAGTGGAAATTTATTCCACCATCAGCTCCACATTTTGGTGGACTTTGGGAAGCCGGAGTTAAGTCCATGAAATATCATCTTAGAAAAACAATGGGCAGTGCTTTGCTAAATATTGAAGAACTAACAACATTGTTAGCACAAATTGAAGCTTGCCTGAATTCGCAACCTCTTTGTCCTCTTTCTGAGGACCCTGAAGATCTACAGGCATTGACTCCTGGTCACTTCTTAATAGGTGGTTCTTTAACAGCGCTTCCCGATGAAGATGACATCATAGCAACGAGTTTGCCGAATAGATGGCAATTAATTCAAAAATCAATGAATCATTTTTGGACAAGATGGTCCCAAGAATATGTGTCACAACTTCAACAAAGATCCAAATGGTGTAAGCCCCAACCCAACATTAAGGAAGGATCCCTGGTGTTGATAAAGAATGAACAACAACCTCCACTAGCATGGAAGATTGGAAGAATTTCAAAGGTGTTTCCAGGAGATGACGCTAGAATCAGAGTGGTAGAAGTCAAGACTGCTAATGGGACTTACAGAATACCTATTGTAATATTATGTTTGTTACCTATATAATGTTTTGTGATGGTCCCCCATCAAGTTGGTGGTGGGAGAATGTTTAATTTAGTTAGAATATTTATGTTTATATAAAGGTTTAATATAACTTTTCTATAATTGTGTAAATATTCATTGAATTTATCATCATCACTTTTTTTGTTTACAAAAAGGTTATATGAAAAATAAAGTAATGTAATTGAACGAAATGGTTGCCCTCATGTTTACTGATTCAATGTTTTAATAATCTAAGGTTTATGTTGTAAGAAAATTATACATTGAGAAGAATTATACAATAGTCAATGCCATTAAGAGAAAAAAAAAATATATAAATATTAATAAAACTAGAATATTTTATAACAAAACATATCAGATAAAATATTATAATGATAAGAAAGTCAAATAACGAATACATAATGGCTGCTATCTTGTGTATTCGAAGAGCAATACTTATGGTATATAATGATAACTCGACTTTTCTTCTTGATGACATTGGAATATTGTAGCTGAATATTACAAGATATTTAATGCCATCAATCAGAATAAATATTAACAAAACTTGTATATTTGATAACAAAAGATATCAGCTAAAATATTCTAATGCCATAAAAAAGTCAAATGACGAATACCTAATTGCTGCTGTCTTTTTATTCGAAGAGAAATATATACAATGATCACTAATCTTTTTTTTTTTTTCTGATGACATTGAAATCTTGGAACTGATTATTACAAGATAGTTAATCCTATCAATCAGAAAAAAAACTTGGATATTTTCGAACAAAATATATTAGCCAAAATCTTCTTAAAAATTAAAAAAAGTCAAATTATGAATACATTATGACTACCTATTTTTCCAACTAGATAAAGGCTGTTCTCAGCGTCCTACTTAGCATAGTAACAGGTTATCATTAAAGTAATTGTTAGTTCATATCGGCCCAGTGTTGAAAATATAGTTCGGGCAATGTATATATTAATATGCAAGCCATATTTTAAGAAGCTGTGAAAAGTATTAATATGCTCATTACTTAATGATTTGGAATTTCTGGAGCGCTTTTTGGAATCTTCTTGAATTCTGGAATGAATCAAATATCTTCAGAAAAATAAAATCCAAAGAAAAAAATGTTGAAAAAATTCTAATATGCATCAAAATTCAATAAGATGACTTGGAAAAATTAATACTCAAAGGTTTTTACACAAAAAAATTTCATCAAAGAAAGATATCGTAAGTTGAACTTGGGATTGGTTCATTTTATTTGTTGGGATTTTCTCTATTTACCATAATTAAGAATCATCAAATATAATTCAGGTCATGATATATTTGAAAATCTTATATTTATATATATGTAAACATCAATTATATATATATTATAAAATAATTAATATATTATCATTCTTTTTTTTAATGGAAATTGAGAATCGCCAAAATATCTCGGCATTTTTAAATGCTTTAAATCAAGTTCGAATATGAATTCATAATATTCTAGTGCATTTTTTACCTCTTTAGGTTAATGTTTAAAAAATTCTATATATGAATAAAGTCTCATGTTTAAGGTTTAATATTTCAATAACAGAACAGAGAATTAATTTTCAATATAAAAACATGTATTCCCTGATAAATTATAAACATATTCTATTATTATTCTATGTTGAAAAATTGTGTTTTAAAAGCTTCTCTTTAGAGTATTAATAACTATTTGAATCATTTATATAAGGCAAAATAAATATATAAACTTTTTGGCGAGATACTCATTCCTGCGAACAGGGTGGTAACGTGCCGCCGACCGTATTATTCCGCGCTAGTCCTATTAAAGAAAATAAATCATCTTTTTGAAAAACCAAAACTGAGCTAATTTCTCATTATAATATTTAAACTCTTACATATAAACTTGTTTTTCTCTTCTCTAATAATATTAATGATAAATGAACTAATGTGGTTGTAAATATATGATGACGATGTTTCCGTTTTTTTATTTATTGCTCCTTGTTAATATTTTATTACTATTCTTTTACGTTCTAAAATTATTGTAAATATGTTTAGACAACCGTGGAAAATATATTTATGTTCAAGGGGACATAGCGCTTTAAAATGTCAGCGTAAGTGTCCCTAGGGGGACATAGAGCTTTAAATTGAAAAAAAATAAAAACCTGAGATTTGATACACTCGGTGAAATGTTATTATTATTGTCGCAGAAATGAGTATATCACGAAAACTTCACTGAAAACACCCAAATAATATAAAATCGAATCATGAATTTGACTCCAAGATTGTGTTCATATATTGTTATAAAGTTTTTCAAAAGTCACTCTTATTTTAAAACTGATGCGACTTCTAGGTAGTAAGGGCCTGTTGAAGAGTAATGTGTTGATGCGCTTGACCTTTTCAAATTAATAAATGAGAAACCTTTTGTACAGTATTTTCAAAACGTATTTATATGCATGGGACAATTAGAAATACCAAGGTATTGATGAGACAAAGGCGGGGATGAACTACTCATGGTGGTCCAGTACAAAAAGTTCATTAAGTTCAGGGTCTCGCTGGGCCGGTTTTAGGAGGGGTTGGAGCTGTAGCTGGACATTTCTAAATCACTGGGTCGAAATCCAAACAGGACGAAGATTAATTTATTACTGGCACCTTGTATTTAACACATTGCCGCGAAACGGTAGTCAATGGTCAAATACAATTTATCCCCGTCATCTCTGTGATGCCGTTTCTCTGATAAAAGTAATTAATTAAAGATAAACACAAAATAGAATAATTTTTAATGCTCCCGTGTATCATCGGTCGGATACTTGTTGACACACAACAGTATATATATTAGGTATTATTTATTAATTAGATTTTTTAATCTTTGTTTTTTTTTTTTAATCGTAACTTACGTAATCATAATCCGATTTGAATCCTCATAAAAGCAATTATTTAAAGCTGAAGTAAAAGCTCATTAAGAAGTTAACATAACAAAGTACCTCTCAAATATTAATCGAACCGCTTCAAAATGATGGGCTCCCCGGTTTGGATAGTTGAAAAGGGAGGATACACGATGTGACTTATTAAAGTCTCCTTACTTAAGTATATATATATATATATAGCAATTTAGGCCAACAACCCCATGTATATAACCCGCAGCAAGACCTTAATGTTGTATAATAGCAGCACAGTTGTCAGTGATGCACTATCGGCATATGTCTTTACATCATCACATGTAATACAATTTGTGCAAACAGGATAAATAAAAATAAATAAAAAAGAAAAGGGGGGAAAAAACTCTGTAATTGATTAAGAGTTGAGCTAAAGCAAGGATTGAGCATATAATATTGTCAGTACAATGGTCTAAAGATGGAAACAGCTGCGACACTATTATACAATTTCATCAGATAACCCACGAGATCGTTATTAAATTGGGCAATCTATAAAACACTGAAACACAGACACTCGCGGCAATGTATGTGGCCGGTAATTTATGGGAGACTTGATTATTAGTAACATTCCCTTCAAATAGGTAATAAACATACAACATTTCATTTAAACAATTGGAATAGCACCATAAGGTAAATTATGTATGAAATAGGTAACAGAGGAAACAAGAAAATTTCTCTAGATATTTATTTAAATATCTTAAAATTTGGGAACATGTCTATACTGACGAGATATGCTATTACATAGTAAAATTTAGATAGAGGTGACCTGAAGTTACTTTATAGCCCTTTAGGGCCCATGCGAAATCTAGGTTGGCTACTACACAAAAAGGGGGGGGGGGGGGGGGGGGGGGAAGGCGCTAAGTCATAATGACAAATGGCTTACCTTTTCTCGAAAGTGCCGGCAAGGTCTGGTCTCCTCTACGTCTCAGGCCCGTCTAAAAATCGTCCTTCTCACTGAGCGACTCCCATCGAATCCCGCCTTTTGGCAAAGAACCTTCTTTTATATCATCTCATTCTCCATTTTCATTCGCCGAAAGAAACATCAATCAAAATGGCCAACGGCTCCAGTATCAATTTCATAGACGCCCCAGGCCTCTCCCCCTTCAAAATAGAACATATAGTATTACCAAAACAAAAAAAAAATCTAAAGAGAGAAACAACCCCCAGCGGTAGTG
>CP092879.1:23518608-23570531 GCA_030710605.1 Cordylochernes scorpioides | reverse complement strand
ATATTAAAACAATACATATATTTAATCCCCCCAGCATAAAACTTAATAGTGATAATAAAGAATAATTCACAACACCAGTGTTATCCAATCCTGAAAAAGAGCCAAACTGTAAGCCAGGCTAATCAGTACAGGGGCGGCTTCGATTTCATAACATTCGGCCTATTGACCAAAAACGTGTTTAGGTTGATGAGGTACAAGGTGAGTGTTTAGGGTAGATTAAAATATGAAGAAAAATAGTAAATATTTTTGTACATCAATACCATCCTCCCGTAATTTCTTGCCTGAAAATCGGACCTTGTTACTTCACCAGCTCAAACACCTGTTTGGGAAATTCGAACTATTTCATAACCCCTCTCGTAGGATGGTATGAAATTGAATCTGCCCCTGTAGTAATGAAAGCCGAAGCCATGGTATGCAGGTTGTTTTTTGTTTAAATTTACCAGAACTGGTGCTGTGGCTCATTCTTTAACATCACTAGAGAAGTTTTTTCTAGACTTATGCAGAGTGCATCGTTTTGTTGAACAATTAATGGGAGAGGTGTCTCGTTTGGTATATATATGATCGAATGGAAGGGTGCAACCGTTATGCATGTAAACTTCAAAATTTCGTTCCAGCCAAGTGATCGCGCACACTCGGCGTGCCGTAGCATTCGCCCGCCCTGGCTCCCACGCTTATTTTGTGCAGTGTATTTATAGATGGATGAATTTGTATTTAAAATTCAACACAAGATTAACATATTTACAGTTTAACATATTTATTTTGCCGAAAATTATACCTCTTGGGTATTATTAAAATTATGACAAATGTATATATATGAACACGACAGAACTGAGATCACCAGATCGTCTTGTAATTACAGTAAGAGCAGTTCATCATTCCCATTGTAGCCTAACATGTACGATAAATATTTTCTCACTAATCAGTGATTTGGTTGTCGATATTACGTGTAGTTCAGAACTGAGCAAATATTGAGCCAGTAAGCTATCAGGAAATTGTGTTGTAGACATCACCTACCACATGGTGGTACCACCGGTGGTTTCTTCATCATTTTCTCACTTCGGATGATTCCATATGAGATTTTCTAAAAATATAAACTTGAAATTATCAATGAATTATATCTCGATCGGATAATATAAGTTTTAATGATACAAAAATAATTCAATACACTTTGGTTGTTTGATATCATCATTGTTATAGTTCGGCGTTGTAGTTTTGGATGCCATTAGAATTAAACTCATACTCCTTACAGATAAATAACTGAGTATAGAGCGTTCTTCTTGGCCAACACACTTATTTTCCCTTCTGCCTTTGTTATCGAATTCCTTAAACCCATGGCTTGGCTCGAAATGTTTGAGAAAATGGGTTTTAATGCTTTTTTTAAGTCCAGGTTATGTTGTTATTGATAACGGAAAAGGGGTTTGCATATATAGATCGCGAGGTATCTTGGTCACGTAAGTGATTTGGTCTGTAGAAAGCTTTGGATAACAATTTTTACCTATATTATAATAATACATATTGATAGATTATATATATATTACTTTGAAAGATTTTAGGGAACAACGAGTTTGAACTCAATACATTTAGTGTCGTGACTGTTATAATTTTGTCACTTATCGGACAAAAAAAATCGTTTATCTTCAATTATACTATAATTGGCCAAATACACCTTCACTTGATTAATTAAATAAAGCAAACCACGTATGTGTTTCTGTCTGTTGGTCACAAAGTGGTGTTTGCAGACTGAAGGTCAACGACCAAAAATTTGTTCTTCATCCAGGACCCGTTTTGGACCATTTTGGACCATTTTTTTTTATGTCGTAGTGGTAGTGTCTACCCCACACTGAAAAGGACCAACAGCCTAATACGCATACCTGGTTGTGTTTTCTTGATCAATTAGGAGAAAGACATCTGGCCAATTATGGAAAATAATGCAAAAATAACGATTAATTAATATTTATTCCGAGGGAAGCCTTAAGCCATGAGCAACTTTTAGCTGCACGAGCAGTTAATGCTTCTTTCTTTACTCTTATATCAATGTTTGATAAAACATTTATCCCTACTCAGAATATGGAAGAGTTATTTGGATGCAGATAACATCGCATACACGGTCGTCTACACATGTAAATAGCCAATCCGTACATGCCATTTGGCAGTTACTGATTGGATGATGGCTATATTTGCTCTGGCCATTGCCCAGCTATATTGACGCTACTAAATTATTCAGATTCTGGCCAGTTATTTGGCTCTCTGCCCACTACATAATTATAGATGTAAGAAACATTGATTGTGTTGTGTATTCCTTTAAAACTTTCTTGAAAGTTTATTTAATAGTTTTTAATGAATAGGTAAAAGAGTGGTTAATATTTTCCATATATTTATTTAACAAGATAAACTTATAATCCCTTGTTGATGGTATTTTTATCATTTCTAAGATAGCGTGAATAATATTGATAGGTAGGGAGCACTAATACATTTGTACAATGGAATTTCTACAATCATGGTGAATTGAAGGTTTCAACCACTTTTATTATAAATCCTCTATATTTTGAAGCGGTTCGATTAATATTTGAGAGGTACTTTGTTATGTTAACTTCTTAATGAGCTTTTACTTCAGCTTTAAATAATTGCTCATATAAGGATTCAAATCGGATTCTGATTACGTAAGTCACGATTTAAAAAACAAAGATTAAAAAATCTAATTAATAAATAATACCTAATATATATATACTGTTGTGTGTCAACAAGTATCCGACCGATGATACACGGGAGGATTAAAAATTATTTTATTTTGTGTTTATTTTTAATTAATTAATTTTATCAGAAAAACGGCATCACAGAGATGACGGGGATAAATTGTATTTGACCATTGACTACCATTTCGCGGCAATGTGTTAAATACAAGGTGCCAGTAATAAATTAATCTTTGTCCTGTTTGGATTTCGACCCAGTGATTTAGAAATGTCCAGCTACAGCTCCAACCCCTCCTAAAACCGGCCCGGCAAGACCCTGAACTTAATGAACTTTTTGTACTGGACCACGATCCCAGCACTGCACCAAATAAACTTTCTGAGTAGTACATCCCCGCCTTTGTCTCATCAATACCTTAGTAAAATACCTTGGTATTTCTAATTGTCCCATGCATATAAATACGTTTTGAAAATACTGTACAAAAGGTTTCTCATTTATTAATTTGAAGAGGTCAAGCGCATCAACACATTACTCTTCAACAGGCCCTTACTACCTAGAAGTCGCATCAGTTTTAAAATAAGAGTGATTTTGGAAAAACTTTAAAACAATATATAAACACAATCTTGGAGTCAAATTCATGATTCGATTTTATATTATTCGGGTGTTTTCAATGAAGTTTTCGTGATATACTCATTTCTGCGACAATAATAATAACATGTCACCGAGTGTATCAAATCTCAGGTTTTTATTTTATTTCAATTTAAAACTCTATGTCCCCCTAGGGACACTTACGCTGACATATTAAAGCACTATGTTCCTTTGAACATAAATATATTTTCCACAGTTGTCTAAACATATTTACAATAATTTTAGAACGTAAAAGAATAGTAATAAAATATTAACAAGGAGAAATAAATAAAAAAACGGAAACATCGTCATCATATATTTACAACCACATTAGTTCATTTATCATTAATATTATTAGAGAAGAGAAAAACAAGTTTATATGTAAGAGTTTAAATATTATAATGAGAAATTAGCTCAGTTTTGGTTTTTCAAAAAGAGGATTTATTTTCTTTAATAGGACTAGCGCGGAATAATACGATCGGCGGCACGTTACCACCCTGTTCGCAGGAATGAGTATCTCGCCAAAAAGTTTATATATTTATTTTGCCTTATAAATGATTCAAATAGTTATTAATACTCTAAATAGAAGCGTTTAAAACACAATTTTTCAACATAGAATAATAATAGAATATGTTTATAAATGATCAGGGAATACATGTTTTTATATTGAAAATTAATTCTCTGTTCTGTTATTGAAATATTAAACCTTAAACATGAGGCTTTATTTATATATAGAATTTATTTTAACATTAACCTAAAGAGGTAAAAAGTGCACTAGAATATTATGAATTCATATTCGAACTTGATATAAAGCATTTGAAAATGCCGTGATATTTTGGCGATTCTCAATTTCCATTTAAAAAAAGAATGATAATATATTAATTCTTTTATAATAATTGATGTTTAAATATATTATTTTCAAATATATCATGAACTGAATTATATTTGATGATTCTTAATTATGGTAAATAGAGAGAATCCCAACAAATGAAATGAACTAATCCCAAGTTCAACTTACGTTATCTTCCTTTAATGAAATTCTTTTGTGTAAAAACCTTTGAGTATTAATTTTTCCAAGTCATCTTATTGAATTTTGATGCATATAAGACTTTTTCAACATTTTTTTCTTAGGATTTTATTTTTCTGAAGATATTTGATTCATTCCAGAATTCAAGAAGATTCCAAAAAGCGCTCCAGATATTTCAAATCATTAAGTAATGAGCATATTAATACTTTTCACAGCTTCTTAAAATATTGCTTGCATAATAATATATACATTGCCCGAACTATATTTTCAACACTGGGCCGATATGAACTAACAATTACTTTAATGATAACCTGTTACTATGCTAAGTAGGACGCTGAGAACAGCTTTTATCTAGTTGGAAAAATAGGTAGCCATAATGTATTCATAATTTGACTTTTTAAATTTATTAGAAGATTTTGGCTAATATATTTTGTTCGAAAATATCCAAGTTTTTTTTTTTTCTGATTGATAGGATTAACTATCTTGTAATACTCAGTTCCAAGATTTCAATGTCATCAGGAAAAAAAAATATTAGTGATCATTGTATATATTGCTCTTCGAATAAAAAGACAGCAGTATTAGGTATTCGTCATTTGACTTTTTTATGGCATTAGAATATTTTAGCTGATATCTTTTGTTATCAAATATACAAGTTTTGTTAATATTTATTCTGATTGATGGCATTAACTATCTTGTAATATTCAGCTACAAGATTCCAATGTCATCAAGAAGAAAAGTCGAGTTATCATTATATACCATAAGTATTGTTCTTCGAATACACAAGATAGCAGCCATTATGAATTCGTCATTTGACTTTCTTATGGCATTAGAATATTTTATCTGATATGTTTTGTTATAAAATATTCTAGGTTTATTAATATTTATTCTTAATGGCATTGACTATATCTTGTAACATTCAGTTACAAGATACCACACAATGTCATAAGGAAAAAAAAAGATTATGATCATTGTATACCATAAGCATTACCTTTGGAATACACAAGACAGCAGTCCTTATGTATTCATTATTTGACTTTTTATGGCATTAGAATATTTTAGCTGAAATCTTTTGTTATAAAATATTCTAGTTTTATTAATATTTATTCTTAATGCTATTGACTACAACTTGTAATACTCAGTTACAAAATACCAATGTAATCAAGAAGAAAAGATTAATGATTATTGTATATCATAAGTATTACCTTTCGAATACACAACAGCAGGTATCATGTATTCGTGATTTATATTTTTTATGGCATTAGAATATTTTATCTGATATATTTTGTTATAAAATATTCTAGTTTTATTAATATTTATTCTTAATGGTATCAACTATCTTGTAATTCTCAGTTCCAAGATTCCAATGTAATCAGAAAGAAAAGATTAGTAATCATTGCATACCATAGGTTTTGCCATTAGAGTATATGTATTGGCGCACATAGATAATATGCTGACAGGTAACTTCTCTGGTCAATCGAATCTACAATAGAAAAAAATCAGATGGTTAAAATATATTAGGGATTCAATCTAGGTGATTTTTCTGATAAAACTTTCCGCAACGAGTTTCCTTATTAAAGGGATATAAGCTTGGCGAGTTTTCGGACAATAACGTCCTATAAGAGGCTATAATATGGATTACAATAACTATTGTGTTTATATAAAAAGGATGTACGTGGATCTGTGAAAGAAAAAAACATTTTTTCTCAAAATATTTAGAGAGATTTCTCCCTTTTTATCAATATATTTCACTAAGTTCAATAAGTTCATTGGGCAATAAATTGATAAAGAAGGAGCAATATTCGAAATATTTTGAGAAATATTTTTTTTTTCGCAGATTCTCGTACATACTTTTTTATATAAACATATTTAAAGGATCGCCTTTTGACTCAAAAAAAAATAACTATATTTTTAAGTATCATAGAAATATCTTCTATTTATTCATTTTTTGCAAGTATGATATAAGTCACGAAGGTATCGCATCAACTTGATTTGACATTCTTCATACCAACATTACACATCGTTGTTTATTTTAAAGATATAAATGGAAGTAAAGGAATAGAAAAGCAAGTCAGGCGAAATAACTAATTTATCAGCCACCTTCATAGTGTATATATAAAAGAAAGAGAGAGTGATAATAAAGAGAGAGTACAAAAGAGAAAATAAATATATTCATTATCTGCTATTTGAGCAACAAGAACTAGAAGAATACAAACGCAATGAAAAAAGAGAGAGAAGTACTTTCTCGCTTTTTGTTTTGGTAGAACACTAATTCCATTATGGTGTAGTTTGAGTGCTACGACAAATCAACCTTTCACACTTTTACCCCTCTCTCTTTCTCTCAGGCATGCGATCCAGGTTTTCTTTGTAGATCGCGAAATGCGTGGTGTCGCTGGAGATCCACCGACAATCTTCCATTGAGCTTCTAAGCGGTGGCTGAGGCGGCATTTACATAGTCATAGTAAAGGGGTCGGCAATCTTTTGAGTCGAAAGAGCCTAAAATTACAATTTACAAAATTTCAAAGTTTTTAAAAAGCCACAATTATTTTTCTTGCCAACAATAAATGGTACTCTCATAAATAATATTTACGTATGGAACTATATAAAGAGCCGCAGCTTCACATCCAAAGAGCCGCATGTGGCTCGCGAGCCGCAGTTTGCCGACCCATGTCATACTTTCAAAGTATATATTTTAATTAATTTTGTTATATAATCATCATCTTCATCATTGTAAATTTCTCATCATTACCTAATTATGCGCACTGTGCATTTCGACCTGTATTGACAAGATGTCAATTGTCTCTTTCTATCTCTGAATAAAACCAAATTCTAATTAAAAAGCACAAATCTATAACGAAACTTCTTATAACAGAATAATACGCAACGCTTTAAGCGTCATTCCTTTTGCCCAAAATCGTTATACGTATTTATACCATCGCGCTTCATTTGTACCATAAAGCTCCATTAGCCATCTCTCTCTTATTTGATATATACTTAGTTACAGTTTTATCTGTCTACACGTAGATACTAAAATCTCTGATATTTTATGTATACAGCATGTAGGTAACATATTTGTGAGTTATATTTTCTTATTAAAAGCTATTTTTATTATTCTCTTTGGCGGTTACACAGATCTCACGAAATGCACCGTCAAATTTCCCAAAAGGTATTTAAACTGATGAAGTAGCATGTCCGAATTTCAAGCTAGAATACAACAAAGTTGCATAAGAATGGTATTCACATGTACCAAAAGAAGCACTTTGAATATGCATTAAAACAATTTATTTATGTTCCTCATTGTAGTAAAAAACTTAAAGGTGGTAATATAAATGATCCTCAAAACCAGGTTTGGAAAGTTCAGACAAAATGAAGCCTTTTCAACCTGGTTTCGGGGGCTACACTAGTTCAAACACCTGTTTGGTATATTCAACCGATATCATAACTCCTCTCGTAGAATGTCATGTAATCGAAGCCGCCCTTGTACTAATGAGGACAGGTTGTCTTTTGTCTGAATTTTCCAAAAATGGCGTTGTGGCTCAATTCTTATCCCTACCATTATATCTTTTATGGGTTGATGAACATATTGCATTATATTCCAATGCATATTTAATTGTAATTTTGGTACATGTAAATAACATCCTCCCGCAACTCTATGCTGTTTGTATATATATATATATGTCATAATATATGCTCTTCCAGGAATAATAAAGTAAACCTACAGTCAACGAGAGAGAGACGTCGATAGAAGGCAACTAAGTTACGGCCATTTTGAACCACTGGCCACATTCCGGAGGGGGCTTTTCTTGGAACCCTCAGGACTATTTTTGGACAGTTGGGGGGTGGTTGGCGACACAAACGGTCGTTCAGCGGTGATATAACCTCTCGCGCTACCTCTCTCTCGCTGGTTGCCTGGAATTCCTTTTCCAAACTTGTGGTTTCTTTATTTCTCTCTCCCCACATTATTATCATATTGCCACATTGAAAGTCGACAGGATCATATCAGAGAAGAGTCGACAGGATCATATCACAGAAAGAGTCGACAGGATCATATCACATATACATAATTTTTGTGAATATATACAATGCTTGTCGAATTGACACGATAGGTAAATATCACTCTATATTAGCGCCATCTATCGCCGAAAATTGAAATAATTTTCAATGAGTCTTTTTTGAATATAAACATAATTAAATTCAGGCCTATCTTTCTATTTTACTGGAATAAATAAAAATTAAAAGAGAAAGAGCATGGCTCATCTGAGGTGAACCCTCCAAGCGGTTTGGCCAGTTCAATCTCCATTTATTGTATCAGACTGATATTCTTATAAAGACTGCGTTTCAATAAAATAATTACTTATTTCAAGTTGAGAATATCATACTCCCGGGGATACGTTTCTTTTAAAGCATTTCAAATCTATAAATCTCTAGATTTCTGGTATGTGAAATCTAGAGATTTATAAATTAAAAATGTTTTCGAAAAACTTATCCCTGGAAACCTGATAGTTTTAACTTGATATAGTCTGCATTAGTTATAGAACATAGTAAACAACAATGCAGAGATATCATCAAACACTTATCTCAATCTATTGTTCAAATTGAATTTAATGTCAACGCTACTCTTTTTGAATGGCTATAATTAAAATCTGTTTCTACAGACATCAAACTACAATTAATATGTTTTTTAAAAATGGAGGACATGGCTTAAGAGTAGTGAACCCTGTTTGATTGTCTCTTAAACAACCATTTATGTATTTTTACAGCAAATAAGTCTATATAAAGAGATCCAGTATAATACAGCTGTAGATCGTTCTGGTGATAAAACTAGCGGAATCGTTGTAGGAGTTCACCGCAGATAGGCCGTGCTCTACTTTTTTATAATTGTATTCATTGCAGTTAAAGGTAGGAAGAAAAATAGTTTACTCTTTCAACTATATATATATATTCAAAGATAAACGTACATCAAAATATTTATAATTTTAATTTACAATAGTAAATATGATAATATGTATGGGAGCTAATGATTGTTATATGATACGACTCGTATTTCTTGATAGACTGTTTATAATGAATGAATTAGCGCGCCATCTGTTATGAAAATTCGAAACTATTATAGACGCGTATGATTCCTTTTAAAATTAAAAAAATCTACTGCCCTTACAGAAATGGAAAAAGATTTCCCATTAATTTTTCCATTGCAGTAAGGGCAGTTGAAATTGTTTAAAATTTTAAAAGAATCATAGGCGTCTATAATAGTTTCGGATTTTCCTAATAAATGGATGTTTATAAATACTAAATATTTTTGAGATAATTGAAAGGCTACACCAATACAGTACAACAATATAAAGCAGATTAAATTGGGTATAAGATGATTTTATTTAAAATCAAGAAAAAAAATAATTTCAAATTAAACTTGAGATGCCTTTATATTTAAGCTCCAAATCCTATTTCTACTATAGTTCTGTACCAGGCAGAGATATCTTGGTGACTTTCAAGACGATTTTATCCCAAATAAAATTGGTGTGAATCCCAGAAGATGTTTCACAGTTGGATTAACTGGAGATTGGATTTCTTTGTTGGCGAAGATTTGAATCTGCTCACTAAGCGAGTCAAATATTCTTTTGCTATAAATAAATTGAGCAGATTCTATCACCATAATAGGATTTAAGGCCTATTTTGAAGGTTTTTTTCTTTGTAATAAAATAATACAATTTTTATAGAAATGACATTTTGAAAATAGGATTTATTTTTAATGCACTCCTTTTATGAAAATGCGCTTTTAATACTTTGAAATATCTAATAAAATAATTTCATTTAGTTTGATGAAGGGAAAATAGGGTTATAAAAAGTTACACACAGATAATTGAGATATCATAAAAGTTAAAAATTATTTGCTTCTATAATAAAAACAAACAATTACCTAATGCCTTTAGTGCAATGATGAAATAATACAATTATAGGAGGGCCTGGCTCATTAGTGGTTTCGTCAGTTTTTAGCCTATCAATCCGTTCTAATTTTTTTGTGACAGCTTTGCTTTAAAGACAGCACTAAAATTGATGTATTGGTGAATGTATCTAATAAAGCTATGTACATAAAAGCTCTTTGAGGACAGTAAAAATATATATACATTTTTAAAATTGATGCATTGTTCAATATCCATCAATGTTTTGTATTTTGTCTGTGTCGACCTATATAGACAATACGTTTGAGAAAAGCACAGTAGAAATATTAATAAATACAGAATTTGAATTCACAAAATTCAAGAATTTGGCCTATGTGAGATATCTATTTTATATATTCTCCGGTGTATTTAGAAAAAAAACTCTTTCAATTTCTAATATAAAAACAAAACTTTTTCAATCAAAATAATCTTGCTTCTCAATCTTTCACCAGTGTTGATGAAAATCATCTATCACTTCCACCTAATATTAAACCTCCAGATGAATCAAACAAATGGTTAACGATTTGAAAATTTTGTTTCTAATTTTTCTTGTAACCTAACATGAGTTATGGAAACTCTTCAAAAAACACATAAAATGGAACCAAATCAAAAAAGATGTCTACAGTGTATAATAAAGGCAAATAAATTCATCCCTCAAAGAACTGTAGGAATATTGGAAATTCCTTATCATAAGGTCCTATCTCCTAAGAAGGTAAATATCATACCTGGCGCCTCTATGTGGTGGAGTGTGGACAACGTGCTAGAGCGGCTATCTCAGGAAGGGGCCGAGAAGAGAAACAGGGATAAGTTTACAACTCTATCCTGATATGAAGGAGAGCACTAACTTGCTCTTGATGTTGGAGGCGGACTCTAAAGAAGGATGAACCTACTAACAGGTCAATGGAAAATGGATTCTGAAGGCAAGTGGAAACCACCGCATCATCCTTTCCTTAAAAATCCTAAATGAATGGGCCAACTGGACTAAGGCATCATCAACAGATCATAGTAGCTATAAATCGATCACATCGAAAGAGCCAGATTGATAGGCACATTCTTATAACTGATTCACCTGAAATTACAAATTCAACATCCCTCGGTTGACTCGAAGCTGAGGAGAAGCCAATTGGCTTTACAATTATTAAGTCAACAGCTTATAGATTCTGAAGGCGAGTGGAAACCACAGCATTATATTTTCCATAAAAATCTTCAATGAATGGGCCAACGTAATCTTATCACCAAACCATAGCAGCTATAGATCGATCACTTTGGAAGAATCGGATTGATAGGAACAAACAGAGTTAGGACTGACTCACCTAAAATTCAAATAAATTAAACATCTCTCGGGTGACTTGAAGCTGAGGAACAGCTAAGTACTTTACAACGTCAAGAGTTTTGTATTGATCTGTTTCAGCGGTACATCGGGATGCAAGACAGGGTGACAAATCATGGCCTACTCGGGTGACAAACGGTTTGGGATCGCTGCTAATTGGCAATTATCGAAGTTGGTTGTCACTGGAGGATGATCCCGTTCCTAATGACCCAGCGGGACTCCCGGACTCCATAATTAGTCCACCACCATTCTTTATATCTCCTCACGTGACACAACTTCTCATGTTTCCCATCCTTCTCCCCCCGGCAATTGCCCTATGGGAATATTTAAGTAATTTCTTGAGATTGAGTGAAAGTTATTCATATTCAGTTTTAGTAGTATATTACAGTTATGTATTAAGATCTATATGTTTTTTAATAATAAGTGTGTAATTTTATTACCAAAATTAACTTGTATTTCATACTAAAAGGTGATGCAGATGGAAAGTTGAATGATCATTTTCACACCATTATACACATTTGATAATAACCTTTTCAGTGATACGCTAACCTATGCACGGTGGATTCTGTGGCCACTGAACATGTGTCGACCCTGGATGATTTTTTGGGTTCTGCGCTCCCTGAAGTATAGGAGCTCTATCTATGCTTACTTTCTGTGATGAATCTGTATAAAACCGGTGGTCTTAATACAGCTGTATGTGTGTGCGTGATAATAACCTCATTTTTGCGGCCTATATCGGTCCTTAGGTTATCTTCATGTCAACTAAGCGAAATTTGGTAAACCAACCTCTTTGTGGTGCTATTTCAAGTGCCCGTCGCTTTTACATTTCAGATGTTTTTGTTGATTCAGCACAATTATGACCCAGTTGAAACTTATAAAGTGAAAGTTCTAAAATGAATTAATTTTGAAAATCAATTTTCAAATACGATTAGAAAGCGAATTTTGTAAAAGGAAAACAATATGAAGACAAAATATGATAGAACCCTTCGCGTGCTTATGAAGACGTATCACCTGCTAAGGATGAAGTTTAACTAATCAATTGAGGTGTGTGTGTGGCTGCTAAAACTATTACCTTTAAATATTTCAAAACTTTCGGTGATTCACCCTTATATTTAGCGAAAGGAATCTGGAGTTTGAAATAAATAGATTGGGCAAAATTTATGGAACAAGAAAGGAAGGAATTGGTAGTATATCTTAAATATTAATAGTTCTTGTGGTCAATGTGTACAGCAAATAATAAAAGTAGATCCTGTTGGACATGAATGGTTTCTAGGCGTAATCTCTGATATTTGTTAGTAAGAAGTTCTGTTGAGGCTTCGTGCATCGGTCAAAGTAAAATATTGATTCTTGTTTTGATGACTTATTTTGGTTGTGCATTTTATTCTTATGCTAATAACCCTGCTAGTTGTTCCAAAATCACCTAATTAGGTACCGCTCAACAAGAGCAACCTAGTTTATGTTAAATACAAAAATGAATAATATGTGAAGGTTTTTCACATATTAAACAAAATGTCAATGCGGGATTCGATCCCGGTTTATGGCTGTCGGGAATTGAGGGTGTTACCCACTCGTCCACCGACTTCTTATCTGCAAGTTTCTCTTACATTAAAAGTACTACAATCTTAACATAAAACAGAATGAATTGCATTATTATTTTTAAAAAAAGTTAGGTTTTATATCAAATTTGGTGATCAGGTTCCTCAAAACATATTCAATGGTTTTAGAGATATAGAAAATTATTATTTTCTCAGTTCTCAAAGGTGTTAAGGCATTCATTAAACCCTAAATAAATAATAAAGCAAGCTCGCTTGCACTGAAATGTTAGGAATAATATTTTACTTATTGAACTCGAGAACTATTAGTCTAAATTGGAGAAATCTTATCAGCAAAATAATTATGTTAAATATATAAAATTGGATACAATATATCTTATATACATGTGATTTGTTTCAATTTCTAACATTTTAATTGAAATCTATAAAAATTGTTTAAATTATAAACATTAAATATTGCAAAAGATGCCAGCTGAATAATAACTAACTGAAAATATGATTTAATAGTAACTATCGTATTACAGCACATACATATAAACAAGAATAAACCAGAAGGACTAAAGTACTATTGTATCAAAAGAGGCACTTCTTCCTTTAAATTTGAATTCTTAAATGGAATGTTTTCATGTATATTTAATGGGCTATGTGCCTTCTTTTGAAACATGAATACCATCCTCCCGCAACTTAAGGCTGTATTATGGCCGAAAATCTACTCTGTCACTTCACCAGCTCAAACACAATTTTGGGATTTTCAACCGATTTCGTAGCTCTTCTCGCAGGATGTTATGAAATCGAAACTAATCCTGTACTGATGAAGGCCTTAGCCTGAAACCATGATATACATGTTCGCCTTTTGTCTGAATTTGCTAAAAATGATGTTGTGGCACATTCTATGGCACAAAAACTACGTTTTATACTGGGGTGATGAGCAGAAATTCGCTGTTTATTGAATGGGAGAGTTTCCTCCTTATGTAGGTACAGTTGGCGAATTAATCATATAAAGCATTTTCTCCCGTAGAAGGGCGTACTTGCCCGAAAGCTCGAGATATTTTTTAAATAAAAATATTTTAAAAGAAACTTTTCCCTGGAAGTTTTATGTTTTTAATTTAACAGTTAAACCTGTCTATAGCGCCCCCTCTTGGGACTCACCAAAATAGATTGCTATAGAGAGGGAGTGCTATAGACAGGTCACTTTTAATGTAAAATGTTTAAATTTTAATGTTTAAAATCGGGCGCTATAGAGAGGTAAGCGCTATTTAGAGGGGGCGCTATAGAAATGTTTAACTGTTTATATATTAAGGAATATAGTTAACACATTTAAATAAAATGTAAACACGTTAGAATCGCAATATATATTGCAAATAAAATCAGTTTAAAATATAAAGATTTAAAATATTACGGTGCAGCCTTTAAAATTAAAAATAACTATTTCAAAAGAGATCATAAAATAATCTTGCGTTTAAGAGCTCTTCCCGTGCGCATACAGTCGTGTCTGATAACGCCAAATGTCGCAGGGAAGCAGACGAAAAAGCCTATAAGTCAAACATTAACATACATAAAAACCAATGAAAACTTATATGTAATTCTGTCATAAATAATTGAGTAACTTTGACTTCTCTTTAGGCATGTTTGAATAGTATTAGGAAATAACTTTTAATACGGATAAATATTGATTTATGTAAAAAGTGAATAATGGAAAGAACTTGAATCACAATCTGAATTTCACAACCACTACTACAAATTATAATAATAATTAGAGGGGTCGGTGGAAGGGTGGTCTAAACCGTTGGTTTTCGACCGCTACTACCCGTGATCGAATCCTGCATTGGGCACTTTTTTCTAATTAAAAAATAAGCTCCAATGGCTTCCGATTATTTCAAATTCCAACCCCATCAGCGAGTGCAAATAACCAAATGGGACTCTGGCACTTTTGTGAGTGGTAAAGTAGAACTTCCTTCCACATGTGTAGACATGTGTTGCACTTATAGTAAAAGCAGTCGCCAACTTCTACCCATTATGATTATCAAGACCTGTACCACGTGTACTAGAGATAGTAAAAAAATATAATAATGATTTTTATTTTAAAGGTATTGCTTGGTTAAACATTCACTTGGACATAACCCGAGCATATATATGGTGGTGATACAAATCCCTAATACACATTGAACAGGCCATGATAATCATGGTTGGCAGAAATCGCCTTCTTTTATCGTAAAAGTGCACTAAATGTAAACACGTTAAAGAAAGAAGTTTGATATTGAACTTAACAGTATGCCAGAGCCTTCTTTGTGATTACATTTGCACTCATAATTCCAAGAAAAATATACAATATTATTCATCTATAATATATAAACAGCTTAATTTTCTCTTCATAATATATATATTTATAAATAAGTTAAATTTGAAGCTATTAGATGATAAGGGAAGTAAATTACTCTGTCAGAAAGAGTAGTGAATGCGTGGTATCAATTGGATTGTCTGCCCCAGGCCCTCTCTCGAGATAAAACAAAGGTTTTAGGAGCTGGGAGATAAACTAGATGTCGACTCTAAAGGACTTAATCGACTTAAAGGGGATTTATTTGATTGGTCCAATTGTGCCGCTGGCATTTTGGATGAGGGGGTGGTGTATTTAATTACCAACACCTATAACTTGGCCGTTATCTCACTTTATAATGACAGGCCATTCCAGATAATGGAAAAATAATAGAGCCACGCTGGATAGAATTCTGTGGTAACACAATCAACGTCAATAATGGTAGGTTGGGGAAGTTTGTGATTCTGTTCAGAAATAGCTGGAGTTTATTAAAATAATTACACAGATAATGGGAATACTAATAAATCTTGTAACAATGATACCCACATAGTTGATTAGGCAAATAGTTATTTTAAATAAATTTATTTATTTTTTGAATGGGGAAGTATTTACAGTGTTAAACTAATAATTGTTATTTATAGAAATTTATAAAGATAACCAAATATAAAATAAATTAAAACACGAAAACCCAATTTTTTTTTTCAATAAAACTGAGCGAGATTTCAAACCAAAAAGCTTTTCTTAGCGGCTCTAATACGATCCAAAAGGTTTTGGAAGTTTTATAAAAAAAAAGGTAATAATTTAAGAAAAAGGCCTTCTCCTTTGCCCGATCATGAGATGCCTTTTTTCTTAATTTATCAATCTGATGCCAGTATAATTTCACCTTTTTACTCTTTTTCATAACGTGTATAATGTTTATAAGTTTATTTTTTTCGTGTTTTGGACGTTTAACGACTGTTATTATCATATTCCTGGGATTTATGCAGGGTGCTGAAGACAGAGATCAGGTCCTGGTTGACTGAAGTTCTTTATGGCTGATACAACCAATGGTTTGGATGGTCTGATGCTCTGTATTTCAGAATTTTGAACGTTTCCTTCTGACTGTGAGAGGGTGATGTTTGATAGTAAGATGTTCTTAATGGATAGTTTCATTGTTCAATCACGGAAGTCTATATTTGTTAGACCAGTATGTAAATTTGAATAGAAAGAGATATTTACTCAGCGACCTTACTGTATTTAATAAAGAAAGAAATATAGTATAGAGTTTTGCCAGTACTCTTTAGCCGGGGAACGTGAAGCTTGTCTATGTATTGATAGTTTGAACTTTGTAATATATACACAAAACTTAAGGAAGGAGGAAGTCATTGATATATTGCCGGTCGTTTTTTTTTTCTTAAGGAGACAGAGGCAATTTTGTTCACACTTGGTTATCTAGCCTTTCTTCAATAAAGGTGACTGTATACCAAATATCTTGAAGAGTTTTTATCTTAATCCCGATAAATACATGGTAAAAGGTACAACTTCCTTAAGTTTTGTCCATGAATGTATTATAGCATTTTAATATGGTGAGGTGATTTAATGAACGGTAATTCTAAAGAGTCCCCTTCCGATGCCTAGTCATCATTATAATTTTTATTTGAATTTAAAAGGCAAAAATGGAGAAACGAGAAGCGAAATTTCATACGAATTAGAACACTTCTTCAACCAGAAAGATGATTCATTCTATCGACGTTTCGATAAAACTTTTATTATTGCCAGAATAAAGGTAAAACACTGAAATATTTGAAATATCTTTAAATTAAATAAAATACCTTTATATACATAAGAGATTTAAGTGTTGTTAAACTACATGGTATTAAAAAGAGATTTCTTTCGAGAATATTGGACAATCCATATGCTAAAAAGGAGTAAAAAGCATATTTTTGATTTGTTTATGTTATTATTTTCAATATGATAAGAAAACGCTATGCACGGAACAGAGGCGGGCGTTGCTGGGTCAAAGGGGAGTTGGCATAAAAAAATATTCAGATAATTGAATTATTACAATAATCATAGTATAACCTCTTGTGTACATTATAAGAATTCGATACTATTATAGACGCGTATTATTCTTTTACAAATTAAACCATTTTCTACTGCCCTTACTGCAATAAAAAAATGTTTAATTAGTAAAAGAATCAAACGCGTCTATAATAGTTTTGAATTCTCATTACCGATGGCTCGCTATGTATCACAATATATTACAAGGTCGAATCATTGAATAAGAAAATTGATAAATAAACAGAATTTTATACAATTGTTTTATCCACGAAAACAACCGATACCAAAAGTAAACCTTTCTTTAGCTGAAAAACAAGCTTTGTTAGCGCCCATTTCTATATAAAAATAGTTGAAATTTGGAATAATTGGTAGTCAAATCGGGATTTTACTGTAAATACACATTTTAAAAATTGTGTTTAGGGTATCTTAAGAGAACACATAATACCTATACATTCTAAATATAGAAAAATGATAAAAAGAAAGAGGAATTAAATAGCCTTTTAAACCTTTCTACAAAGGTACATTTAAGTAGTCAAAGAAAAGTTTCTTTGTGTGTTAAAAATCGTCTCCAAACTCTTTTAAGATGTTAATTAAATAAATTGATTTGATAAAAAAATACAAAGATCGTTCTTTTAAAAAAAGCAAAAATTGGCATCTTTGTTATCTTTCTTTTCTTGTGAAGTTATATTCCACCTTTAAAGAATTGAAATTATTTTTAATGCGACGTCAAAAAAATATTTTATCAGTCTAACAAATAATTAGATGATAAGAGGGGAATAAAATGCATTTAATATTTTTATTTCTTCCAGTTAAATATTGATTTCTGGGGAAGTTGAATTTTTCTGATAAAAAATTGTTCCCCTTTTCCTTTAATAATAGGGTTTAAAGAAAGTTTTTTTGGCACTTTCAGTAACAGATGATAATTACAAAGAACAAATAATTTCTCTGAAAACTCTAGATAGTATTTAGAGAATTTTATCGTTTATTATAAATAAAATGAGAGGTATGGAAGTTTCTATAGAATTTCCTTTTCGTATATAAACGTAATATATCAAAGCCATATAATTTATTTTTATTTATCTGGAAGAGAGAGAGAGAGTTTGTGTCTATTTGAAAATATATTTAACAAATAAAATATTAAAATTTGCAGCAATTATTATTCAGGCAATGTGTTTCTTTTCACCTATACAATCAATTAATATCTCTACAGACCTTTTCCTAAATAAACGTAAAATATCAAACCATATAATTTATTTTTATTTATCTGAAAGAGAAAGAGCGTTAATGTCTGTGTGAAAATATTTTTGACAAATAAAATATTAAAATTTGCAGCAATTATTATTCAGACAATGTGTTTCTTTTCACATATACAATCAATTAATATCTCTAAAGACCTTCTCTTACTGCGATGAGTATATTTAATGAGAGAAAATTACTTTTAACATAGCAGTAAAGTCTGTAAAGATAAATATTTGATTATATATGTCAAAAGGAACACATTGTCCCTGAAAAAAATTGTTGCAAATTTAAACGATAAATCTCAATTGAATTTATAAATACTTTTATTGTATTGTATTGACATTATGTAGCTCTGAGTTTGTTGTTGATATAAATATGTTATAATACTTTGAAAAAGGTTGGCGTTCAGCCATCTCTTATATATTGGTAAATAAATTCTTTTTTGATCCAATAACATGTCTTTTTAATTGAAAATGTTATATGTATTCAAATTAAGAAAAAAGGCATTTCCTTATCGTGCAACTGAGAGTTGCTGATGGCTTGAGCCCTCTATCGGAATAAATATCAACTAATCTTTGATTTTTAATTATTCCAGAATTGGCCAAAAACCGTTGCTTGATTAATCAAGGAAAGCTAACCACGTACGTGTTTCGGGCGTACAAATTAACCTTTGTACTATTTTTCACAAGTGTTCAAATATAAATTTTAATATTCTACACATGTTATATTATAACAAATATAGAAAACAAAAAAAAACATATAAAAGCCTATAGAAGCAATGTTTTCTATATTTGTTTAAGTGTAGCTAATGTTAGAAAATTTGTGGAAAATAATAATGCTTTGTAAATATTCCATTTGGATACACAACTTCTGTTAGAACAACAGAGGTTAATGAAATACTAACATCCAATCAATTAATATCTCTACAGACCTCTTACTGCGATGAGTATATTTAATGAGAAGAAATAACTTTCATCATAGCAGTAAAGTCTGTAAAGATAAATATTTGATTATATATGTCAAAAGGAACACATTGTGCCTGAAAAAAATTGTTGCAAATTTAAACGATAAATTTCAATGAGAAGGAAGAAGAGTTTTCGTTTTAAATCGAGAACATAGAATTGTCAGTAGTTAGCTGGATCTCACCGAGTTCGGACCTAGAGTTAAGAGCTGGATCCCACCGAGTTAGCACCTAGCCCTCTGGAGTCATTTCTCACCGCCTCAACCTATCAGATAAGTCAAATATTCCATTATGTAATTGAACAGCCAATAGTTAATCCGCCCAACCTCTCAAGCCCTTCTCTCCTCCGATTTAGTTGTTTATTTCAACCACCAATTGTGTACTCTTGCTTATTTCCCCCTGATGTGAACACCTATCCACTCAGCACCACGACTGCGCCAACATTTCAACAATTATCAATCAATTTCCAAGAGTAATATTCATCGTATATTACATAAGTCGACAGGATAATGATGGCGAACAAGCAGGAGCATTCGACGAACGGGAAGGACAAGAAGCTGGCGGAGAGAGAAGCGACAAGACGCACTCTGGCGGCCATAATCTGGCAGTTGACGGTTGCCCTCCGAGGAGTCCACGCTACCCAACGAGAAACGGCGTACCGGAGCTCCACCCCCGGGGGAGATGACGCCCACGCTCCCACCCCAGGCAAGATGGACGGGCTTACCGCCGGCATGTGTCACAGCGACCTGACACCGACCACCGAAGAGTCATCAACCGCCATGCCGTATCCATACACCAGTACCCGGAAAAACGCAAGTAAATGGACTGTACCACCCCAACAAACTCGACATTCAAACAAAAGGACAGTGCAAATGGTCCGAAAGCAATCCACGCGACTAAGGGCAGTGCAAACGGCCAGAATTCACCATCCGATTTCGCGGACAGTGCAAACGGTCCAGAGTTCCAAGCAGCCACCCCAAGCCAAAGACGCCCCAGTGGAGACGTTTCGAGACTGAGGTAGGCTCTCCACCCTATGACGTCAAGAAATTGACATTAGAACTGTTTCTGACCCAGGACCTACCATGCACCTTTCTAATTGAACCAGACGCAGGTTCGAACGTATTGCCGTATCATTTATACAATAGGTTGAAAATTCACCTTTCCTATTTAAGTCTTAAAAAACATTCCCCTGATCTACCAATCCTAAATGGTTTTATAAAAATAATAGGTAAATTGACTCTTCCTCTGACAATAGGCCAAATATCCCGTAAGGAGAACTTCCACGTGGCAGATGTATCGTTGCCATTTGGAATTCTTACCATAAAAACTCTTTCTCATTTTAAATTCAAATTAGATTATAATAACGGCACTATTTTCCAACTTGGCGTCCCATTGTCTAACCCTATCTACCACTTTAACCATGTACCAAATGAATGCACGTACGGGCTATGCCAAAACATGTCCCAAAGGACTTGCACTACACCCAAATCTTTCACCTATGGCAAAAATTGACCAAAACACATCTATCTACATGCCACAAATCTAACCACGCACCACACAACTTTTTTACTAAAGCCAATTACCATTACTACATGCCCACAAATAACAAAGCCACAACGGCTTCAACTTACAAATACAATGCCCAGAACATGTCCACACAGCAGGACGGCTCGCACAATTACCACACAAAACACATGAGTGACCACCCAGCGTCACGCAACAACCACACAAGTGTACCCAGCAACAACCATGACACTAACAACAATACACAGCCAATATACCTCCAACAGGACGGTTCTCACGCTAACAACACACGCGTCCATACGTCATCACACAACGGTAACACGCATAACCAGCCCCACAAGCGCAACAAGCACGACACTCGCGCCAAAAGGCGACAATACCCCGCAAACCTATACACAACTACTACCGAGACAACCACCCCGTCTACACAAAGCATAGAAAAAATTCACGTCACCAAACAACCACACAATCGAAAAACATTGCGATCTTTCTTAAGCGCTGTGAACGCTTATAAAAAGTTCATTCCAGACCACGCCCTCTTGCGGACGCCACTTGTCAACCTTCTAAAAAGGGATGTCATGTGGGTCTGGGATGACGAATGCCAGAAAGCGTTCACTAGCCTGAAAGAAAGCCTTACCACACACCCCACATTACATCTTTACCAGGAAGATCTGCCATGCCAAGTGTACTGTAACACCTCAATACTCGGCATTGCAGGCGTTCTCAAACAGGTCTACCCTGATGGGAAGACGTACACAGTCCAGCATTTCAGCCGCTCTCTGCGTGCTCACGAGCGAGGTTATTCAAACTCAGAACTACAATGCCTAGCCATTGTGGAAAGTTTGGATAATTTCCGCAACTGTTTATTGGGCAGAAAGTTTACAATACTTTCTGACCATCCCGCATTGCAGTGGTTGAAAGGGATCAAAGCCCCGTCAGGCAGATTGTTTCGGTGGAGACTAAGACTGTCGAGATACGAATATGAGGTCCGTAGCATAAATGGAGTACAACAATATGAAACGGGCGTTGTAACTCGTATCCCATTTTGTGGCTTTTTAGATGCGTCACTCATAAAGAGCCGTCAGTCTTCCCCACCGGGAAAATCTTGCGTGACTATGGATCACAATGGACTGCGTACCGTCTCTCGAAAAGGTGTACTTAAAACTATAGGCCCAAGCTCACTTACAGCCAGACTTCTTAAGTCCGTACACACACAACACCACCATCCAAACATCTCAAAGATGACGAGACTCATCTCTTCACAATATTATTGGCAGAACATGACACACGACATTAAAAAAACAGGTAAAAACCTGCCCCACCTGCCGATTCGCTAGAAGTATCGATGAATCCAACCAATCTCCACATAAAAACACCGACACAACCCACAAAACAAAACAAAATTCGAACATAAAGCATAACACACACACAATACAAACAATACCGAAATTACCTCACCTACGACAGAGGAACGATTACACAACTCCACTTAACCCAACTACGACCGACACTGCTTTAACAGGACTACCGATCACCAAACAGGCGAACTGCGAACCTGACAATCTTTTAAAGCCTACCATTTTGTCCAAAAAACGATTCACGCCATTCTTCCCCAATAATAAGAACTGCGCACCTGACAATTATTTAAATCCTGCCCTTTTTTCCAAAGAACGATCCACACCACTCCCCGACGATAACAAGCAGTGCGAAATTGAACGGCCAACAATGAATAAGGTTCGAGCAGATATTTCAGAGTCACCATTTATAACAATATGGGAGAAAATGCGTCGATACCCTATCTTTCATCTGATTTTTATCCTTTGTCTGCTAGTCCTACCCTATAAATGCACCCCATTCTTATTCCTTAGTTACCTGCTAATCTATACCCTACCTTCTCATAGAATTTTCGAGCTGCAAGAGGCAGTTTTTCATATAGGAAATTCCATCTTAAATTCAGCTTTCTCCATCTTGAATTCAGTTTTTCATATAGGAAAATCCGTCTTTGAATTACTAAATCTGATATGGAATATGCTAGCAGAGCTTGTCCCACAACTCAGAGGAGAATCTCCAAATCACATGTAGCAAAATACAAAACCATAAAAAAAAACCCTTAGGCGGCAAATTCATTAGTCGCACACAAAAACAATTAGGAGATAGCAGAAGCGAGGCAGACACCTCCCATGTCATGTGGGTCTGGGATGACGAATGCCAGAAAGCGTTCACTAGCCTGAAAGAAAGCCTTACCACACACCCCACATTACATCTTTACCAGGAAGATCTGCCATGCCAAGTGTACTGTAACACCTCAATACTCGGCATTGCAGGCGTTCTCAAACAGGTCTACCCTGATGGGAAGACGTACACAGTCCAGCATTTCAGCCGCTCTCTGCGTGCTCACGAGCGAGGTTATTCAAACTCAGAACTACAATGCCTAGCCATTGTGGAAAGTTTGGATAATTTCCGCAACTGTTTATTGGGCAGAAAGTTTACAATACTTTCTGACCATCCCGCATTGCAGTGGTTGAAAGGGATCAAAGCCCCGTCAGGCAGATTGTTTCGGTGGAGACTAAGACTGTCGAGATACGAATATGAGGTCCGTAGCATAAATGGAGTACAACAATATGAAACGGGCGTTGTAACTCGTATCCCATTTTGTGGCTTTTTAGATGCGTCACTCATAAAGAGCCGTCAGTCTTCCCCACCGGGAAAATCTTGCGTGACTATGGATCACAATGGACTGCGTACCGTCTCTCGAAAAGGTGTACTTAAAACTATAGGCCCAAGCTCACTTACAGCCAGACTTCTTAAGTCCGTACACACACAACACCACCATCCAAACATCTCAAAGATGACGAGACTCATCTCTTCACAATATTATTGGCAGAACATGACACACGACATTAAAAAAACAGGTAAAAACCTGCCCCACCTGCCGATTCGCTAGAAGTATCGATGAATCCAACCAATCTCCACATAAAAACACCGACACAACCCACAAAACAAAACAAAATTCGAACATAAAGCATAACACACACACAATACAAACAATACCGAAATTACCTCACCTACGACAGAGGAACGATTACACAACTCCACTTAACCCAACTACGACCGACACTGCTTTAACAGGACTACCGATCACCAAACAGGCGAACTGCGAACCTGACAATCTTTTAAAGCCTACCATTTTGTCCAAAAAACGATTCACGCCATTCTTCCCCAATAATAAGAACTGCGCACCTGACAATTATTTAAATCCTGCCCTTTTTTCCAAAGAACGATCCACACCACTCCCCGACGATAACAAGCAGTGCGAAATTGAACGGCCAACAATGAATAAGGTTCGAGCAGATATTTCAGAGTCACCATTTATAACAATATGGGAGAAAATGCGTCGATACCCTATCTTTCATCTGATTTTTATCCTTTGTCTGCTAGTCCTACCCTATAAATGCACCCCATTCTTATTCCTTAGTTACCTGCTAATCTATACCCTACCTTCTCATAGAATTTTCGAGCTGCAAGAGGCAGTTTTTCATATAGGAAATTCCATCTTAAATTCAGCTTTCTCCATCTTGAATTCAGTTTTTCATATAGGAAAATCCGTCTTTGAATTACTAAATCTGATATGGAATATGCTAGCAGAGCTTGTCCCACAACTCAGAGGAGAATCTCCAAATCACATGTAGCAAAATACAAAACCATAAAAAAAAACCCTTAGGCGGCAAATTCATTAGTCGCACACAAAAACAATTAGGAGATAGCAGAAGCGAGGCAGACACCTCCCCGCCCGGCAATAAAAATCCGCCATTAGCAAATAGAGAGAGGGTGGGTAATTTTTAAACCGGACCCTGCTTCCCCCGCACGCCCCGCTTCCGGGTTTCTAATTACCATCTCCCCTCTCGACCAGCAGTTAAATCGAAGTCAGCTGTGGACGGTCTCTAAGTGTCATCCCAGTTTGGGATCCCAGTTAAACCTGCATATCGACTTTTACAAAAATACATTTCAATTGCACTCTCACAAGAGTTAAGACGTTACCGACACTTCATAATGAATTCACATGTCTATTTATTAATTCTTATTAAAAACTTATTATTCTTTACAGACTTCCAAAAAACGTTACATATTCCACCTACACGTAGATATCACAGACCTTAGGATCTTGACAATACATAGAATTCGTTTCACGCATTTCTTACACAAAAACTTCTAACATTTTCCACAATACACACAAAGACAAAAGAAAATTCTACAAGGCATAATTAATTGATGGCGAAAACTAGATGATGGCATGTAGATACAAAAACGGGTTACGAATCTCACTATACATTTTCTTTGTTATATATCAATCATTTACATTATTTTCTAAAATTAAAATCAAAACATTTAACCCAATTTATCAAATTTTTTCAATTTCTTACCACTTATTTTAGCAATTATTTACCATTTTATTTACCACTTCTTTTATTTTGTCATATTTCTATTTTCAACGAAAACTCATTGGTTTTCGGTTAAATTTAGACATTAGATTATCTTTTAATTTATAAAAACCTTTTTTTATTATTATTTTCTTTTTCTTCATGCAACCAAGCACTTTTTCCTTTTTTTTTTTTTCATACAACAAGGCTTTTTCATTTTTCTTTCTTTTTAACCACGCCTTCACTTTGATTTCACTCAACCTTTATTTTATTTTATTTTTGATTTCTCAAATAACCTCATGAAATTTCCTCGTTTTCTTTCCCGTTTTCTTTCCCAAAAAAGTAATTAGGCAATTCATTTCTTTTTTCACCAATACAACAAAGCAATTTTTTTTCTCATCACGCAACAAGGCATTTTTATTTTTTTTAACCACGCCTTCACTTTGATTTCACTCAACCTTTATTTTATTTTTACTTTTTGATTTCTCAAAAGACCTCATGAAATTTCCTCGATTTCTTTCCCAATCTCGAGCAAAATGGTAATTAGGCAATTCAGTTCTTCTCTCATCACGCAACAAGGCATTTTTCTTTTTTTTTTTTAAACCAAGCCTTCACTTTGATTTCATTCAACTTTATTTTATTTTATCTTTATTTTAATTTTTTTTATTTCTTCAAAGACCTAATGGCTTCCCTCGACTTACAGTCCCAATTTCGAGCAGTAATATAATTAGGCATTTTTCTTTTCACTATGTACCATAGTACTCAGTTTATGTTTCACCATTACAATTTTTGATTTCTATTAATTATAAGCAAACTATATAGCATTAATACCAATGTTTGTATATAACCTCCCTATAACCAATTAATTTTCACAAAATTATTTTCTTTTACTTTACAGAACTTATTGTGACAACAACACAGTGACTTTCAAATTCAAGAAGAACCAACATTTCCTACCACATTACCTTCAAATATAATCATCAATCTCAACCTGAATGAACCCTGCAATAAAAAAGAGAACAAAATCATACTTAAAAAGAAGGGACTTGATACAATTGATTTATATGATCAGAAAAATTATTTATTAGCATACACAGATGGATCATCAGACCTTACTCTGAGTAATGGAGGGGCCGGAATTAACATAATTCTCCAAGATGGAACACACATCAAAATCAAAGAAGGAGCAGGAAAGATTTCGTCAAACTTCACTTGTGAACTGACAGCTATCTGGAAAGCCCTTGATGTATGCCTGAACCAACCATCCCTGCATCAAGCAGAAGGAATCATAATATACAGCGACTCCAGATCCGCTCTAGAAGCAATTCAGAAGGGCAATACTAGAATCACGCAGAAAATACACTCATTACTTTCCCAACTGGAAACATTGGAGAAGAACTGCATTCTACAATGGATTCCTGCCCATGTTGGGATCGAGGGTAATGAAATGGCAGATGAATTGGCAAAGGAAGCCAGAAAGCTGAGCCAAAGGAAAGAACAAATGTCAGTATTTGACGCTGATGCTTTGGCAAAATACAAGATAATCAAACAAAAAATAAGAAAAGATCAAATATGTGAAATAAACTCTGAGAGAAAACTGACAAAAACTATAACAAGACTTAGAACAAAACACTATAAAGGAATGACAATACATCCAGATGGTACAAGAACTTATAAAGCGTGCAACAATTGTCCTGGTGTGGAACTAACACCTACTCACATATTCTCATGCCCAGCAATGGCCGCAGCCTTGCAGAAAATTGACTTAGACCCAGAGAAGCAGCTTTACACACCCAAGATAGTGGATATTGCTGCTGCTGTGATGGAGATGCATGGAGACATCTGAGACTCTTCTTTGGACACGACAACAACAACAACTTATTCAGACTAAAACCCCTTCATAAATTCTTCACATGTAGGGGGCGCATCTGTCATAATTTGTACATAGCTAGATGCCAACCCAATCCAATATGTATGAAAATGTATGCTTTGAATTTCAATAAAGAACAAGGCTTAACAAAATTGGAGAAAGAAGGCCTAGAGAGAGCACAATCATTAGTAAAGTTTTTTATTATCCCGGAACTCGTAAAAGTTCGAGTTCAACAAACTGTCACTTCCTGGACAGGTCAGAACACGTCCAAATACAAAGAGTTAAAACGAACCAATCAGAGAGCAGCTATTTTAGCTTCGAGCCTATAGCGAACTTCCACGTCACGCAGGTCAACCAATGAGAAGGAAGAAGAGTTTTCGTTTTAAATCGAGAACATAGAATTGTCAGTAGTTAGCTGGATCCCACCGAGTTCGGACCTAGAGTTGAGAGCTGGATCCCACCGAGTTAGCACCTAGCCCTCTGGAGTCATTTCTCACCGCCTCAACCTATCAGATAAGTCAAATATTCCATTATGTAATTGAACAGCCAATAGTTAATCCGCCCAACCTCTCAAGCCCTTCTCTCCTCCGATTTAGTTGCTTTATTTCAACCACCAATTGTGTACTCTTGCTTATTTTCCCCTGATGTGAACACCTATCCACTCAGCACCACGACTGCGCCAACATTTCAACAATTATCAATCAATTTCCAAGAGTAATATTCAACGTATATTACATATATATATATAATTGTCCCCTACCTGGGGTCTCGGTGCAGTCCGTGATGCTCGAGGCGCTAGTCTGGAAGCATCTTCTATGCTCACAAACTTACACTTTCTGGGAGCTCCTGTGCAATACACTTGGAGCAACGGACACCAGTCTTCCTCCTTCGATGTAACCTTGGCTTCCAGTTCCCTAGCCGCCCGAGCAACTAGAACATGCCTCCCTGAAATGGCATTCACAGACCATCTACCGATCCTCACTACAATCCAAGATACAATATCCCCAGCGCAAAATACTTCCTGGGCTGAATCGACGTGTGTGGAAAGCGCCTTCACTGCATTCCTTGGCTCCTCTCTGCAACATGCAGTCTCACGTCTCCATGCCGCATCAACACACCAGGACATAGATGATGTGGTGCATATTCTTACCAAAATCCTTCAAGAGGCCTGCGACATATCCATGAAAAGAAAAAAGAAAGACAACAGACCATCAAAACCCTGGTGGAATAAAGACTTAGCAAAACTCCGCAATGTAGTAGTTTCTCTAAGGCGCCTTTCGCAGTGCACATCCACGCCCATTAGAAACTTCTTCAAAGGGCTCTACAGAGCATGTCACAACAGGCTGAGAGCCGAGATAAGACGAGCCAAACACCTATCATGGATAAACCTCTGTCAAGAAGTATCCTCAGCCGCTTGGAGCTCTGTCCACAAATATATTTCCAAAGGACGAAGCACCCAAAGAGGACCTCCACTGCTCAAAAAATCTGACGGAACCCCCTATACACCAGAGGAAACCTGTGAAAAAATCTTGCAGCACTTTTGTCTGCCTGACACACCAATATCTCAGCCTCGGCCCTAAATACAGTTTTCTGGCCTCATTGAGCCAGACTTCACCGACGCTGAAGTACTTCGGGCCATCAAATGCTGTGGACTCAAGAAATCTCCAGGCCCTGATCGACTTGGAGCAAAGTCCCTTCAATTAGGAGGTCCTCCCCTACATAAACTACTTGCAGGACTTTTTACCAAGTGTTTAAGATTCGGCCATTTTCCATCACCCTGGAAAATCGGCCTTTTAGTCCTCATACCCAAACCAGACAGCACAGCAGAAAACCCACTGGAAAGATTCCGCCCAATTGCTCTTCTCAACACCCTAGCCAAGGTATTTGAGCGTTGCATTTTGGCTCGACTACAATGGCTAGCAGACCGGCACAATTGGTTTTCACCCCTCCAATTCGGATTTGTTCCTTGCCATTCGGCCGAAAACGCCCTAGCTGCAATAAACCAATTCATAGACAGGGACATGGAAGAGGGGGAGAAAACACTAGTTATTAGCCTAGACATTAGAAGAGCCTTCGACACCGTACATAGGTATTCTATCATTGAAGCCCTACGAGAGATCAGCTGCCCTGAGGAATTACTACAACTAATTACCAGCTATTTAATAAATAGAAAAATGGCCTATAGCGTATGGGGACACACTGCTCACATTCTGTCACTCCGTGGAGTCCCACAAGGAGCGGCTTTAAGTCCCTTTCTCTTCAATATGATTGCAAGAAAAGCATTTACTTTGCAAAAACCTAGAAAGAGCGAATTAGTGGGCTTCGCAGATGATTTCACACTAATGGTGCAGGTGGCCCCAAAGCTTCCTAAATGTCAAATAAACAATTTTCTTGAAAATTTCTCACAATGGTGCAGAAGGCATGGAATGTTGGTAAAGCCCCACAAGACTCAAGCATGCATGTTTTACAGAAACAAACCAAGATGGCCAAACAAGGACAGCATCCGACTTCTTGACCAGCCCATTGAAATCAACAAAACAATTAAAATCCTTGGTATTACCTTTGATTCAAAGAGACAATTTATTAAACATCTCAATAACAGTTTACTCAAATACCGATGGATACTCCCAAGGCTCACTAGCACCATAAAAGGACAATTTGGTTCAACCTTCAGTTCCGGACACAAAATTTACAAGAGAGTCGTTCTCCCAGCGCTACTATATGGCTCCGGAGTCTGGGGAAAACGTGCATATGACATAAATGGGGCTCGCAAGCTGCGTAGTCTCCACTACAAATATGCGAAAGCAATAATAAGAGGTGGTCCATGCACACCGACAATTCCAGCCATCTCATTGACGGGTTGTCCCCCACTCGATATCTCTATAAAGGCTCACATAGAATATTTAAAAACTTTGAAAACGGGCTACTACGAATCACGCCCAAGTCCTTCCTCTTTACCCTATCCCCCATTACGGAAGATAGTCTATTTTGCCAAATCACTACAACTGAATGTCACCACCATTTACACAGACGGATCCCAATCTTCAGAAGGAGTTGGGGCTGGAGTCATCCTACCACCTCCTCTACAAACCATACAACTTAAACTCCACCAGGAGTGCTCAGCGTTCCAAGCTGAACTGCTTGCCATTCTCTACGCAACAAAATTCACCATGAGTTTCCCGAAAGAACACTTTGTCATTGCCTCAGACTGCCGATCAGCTCTATCAGCCATATGTAGGTTTTGGCCCCCAAGAACACAACTGATTGCGGAAATAATCTGCAACCTGCATTTTTCACCAAATGTGCAACTCTGCTGGATCAAAGGTCACAGCGGTATTCAGGGAAATGAACTGGCGGATCAGGCGGCAAAGGCTGCAGCACATTCTAATCTGCCACTGTCCTTTACCACCCTCCTAAAGAGCGTCGCGCGCGGTAAAAAGGAACAGATGGCCCTCAAAATGTGGACAGACCTCTACATCCAAGATTACTCCACCAGAAATCTACGAAGATTTGCTGCTACCCCCGAAACTACTCCTCCAAATGCTTCGAAACATCAAGCATGGATCTACCTCCACAACAGTCCTGACCGGCCATGGCTACATTCAGGCAGACCTTGCAACGGTATCGAAAAAAGACCCAACTTACCCCCACTGCCAAGATGAAGACCAAACCGTAGACCACCTCCTCTTCACTTGCCCAACCTTCCAATACCAAAGATTCCAGACGGCCACTCTCCTAGGTATCACCAACATATGTCCAGCATCCCTGGAAGGTCTCCCAAGAAAGAAATCTGCCTGGCAACACCTCATTAATTGGACTTCCACTGGCATTGTACATAAATCCAAGAAGACCTAGGTCAGAAGGACATCCCGGGTAGTTGGCGACTTCTGTACGCTCCAGGAACCTGGGTTACTTAAATAAATAATATATAATTGTTTTAGGGAAAAGAGAGATATAAGAATTCTTAGAACAAAATATAGTGGTAAAAATCAATAAATGCCTTCGCAATTTCTTTTTATTTGCAGTTTGTCATTAATTTTTGTCAACCCAGTATGTCCCACAATTGCCAAAATTTCAAAGATAGTGTGATACTTCTTTAATAAATAAAAAATGAATTACATATATCATTTATATAATTGCTACATATAAATCTTCATTCAATTTGAAAAAATTTCTACGCCACCCAGACACCAAATAAATTAGCAAATAATAAAACAAAAACAATGTAAAATAAAGGTCGAATGATATTTTGATCCAATTTATGCCTTTTTAATTAAATATCATTTATATTAATTTTTGTTAACCCAGTACGTCCCACAATTGTCAAATTTTCAAAGATAGTATGGTACTTCTTAAAAAAAAAAGAAAAATGAATTACATATATCATTTATATTAAGAACGCTTATTAAAAAATATGTTTTATTCTCATAATCTTCTCCATCGACTCCTAATGCAAGACCTTATCTTTGGCTAGCACATACAAGTCAACTTACCTCTTCCTCCTTATTCTAGTTTTTCCCCGAAAATAAAAATATGAAACCATTAATATTATATAAAACAAACTAAAGTTGGTGATTTGAAATCTATTTGTTACTTCATAATACTCAAATTATTTTGGAAGAATTACATTTGGCTTCATTCTTTTGGCACTCAAAAAAGAATGACAATGCTGTTCTTTGTTCATGAGCAAGTAGTGCATTTAATTTCTGAATACAGCCTGAATATATAAGGTTGTCCCAAAAGTTCTTGTTTTTCTGAAAACGTTGTTTTTCTTATTACTTGGAGAATAATATTATTACGGCTAATACACACATAATACAATTACTTTATACATAATACGTTATACATAACGGCGAAAATAGATATTTCATTTTTTTTGCAAGTGTTTACCAACTTTTGGGACACCCTGTAGATGTTTTATTATTTAAATGTTTATGCTTCCGACACGCATCAACCTTAAAAACCCATACTCTTGCTATTTTCTAATTCCAGACTATTTATATCTTGCTTTTAATAATTTACTTATATCTGATATTTAGAAGTCAGAATATTCCATATTTGAATGGAATAAGATACCTATTGTAAATTTGAATGGTAGGTAAAATCTCATATACAAAAACATAGGGAACAAACAGATGGTTAACATTTGTCACTTGAAAGTAGCAGCCATCTATTACGACATTGAGGGGACTCAAAGTATTCTCCATATAATGATGCTTTAATTTAGTAGGATATCATTAAATAGTTTTCATTGAAGGGACAGAATTGAATATTTTTCGTTAGAATTTTTGTTTAGAAAGAGTTCCGTGTTATAGAGAAAGCGTTTAGATATAAATGAAGAAGTTATAGAAAGTAATTGTTTATAGTTTCGTTATAGATATAGCGTTTGGTTATAAAATTTTAGTTATATAGAGTGATTGTTTATAAACGGTTTCGATATAGAACGTTTGGTTAGAAAGATTTTAGTTATGAAGACTGATTGTTTTTAGTTTCGTTACAAAGGGTGATTGTTTATAAAGATCATATTTATATAGAGTGATTGATTATGAAGAGTTTCGCGCTCTATAGAGCGTTTGGTTATGAATATTTTAGTTAAAGAGACTGATTAATGATTGACGTACCACCAAGTACAAAAATGATAGTTTCAGTCAGAGTGTCGTTAGAGAACGGATTTGGTTATAAAGAGCTTTATTAGAGAATTTTTAGCTAAAGAGTTTCATTATAAAGAGTCCTTGGTTAAAGAGTTTCGTATTTTTCTTAGAAAGTTTTCGATTAAAGAAAGTTTTGATTCTGAAAATTTTCTAATATGTTTTTGGCTCTAAGTGACTTTAATTATTTCAACCAAGAATCATTCTCATTATAGAGTTTTGTCTTGGAGAGTTTCGTTGAAGAGATGTTTTAATCCCTTTAAAAATAATTTCATAATGATAGCTTTGGTCATAAAGCTGCCCCTCATAGTGAATACCAATTACCTTTATCAAAGAAGCGGTGATATTTCCATTTACAGCGAATCAATGTTATGCAAATTTGTTATGAGTTTGTGTTTGAATTATAAAATTTACTAAAACATATCTCTATTTTGAAAATAGAGCAAATTATAAATAAATATTCAATTAGAAAGGCATATATGCCTTTTTTTATCGAAAAATAATGTCTCTATTTATATTTTGGTAATAAAAACGGCAATTTTGGATATAAATATCGGGTAATCGGCAATTTATATTCAATTTTTTTTTATTTTTATCTCAATATTTATCATAATTTGTGATGTATTTATGCTAACTAAACTCTTGATGACATTTGGTGTGTGAACAAAGCAAATCATCACACTATCTATTTTCTCGAAACATAAACGATTAGCATTTCACGCATCAAATGATATTGTTCATTATAATACTTTGACTATTCTAAATATTTTGTAAATGAGTTTGTGTGCTTCTGTTAAAAACTTTTAAATCATGTAGTTAATTATCTTGGAAAGTCATTAGTTAAATAAAGACTATTTAGGGTCAAAAGTAATATTTTAAATAATAGAAGAGTAATGGAGAATTTGTAGAATCCATTTCTCTGGAAAGGTATTTACATCTTAAATTCCAAACACGAAATATATGCATTAAATATACATTAGATAGAACATTTGCTGCACGTCGATATATGCTACGAATATTTCGTTAATAAGGAATGGGACATTTACGATTTACAATACAGAAATTACTTTCTCAATACTCACTTTATGTCTTAAGGAAATAGATGTTGCGTGTTTCCTCCTCCGGTCCTTCGCGACGACGCCGCTTCCTCCACCGTGGATCACCTGTCCGGGCTCCGTTGCTTCACCTCTGCAGCTCTAACCTGCAAACAGCCCAAAGACCCTCTGAGAACCATTACTCATATGAATCTCCTTTCCCTCTGGCAGTATCTCTCGGCCTTACCATTGGTGGGGGGACACGAGAGACTTACCAGAAGAGCAGCGACTGTAAGGTTGGATGAGAAAGTCACAACGGCAACAAGTCTTCTAACACTCAATCCTTTATTGTAAACTTTGATTCACTTTTTTTACACTAGAACTCAAATAACAATTATTAGGTATTTACAGTAATTTGAATCTCCTACAGCCAATATAAAAGGTATTTACAATCACAAGCCCCAGGAAACAGGACCACAGCAGTCGGCCATCCCCTCACTAGCCCCAGACTGGAAATAGGCTAAAGTGCCATCTATTGGCGGAGATTTTAACTGTTCTCAGGCTGATACTCGCAACGGTATAAAGCCTAGAAAGGAAGGACAGTTTTAACATCGCTAGCGCCAAAACACAAACCTCGAAACTCTCAGTTCTTCACAAGAGTAACTCGAATCAATATTATAAGAAAGACCATTTATATACCAGAGATACCGTAAGCTTATATATCTAAATATGATTAGAATATGAAACTATATATACAATATATAATAAAAACACTATATATGCAAATGTATATTCGGAAAAGTATAATTCTCTGCCATACATACAGGGTGATCCAAAAGTCCCGCACAACTTTAAAAATTAATAACTCCGCGAATATTTGCGCTAGAGCAATGCGGTAAACACCATTGTGTTCAGGATGCAATGGGATTTTTATGGCAAATAATAAAAATTAGAAATTGATTTTAGTTACAACTTTATTCGCTAGATGGCGCTCTACTAGAATCAGAGATTCAGCAGCCAAATTGTTTGATAAATTGAAAAATATAACTGAACGACACGTATTTTTCCTTTTTGAATACCAGGAAAGAACCCTAATAATATCAAATGATAAATTAATAAAACACCATTTCGCCAAAAGTTAGAAGAATTGGTTAACGATTTTTAAATACAATCTGAGATATGTAAAATAGGTATATGCAAATTAAAACATGTAGCAAAAAATATTTATATTTTAGATGGAGTGTTGTGAAATAGATTGAATGCTTGCAAATAACTACTGATATCAATACACGATTTTTGAAATGTTAATATAGTACCAAAAATTATGATGGCACTACTAATAGGATTTCTTGCTATAAGGAATGTATAGTTTCTTGACTAATTGGCGACACTTGACTATTTAACTAAATATTTATCATGATCATTTGAAAATGTATCCCCTAAAAAAATCATTTTTAAATCGACCTTTTGCGTTGAAAAACGTGGTAGTAAAATCATAAAATTTTGTATTATTTTTTGCGCAAAATTTCTAAAGTTAGGGGGGGGGATACAGAGAATATTCCTTATGTGCTATTTCTTCTGATGAGCGAAAAGCGATAAGCTAAACATAAGGGGTAAAATTGTGCATACCAGTGTTATTCGAGAAGGTATAACACTTTGGCCTGCACGACATAATATAAGATGTGGGAAAATGACAAACAAAAAAATTACTGTTTACAGAAAAAAAAAAAAAGAGTCAAGATGTGAGGACAGCATTTATTATTCCCATAACCCAAAACAAAGAGCTGCAAAAAATAACACATGAGGTAACTGCCTTCTCTCTTGTATTAGGTCACAATCCTTGCTCAATGTGGCGCCCTTCATTCTCAAACACCGCCTGCAGACGATAGATGACAGAATGGTCAAAATTAGATAGTTGAAATTTATAAAACGTGCCATCTGATAGAAGCCTTCAACATGGCCAATGTGGTAGGCCGACATCGATAAAAACGCGACATAATGTACCCCCATAACCTAAATTATAAGGCGTCAAGTCTGGTGATATTGGAGGCCACTGGTATATAAAGTGGCGACTTATCAACGAATTTCACCGAACATAACCTTCAGCAATTGTTTGGCACCGCGGGAGATATGAGGAGGTCCTCCATCTTGCATGAATGTTATTTCGCTTAGTGCTTGTCTGTCCTGCAATATGGGAATAACCTTTTCTCTCAAAAGTTTAACATGACGTTCACCAGTTACAAAAACGGTTTTAAAAGTTCTTCCATTGATTTTTTCAAAGAAAAATAGCCCAATAATAAAAGAAGAAGTGAACCCACACAAAACTGTAACTCTGGGCTGATGAAGTGGTATTTCTGTAAAAATCCAAGGGTTTTCTGTTGCCAAAATGAGGCAGTTTTGAATGTAAAATTCTCCCTTTAGATAAAAGTGAGCATCATCTGTTCTTAGAACATTTGACAGCCAGTTTTCATCAATATCAATTTGCCGGAAAACCCATGCAGCGAATTCTTGACACTTCTCAAAATCGCTGACTTTCAACTCGTGAAAACTTTGAATTTTGTTAGGGTATTTTTATAGAAAAATTATAAATGTGTGTTCTCTCCAAACTGTTCCATACGAAATCCCCGTTTGTCGATAAACTTGTCTAGCAGTTACTTCTCCATACGTGGATAACGTTTCAATAGCTTCAGCATTCTGCAAAATCGTAACAGCCACTGACTTACATGTGGATGGTCTTCCACTCCGAGGTTTTGCTTCCAGAGATCCAGTTTCCTCAAAACCTTTAATCAATCGCTTTAGAGAGTAGCAACTCATTGGTCCTTTACCGCTTCGAATATCTTTAAAGGAACGAAACGCTCGTAAAGCTTCAGTGGCAGATTCTGAATCACAATTTAAAAATTTCACAAAGAGTGCTTTATCCTGTAGTGACGGCATTAAAGGGGGAAGGGGAGAAGTCCGACCACACCTCCTTGCGGTCCCCCCTGGACCCTTGGAATATTTGGCCAAATTCTGGTTCGTTTCCAAGATGACTAACGTTGCAACGGCACCCATTTTCAAATGAAGAGGAGACAAAATTGAATCAGAATCTGAGATTCAATATCAAAGATTATACAACACTACGAAAGGACAGACCGGGAAAATTCGGAGGAGGACTTGCCATTTTGATTAAAACTCTAGAAATCAAATTTAAGGAAATCGCCTATAATCAGAGTTAGCCTAGAGAAAGCACGACAGAAGCTCAGGCAATAGAAATCTATCTTACAGATAAAACAATTCCAATCATAAATGTTTATCACCACGATAATACTAGCATCAATAAAGGCCTGATAGAGACATTAAGTGAAGCGTCTTCGGATATCGCAATCATACTTGGTGATTTTAACGCCGAAAGACCAACTTGGGGATCACCTGTCCAGGATAACAAAGGTCAGCAGGTTGAGGACATGCTAACCGACCTCGACCTTACACCGTTAAATAACGAAAAGAACACCTATATATCCAAGTCCACAGGCACAGAATCCGCAATAGACATCACAGCGATATATTAAATCGCACCCACAACACAATGGAAAATTCTGAAAAGTGCAATCAGTGACCACAGACCAATTTTAACAACCCTAAAATTCAAAATTGAGAATTTCCAACAGAATAAAAGAACACTGGAAAAAATTCACAGAAAAGCTTGAAGAACTGTGCAACGAATAATTAAATGACAAAACGATTGACAAAAATTGGAAAAATTCTCTTCGAACATATCCAAAGCTGCAAAAGTATTGATACCTAGAGGTAGACGTAAAGACCTGTGAATACTTCACTGGAAGGACCACAATATCGAGGCAATGATTGCAGATGCAGACAATATCAATGAACTTCTTAAAACAAATAAAACAGAAGAAATCATAAAGGAACTCATTGAAATTAGTCACAAAATAGAACAATAAATTTGGATATTCAAACAAGAGAGAAAAATGGGCAGAATTCTGCGAAAAAAAATGGATCCAAAAAAGGAAAACCACTAGAATATAATTAGTGTTATAAAACAATCAAAACCAACACTAATCCTCCAATACTCTAACCGATATGAATAGCGAGAACGAACAAACAGATGGCTGAAATAATTGCTGAATATCTTTCAAGCACTTCCAGACTCATCTATACGAATGAAGGCAGGACTCTTAAAAAATAATTTAAACAGGTTAGTTAAACAAGCAAGAAATTACCATCAACAAGATATTTACTCGAGAGACTTCACACTGAATGAGCTAAACTCATCAATAGAAAAGTTAAATCCAAGAGGTCACCAGGAGATAATCTAATCTTTGGTCAAATGATTAAACACTTTTGAGACGAAGCTAAAAATCAACTCCTACGAATACTGAAGATTTCATGGCAAACTGGTAAACTACCAAAGAATTGGAAGATATCAATTATAGTGCCAATACTGAAACCAAACAAAGATGCCAAGGAATGCAAGAACTATCGGCCAATTGCTCTTACCCGCATACTTTGTAAAATAACAGAATGAATTATCCAATCTAGGTTCATAGTCTGGCTCACTAACAATAATAAAATAAACTTCTACCAAACTGCCTAAAGATCCAGACACTGTACAACTGATAAACTGTTCTACCTCTGTCAATCAATAATAGATTTCTAGGAAAAACCGCCAAAGAAGACAACGGCCGTATTCCTGGATATGACCTCAGCTCTTGATCGAGTGTAGAAATTATTTAAAAGGCTGCACAACATCGGAGTAAGAGGAAAAGCCTTAATCTGGATTGCAGACTTCTTAAGGGGAAGAAGGATAAAGGTTCGGGTCAATGGAACATTATCAAAGGACCGAAGAACAAGGACTGGTGTACCTCAGGGAACTGTGCTCAGTCCTCTACTCTTCTCGCTATATATTAACTGTTGTTTATGTAAATAGATGAATATTATTTGCATTATTTAAAGCCTCATTATGTAAAAATATATGTATATATAAATTGGATATTTGTTGTTGGCCATGGTCAAGTTTGAGCTCTTGTACGTCTAATTACGACACAACAAAAGTGGCGGCGTGGATGCGCGATCTACAGAGCCAGTAAAAAGCTGAGGAAAACGAGGTCTATGCAAGTATAACAACTACATCTTTTAAACTATCTGGATCAGAAAAACAAAGGAGTAGAAAAGATCAGCATGACAAGTTCAAAGTTAATAGTACCTTTTAGATGCTATAGCCCAGTGGAGGACACTTCGATCTTTTTGTACAAAAATTTGAGGCTTTCTTTTTGGCATCTGAAGGAGGAGATTAAAGTGCTGATTTTTACCTCGCTACCAGATTCTGAAACTTTGAAGCAGGGAAACGGCATTTTCTTCCTGGTCTAATGAAAGATCAACACTATGATACTATCATTCAAAGAATTAAGCTGCATTTGGATCCAAAGAAGAAAGTGATACCACAGCGATGCAGATTTTTAAAGATAATTCAACAGGGAGCCTGTAGTTGGAAGTCAGAAATAAAGTGAAGAGGAGGTTCCAGAGGTTACATAAGGAAACAAGGAGGAGACTGCTTCTGTGCACGTATCTTCTTGCACTCCTAGAGCAGGGCCTGCTGCTGTGCACGTGCTCTCTTGCACTCCTAAACCGGAGCCTGCCGCTGTGCAAGTGCCCGTCCACAGTCCTAGACCTCAGAGAGCCAGGAAACCCCCAGACCGACTGGAGTATTATTAAGGGAGGAAGATGTGTTGCGTATGTAAATAGATGATTATTTGCATTCTTTAAAGTCTCATTATTTAAAGATATATGTGTATATAAATTGGACATTTTTTGTTGGCCAAACGAAAAGAATAAGAGCTAAAAAAAGAGTCATGGTCAAGTTTGAGTTGTTGTACATTTAATTACGACACAACCTTAACAACATCCATCCTCACTGAAGACACAAAAGTTGCCTATTATGCAGATTATATAGCCATATGGCACACAAGTAGCTGTATAGAAATATCAGAAAAATACTGAACACATCAATGAGAGGACTGGAGAAGTGGGCAATGAAACTCAAAATGACCACAAACCCAATAAACACAAACCTATAGGTCTCCTTCACTGACAGGAAAAAAGGCATGCATTTAACTCCAAAATGAGCATAAACAACCATATAATTGATAATATTAGATCTCCAAATTATACCTAGGTGTGATACTTGATGAGGAATTGCGATTTACAGAACACACAATTAGCACCTCAAATAGAGCTACCAGAAACCTAAACATTCTGAGAAGGCTTTGTGGAACAAATTGGGGAGCAAAACCTAAAATTCTCAGAACAACATATATCACCTTAATAAGGCCAATAATGGAATATGCAACACCTGTTTGGGCTCCCTCAAGTTCATCACTAAAAAGAAGACTAGACAGTGTTCAAGCAAAAGCGGCCAAATTAATCACTGGTTTTGTTTCAAATACCAACAAATAGAAAATTCAGAGAGAATGTGGTCTAGACCTACTTTAAAGCAGAAGACAATTAAAAGCAATAAAATTCAACAATAGCTTAAAAACTAAAGAAACCGAACACATATCCCATAGAACCTATTTAAACTGGACACAAAAGAAAGGCTCAAAAGATCTTCAACACTTCAGTACGACAACAATATTAGAAAGAGCATAAATATGAAACATAATGAATTTCAAATTCGAGAATAACCAATATTTCCTACCCCATTGCCATCAAATGTAATCATCTATCTTAACCTGAATGAACCCAGCAATAAAAAAAAGAGAGAACAAAAATATACTTAAAAAGAAAGGACTTCACACAATTGGTTTATGCGATCAGATGAATTATTTAACAGCCTATACAGATGGATCATCAGACCTTACCATTAGTAATGGAGGGGCTGGAATCAACATAATACTGCAAGATGGAACATACATCAAAATCAAAGAAGGAGCAAGAAAGATTTCGTCAAACTTCACTTGTGAACTTACAGCTATCTGGAAAGCTCTTGATGTATGCCTTAACCAACCATTCCCGCATCAAGCAGAATGAATTATAATATACCGTACAACGACTTTACATCCGATCTAGAAGCAATTCAGAAGGGCAATACTATAATCACACAGAAAATACATTCGTTACTTACTCAACTGATATCATTGGAGAAAACTGCATTCTACAATGGATTCCTACCAGTGTTTGGATCGGGGGTAATGAAATGGCAGTTGAATTTGCAAAGGAAGCCAGAAAGTTGAGCCAAAGGAAAGAACAAATGTCATTATTTGACGCTAATGCTTTTTCAAAATACAAGATAATTAAACAAAAAATAAGATCAAAATGTGAAATAAACTCCGAGAGAAAATGACAAAACTATAACAAGATTTAGAACAAAACATTATAAAGGATGACAATACATCCAGATGGCACAAGAACCTATAGAACATGCAACAACTGTCCTGGTGTGGAACTAACACCTACCCACATATTCTCATGCCCGCGGCCTTGCAGAAAATTGACATAGACCCAGAGCAGCTGATTTACACACCCAAGATAGTGGACAATGCTGCTGCTGCTGTGATAGAGATGCATGGAGACATCTGAGGCTCTTTATTGGACACGACAAAAACAACAACGGCATTCCGGAGTAAAATAAATCATCAGAGATTGATAAATATTTTTCAAATGAATTAAAATAAATATAATAGATACTGAGAGAGAGTTGAATTTAAAAAATTAGAAAATTATTATTTTCGAAATTTAAATAGCTGAAAGGATTCCAGCAAACCGCATCTAAAATATCAGGTTTTTTTGCTACATGTTTTAATTTGCATATACCTATTTTACATATCTCAGATTGTATTTAAAAATCGTTAACCATTTCTTCTAACTTTTGGCGAAATGGTGTTTTATTAATTTATCATTTGATATTATTAGGATTCTTTCCTGGTATTCAAAAAGGAAAAATGCGTATTGTTCAGTTATATTTTTCAATTTATCAAACAATTTGGCCGCTGAATCGCTGATTCTGTTAGAGCGCCATCTAGCGAATAAAGTTGTAACTAAAATCAATTTAGAATTTTTCATTATTTGCCATAAAAAATCCCATTGCATCCTGAACACAATGGTGTTTACCGCATTGCTCTAGCGCAAATATTCGCGGAGTTATTAATTTTTAAAGTTGTGCGGGACTTTTGGATCACCCTGTATATTAGATGATGATGCATTAGCGCGCCATCTGTTATGAATATTTCGAAACTATCATACGCGTCTATAATGGTTTCGAATATATTAAATGATAAATAAAACGACTTCCGAAAGTGAGTTTCTTGCTTTATTCTTGCTTGAAAGTTTTTTGAAACCCGAAGGCTTCAAAATAATAAAAAATTAAGGCGATAAATCACCCTCGGAATCCGTTTTGTTTCTCATATTACAATAGAATGCCTATTATGTATATATTATTAGTTTTAAATATTTATAAATATACTTGTCATATTTCGTTTTAGATATATGAAAACTCGCACGTATATGTAAATAGTATTTTATAAATGTTCTTTTGAGCTACTCCTGTTAGAAAAAAAAGAGCCAAAAGGTTAGAAAACTCGTGTTTTAACGTTAGCGAAAAAGGACCCACCTTTTTCTTCTTCAAATGGGTTTAATTAAGTATAAAATTATCAGAATATGTGAATAAAAAAACGTATTTATATCATAAATACAATCCTGATATAAATACTTTAACCTAAAAGAATTACAATATTTCTATACAAAATATTAAAACATGTTTAGTATTCGTACAAGAGTAAAAAGAAAGATTCTTAATTCAAACCCACGTTTGATTAATTACTATAATACCCTTATGTTTTATGCTACCACAAAACTAAGAAAACAATTCAAGCTGATTGACTAATTAAGTTGATTAGCTAATTAAGTTCATGCGACAACCTACCAATTATAACTAGAGAATAATGCGAACATAATGTATATTTAATGTGGTGTATTTAGGTTGATTTAAAAGTATAAATATATTTTAGACTTTATTTATTTAAATGGATTTTATTATATTACACCGGAGTAGATGCAATATCCAAAATTACAAATCTATAACAGAATGATGATGATAAGTTATATATTATGATATATACAATATATCACAGAATAATAATCTGTGAATTTAAAATTATTAGAGAGTGTCTACATAGAGAGTGTCTCCTGTGGGGAAATAGGGTCGAAAGATGCGAAAATTGTCAACTGGTGCGAAATAATCCTAAACCGAGCCCAGTTCACCCTTGGACGGCACCAGTTAAACCATGGTCACGCATTAACATAGACTATGCAGGTCCATTCCATGGGAGAACGTTTCTAATAGTCGTTGATTCAATGTCTAAGTGGCCGGAGGCCATCATCATGGATCACTGCACGGCAACAGCTACAGTGCGAGTGTTAAGATATCTGTTCGCTGTTCATGGTTTGCCCGACCAGGTTGTTTCGGATAATGGTCGCATGTTTGTGGGTCATGAGTTCCAGGAATTTTTGAGGATGAACGGAATAAGGCATATAACATCGGCTCCCTACCACCCACAGACAAACGGACAGTCAGAAAGAGTGGTACAAACACTCAAACAGCTAATAAGAAAGAATGGATGGGAGAACATATCGGTTACGCTGCCACGCGCTCTGTTTGCAATGCGGACTACACCTCATGGAACAACTGGACTAACACCAGCTGAGCTACTAATGGGTCGCAGACTGACCACAAGAATGAACCGGTTGCACCCTAAAGAAAGTGAAGATAGCGAAAATGGAAAAGAACACTTCCAAAATAGGTTCAAGTCCCAAGAGAATGTGTATGCACGTAAATATAATGGAAAGGGAAAGTGGGAACCGGGGAAGATAAAGACAGTACTTGGACCCAGTAACTATGAGGTAATTATGGAAAACGGAGTGACAGCAAAAAGACACCTGGACCAATTGATGAGAAGAGTCAAGGAAGAAGTATCGGAGGAAGTGGAGAAGAAGGAGGAGTGTAACACCGAAAGAAGGGGGGAACAAATGAATGACCCAAACGAATCACCGGAAAGGCTGGAGGAAACACCTGGGCCAAGTAGACCAATAAGAAACCGGAGACTCCCCGAATACTTAAAAGATTGTGTAACAAATTGGGGGTGAGAAGATGTGGTGTTTTGCATAACAATAGTTATGTTTAGATAAATTGTCGAGATATGCAAATAAGGTTTTGCATAGTGTTTGTTTGTGTTACTATGTTAATTATTTTTATGTATATATATCAATCCATTGTAAATATTTCGTTCAGTCATATTAGTGTTATGAGGCAATAAAGGTTTTATCTCTCACTAAATGGATCTCGGTGACCTGGAGTAGTTGTAGGAACATAGAGACACAACACGGTCGAAAACCAACGGTTTAGACCATCCTTCTACAGATCTCCTATTACAATTTTTAAATGTCTTTATCGAATAACTGAATATATTTAGTCCATTTTGAAGGGTTGGTAGTAAGAATTTGTATTTTAAAGACTGTAAATTTCCCCTGTTCAATATCCACTGAATGAGGCAGAGTGTTGAAACCGCTAAGTCATTTATCAAGATAAAATTCTAAAAGCCCACATTGTAATATCTACATTTGGTCAATTTTATATTCTCTGCTTCAACTATATTAATTGAATTATAAAATAGAAAATTCATTTGCCTCTGTATGTAATTGAAGCTAAAATTTTATATTAAAAATGTTTTTAAATTTCTATTAGTTCATTTTTAAGGCATCAATTCGCTTGTAAATTTTCAGGTTCAGCTGGAATTTTAATTTAATTCAATTAAAAATGGCACATATAAAAAATTCGAACACAGTAAGGGGCTATCTATTTCATAATTAGATTTTAGTTAATTTTTTGCAACTATTAATTTTTTCTGAAAATTTTCATTTTATTTTTATTTTTTAGCCTTTATTAATTATAATTAAAAAGGCAAAAAAAAAAATAATAATTGAGAATTTCCAGAAAAAATTAATACAATAATTATTGTACAGTACGTCTCTATATGAAGGCATTTGAAATAAATTCTTAAAATTTCAGCATAAAACTATTCATAAGTTACAATGTTATGATAGAAAGGTATGAACATTCCTGTTTCAAAATATACACTGCGTGACATTGAAAATGGAACACCAAGAAATAGTGGCCAGAAAATTATGCAAATTTCAGGGTAGACGCGCCTAACCGAGTTATGCAAATGATGTAAAATGGCGCAGCTCTCGTGCGCACATGGAGTAAGATATAAGGGAAGGAACTTGCAGAAAGGACAGTATTCGTGTCGTTATTTCTTCAAGGAAAATCATTGTAGAAATTTTGTTCTTGTGTCAAAAGACACGTGTAATAACAGAGAATGCCAGGTCATCGTAAACGGAGGCAGTTCAAGCAGACAGACGCTTTTACGAGGGGCATGGTGATCGGACTGAAAAGGGCAGGTTGGTCCATACGTCAAATCGCAGCTGATACACACCTTGGTGCGTCCACGGTGCACCGACTGTGGAGAAGATGGTTGGAACAAGGAAATGTGGCAATTTATAGGAATGTCGGTGCAACCAGAGTGACGTCAGCACGTGTGGATCGGCGTATCCTTCGACAAGCAGTGGCGGCCCCACAAGCCACTTGTACCGCCATCCTGCAACTTGTGCAAGACACCCTAGATCATTCCATCTCGACCAGAACCATTTCCCGTCGATTGGTTGCTAATGGCTTGCACTCATGCCGTCCGCTAATAAGACTGCCATTGACCCCACCGAATAGGCGCCAACGTTTGGAATGGTGCCGGGCTAGATCGACGTGGATGACGGAATGGCACAGGGTCGTGTTCTCAGATGAGTCGCGTTTCTGCTTGTCCAGTGATAGTCGCCGTGTACGCGTGTGGCGTCGACGTGGAGAAAGGTCCAATCCGGCAGCAATTGTGGAACGCCCCACCGTGCGACAACGTGGAATCATGGTTTGGGGCGCAATCGCGTATGATTCCAGGTCACCTTTACTTCGTATTCAGGGCACTATGACGGCCCAACGATACGTTGATGATGTGCTGCGACCGGTGACACTCCCCTACCTTCAGGGGCTACCCAATGCCCTTTATCAGCAGGATAACACTGCTCGCATTAGCCAACAAGCTCTGCAAGATGTACAGATGCTTCCCTGGCCACCGTACTCTCCTGATCTCTCACCAATCGAGCACGTCTGGGACATCATTGGACGCCGTTTGCATGCCTTGCCACAGCCGCGTTCAGAAGACGAACTGTGGCAAATGGTTGAGAGGGAATGGAGAGCCATCCCTCAGGACGCCATCCGTACTCTGATTGACTCTCTACCTAGACGTGTTGCTGCGTGCATCGCCGTCCGCTGTGGTCCTACTTGCTACTAAGCCGACGCCGTTCTCGCTCTGTATTATGACTATCATTTTGAAATGAAGATCACTTATTGTTCGTCCCTGTCTCTCTCTGTCTGCCGAGTTTCATCACTTTCTGGCCACTATTTCTTGGTGTTCCATTTTCAATGTCACGCAGTGTATTTATATTCATTGTTAACTTATTTATTCTTAGTAAATGAGAGGATTAAAGCAATAATGCTTCTTTAACACTTAAAAAAACTTCTACTGTCCATACTGCGATGAAAAAATATTGAGAAGGCTTAGCTCATCAGTAGTGAATCCTCTTAGCGGTTTCGCCAATTTAATCTACCAGCCCGCTTCTTAGAGCTCCAATACTGTATTGGACGAATCTGTTTATTTATGTTACACTGAAGGGTGGAATCTTAAAAATTCTATTCAAGCAAACTATGGACATAAACTTTAAGGGCAGTAGAATTATATATAAATATTTGCATCGAGGAATGCTCTTCCACAAACAATAAGGTCAAGTTAGGCATAAATTGATATAAGGCAATAACACGCCATCTATATATTGGCAATGCTTTCATTTATATATTTATAAATAAACTCATTTAGCCGGGTTTTTATTGAATAAAATAACCGTTCTACTGAATATATGAGAGTCATATAAAGAACCCTCTTCAACAGTTCAATTTACCTGACATCTTTAATATTGTATTGACTATTCTACTGGTATTTACGACACTTTAGTGAAATGTTTTGTTACGGAGTTTAAGCAAACGGTGGACTTTAGCTTTGAAGACCGTTGAATGAGCCAGGCCCTTCCAATTCTTTTATCATTTCAGTAAGAAGCGTAAGAAGTTGTTGTATTTGGACCATAGGGCCATAGCTAAAATGGTCTTGTTCAATTAAGGCCATTACTGCGTGAACCGCATCTTTTACAAACTGGATGTTTTTTTTGGGAACTTTATCGATATATATTTCAAAAACTCAACAACAATTATAGTTAAGTAAATTGTAGTCTCTGGAGAGTTAAGGGGCTAAATACCGTGGCTCCACGGCTTGGAATGTTAAGTGTCAGCCATATTTGTATCTATCTGCCGTGTGAAGCACAGAATGTTCACCAGAGTTAAATACCAGAAGATATGTTACATGCCGTGACAAATATTGATATTTAAATAAATATTGAAGCTCCAAAAGAAATTTAAATATTCTTTAAATATTATATTAATCTAAAAAGATTACACACTATATATAAAAGTTATCTTCTATAACAAACTCAAACCTATCTTTAAAAATTAATTAAAGCTTTAAAATATACCATCAATTTGAATGATATAAAAGATTTTGTTGAAAATCAATTTAGATGTTTCTGGATGATATATATGAATGCTCCGTCTTCCTCAGTTTATTGATTAATCCGCGGCCTACTTTATCATGGCAATATCTAATGGATCACCAATCAGCTCAAAGGAGAGATTTAGATGAGTGATTACCACATATTACAGGATTTGGAAATTTGGAGCAAAAGAGTCGGCCTATATAAAATTGTGGCACTGATCTGAATCAACCCCCCCCCCCCCTGTTTTCAGCGAAGATCGAATATATGCTTCGTATGTTAATGCATTTATTAAATATATGTTCAGGGCTTTATTATACATATATAAGAAAATATATTTTGACACATGAATACACACACCTTTCTACTATATTCATTCATATTATCCCAGATATTATTTCAATATATAATTTGTTAATGGAACATATATTCATTATTTTTAATTGTTTTTAGAGAATTCCATCGCTGCACATTGTTATTTGGAATAAAAAAAAAAGATGGAATAAATATTATTAATATATATTTACAAAGATTTTCAATAAATGCAATGTTGAATTAGATCAATTATTAATTATAATTGAAAAATATATGCTATGGAGGTTCCACCCAATGTGAGCAGTATTCCTGTCTCCTCTTTAAATGACAATTAAGGTTTTTTTGTTTGCATTTTGTGAATACACTCATAGAAAAAACTTATTGAAGTTTCATATTTTGATGTCTTCTGTTGTCTGTATTTTTAAGGACAAAAAGGCAATTTTGTTCAAACTTGGTTATCTCGTGTACTTCAATAAAGGTCACTGTATATCAAATAAATTTCAGAGTTATTGCCTGAATCCCGATATACATGCTGAAAGGTACAACTTCAAGTTTTGTCCATGAGTATAGTGTTAGAGCTTGGAAAAAATGGCAATTTTATAATTTTTATCTAAAAGCTCCTATTATTTTATATGGTAAATCTTTCTAAATATTTAGAAACACTCTCTTTCTCTGAAATGTTAATAAAAGGTGTAATTTGTAGTATATATATATATATATATATATATATATATATATATATATATATATATATATATATGTCGTATTAAGGTAAGTCTCTGAATAATTATAATTTTAAAACTCTAAATTTGTATATAAGAAATAATAGACGCGACAAAAAGAAACGCAGCCATTTTCTCTTTGTTTATTTTCCAACTCCTTTGTTCTCCTCTTCTCCCTCTTACCCCTCGGGTCGTTGGTCAAAAATTTATATACAAGCATTGACTATTTACTCTTCGATTATGGATATTAAAATATATGGGTATTAAAATATATGGATATTGAAATAAAAAATGTGTTGACTATTTACAAGTAGTGTGGGAATTATATTGCATATATATATATATATAAATAAAGACTATTATATTTTTTTCTGAAAGAAACTATAATGCATGTTTATCCCTGCCTAAATCTACACGCAATCCAGGGATAATTTTCTTCACGATTTTTAATTCTCTAGCTTTCGGGCTTCAAAAGTAGAATTAGAAGTATGACTTCCAGCTAACTATACTTCATACCTACACTTCTCCTGTTGAAGGGCATGTTAGCCCTAAAGCTATAGAAATACAAATAGTAAAGAAACTTAGCCCTGGTGATTGCGTGTTGAATTTGTCAAATATAACGAAAATATGAAGTAAATAAAAGCTAAGTACCAACTAAACGTGGTGACTACTGTTTTGACCTGGTTGAGAGATACAATAAGAGGACAGTGCCATATCATCTTCCTACCTACACTCATGGACAATATTTAAGGAAGTTGTACCTTTTAGCATGTATATCGGGATTCAGACAATAACTATGGAATCTATTTGATATACAGTGATTTTATTGAAGACACACGAGATAACTGAGTGTGAACAAAATTGTCTCTGTCTCCTTCGAGAAAGCGATGAGCAGCGACAATAAAATATGAAACTTTCATAAGTTTTGTCTATCAGTGTATGCCGATTTGTTCAACTTTCTATTTAATATGATGAGATTCAAACATTTAAATAATACTTTATCATTGAATATTTATGAAATTTTATTCAATATGAAGCGTCGAGAAGATATAATGTCGCATTGACCAATTTTAACTTATTTTATTGTTGACTTAACTTTTATGCGACTTTCTGCTATCTTTATCAAAGGAATTATATCTTGACATCTTAGCTTCTAGTTATTGACACTATTTTCCTACATACATGCAAAGTATCAATTGCAAAATAACGTATTGACACTATTCGTATATTCTATTAATTCGTATATAATAAATGAAATATAAGATTTTAGAAATCAATTACCTTGATTAAAAAAGAGGTAATAAGCTAAAATTTATTTAATAAAAGTAGTAAATATTCTTCGAATTGTCTGATTAACAATAAATAAGTTGGTTGATGCGACATTATATAATTTCTATTGTAATAGAAGAATATATAATCTTAATAGAAGAATTTTCCCAACCAACAAATGGTTTTGTCAACAAGTTCATGTAATGTTTCTTCAAATTTCTTTAATTTCATCATTGTCATTGATACATTTTAGTACATATTTAAATATAGGTTTAAAACAAAATGATTAAACCATCTTTGTGTGTGCAATAACTTTCTTTTAATGGTATTAATCAATGGACTTTCGATTCTCTTAACTCTTCTGCGTACCTGATATAATTAAAGAGATAAAGGTCTAACTCTTCTAAAATCCCCAAAGAGGTAATACGCTTAAAGAGCAAAAAAATAGTAAAGCTATAAAAGTCGATTTTATAACCTTCGTTCTACCTTTGTTTTAATGCTTAAGATTTATGCTTTTAATTCTCTCAGGTCCGAGAACAAGTTGGGGACTTCGAATATCTACCAGTTTTTACCATTGAAAGAAAGGTTTTACAGACAGTTCATCATTATGCCTCATATATAACTGAAATATCAATTAATACCAATAAAGATATATTTATTATGATGCATTAGCGCGCCATCTGTTTTGAAAATTCAAAACTATTATAGACGCATATGATTATTTTTTAAAAATAAACAATTTCTACTGCCCTTACTAAAGAAAATAAAAACGAATCATACGCGTCTATAATAGTTTCGAATTTTCATAACAGATGGCGCGCTAATGCATCATAATATTATTGTTCTAATAAAAGACATAAATTGAGGTTTGCGGAAGAGCGATTTCTCGAAGCATATTATATATTTATAAATGTATGTAATTCTGCTGTTTTTAAAGCTTATGTCCATAGTTCATCTAAAATACCCATTCCAAGAGTCTAGCATCAGTATCACTATAAAAGGAAAATCAAAAAATATAATATAACAGCGGTATGGTAGATTGAACTGGCGAAACCGCTGGGAGGGTTCACCACTAATGAGCCAGGCCCTCCTATCAATTTTTCCATTGCAGTAAGGGCAGTAGAAATTGTTTCATTTTTGAAAAAGAATCATACGCGTCTATAATAGTTTCGAATTTTCATATATTAATTAGTTCAATATAAAAGGTGTACTATAGGTAAGAAAACATCCTCAGTGTTGTATGTAGATAACAAAGGCGACCCAGGGATGACACCAATAATTGTCGCCACAATGGATGTACATAAATATGGAACAGAGCCGCCAGGAAATTGCTACTGGTTGTAATGGCTGGCTTGGGAAACTGGGGGCAGTTCATTATATGATCCTCATTACTCTAAGACCACCGGGATAGCTTTCTTTTCTTTTTCCGTCTATGATCAATCTCTGACGTCGACCTTTTATCCCAAAGGAGCTTTCTTTATCTCCAAGTCACCTTCGGAATCTAAATCGATGCACCGAAACTTTCTTCTTTCTCGGTGTCTGATTTATTAATAGAATTAGAGATTTTTTTTATCTAATTATTTATAAGAAACTCTAAACATTTTGCATTTAAAAAAGCATGCGCATGGATCCTTTTTTTTTTTGCTTATCCATAATACACATGGGTACAGGCCATGATAATAATGGTGAGTAGAAATAGGCGGCTGTTTTTAC
>CP092879.1:23473310-23518508 GCA_030710605.1 Cordylochernes scorpioides | reverse complement strand
ATTTTAAAGGGAGAGGTGCCATATATAAGCATCAACTTAGAGAATTATCTATATTTTATATAAATTTTAATTATATATATGTAAGAAAAAAATATCGTTAAAATGTCTATAATTAGCATATATACAGTAAACTCTCCTATAACGCGATTAATGTGTTCCTTGTTGTTTGAAATCGCGTTATAGGAATTCGCGTTTTACGAAATAAAACTTGTATAACGCAAATGTTGTTAGGGTAAATTATTAGCGACAAATATCATTTAAAAATGTATTTTTTAAATTGATCTATATAGGAAAAATAATTATATACTAAACAAAACTAAATGTTATATTATTTTATATGCAAATGTATATAAAATAATATAACATTTAGTTTTGTTTTAGTATATAATCATTTTTCCTATATACATCAAGTTATACAATACATTTTTACATGATACAGTATATCTCCTTTTCAATTTTTCTTTTTTTCCAACTTTATTCATCATGCCTGGGGAGCAAGTTTCGTAATTTTTTATATTTGCAAAATATTTACATATAAATTCTAATTTAATACCTTATATGCGTTTAAAATATTATTTTAAGCTTTAAAACTCAATTTAACACTATTTAAAAATTTTACTTACAGAAACACATGTGCAATTAAATTGACAAAGTATACAACACTACTTCGTTCAAAAACAAAAAAATGAAAAACGCGTGTGCATAAAAATTAAATGTATTGTACAGTTGTCAATAATGAAATTTCCGCATTTTATTTTATAACGCGTTATACGAAAATTCGTGTTGTATAAATAAATTTGTCGCAATTTTTTTATCGCGTTGTACGAAATCGCGTTGTAAAAACTCGCCTTATAGGAGAGTCTACTGTATATATAATCCAAAAAGCACCTATCTCTTCAAAAGTGCATTAAAACAAATGATATTGGTTGAAGTAATAGATGTTTTGACACATTCCTTATTGCTAGCAGTAAATTATATACAGTAATGAACCAAAATGCCTCGATTTAATGCTGCTGTAATGGAAGAGGTACCTCTTTTTGTACATGAATATCACCCTTCCGAAACCTTATAAATATGCATATGTGATATCTTGGGACCTCTGGGACCAGTGTTACCTGATGCTAGACGAACCTCGATGTCAACTCTACCGTGCAGTCGTGGTGGAAGGCGACACAGCTGGGCCAAAGGTGAAATAAACAAACAGAGATTCCACTAAGAAGCGTCTGAACGTCAAAAAGGAATGGGACGAGGATATTTCTGGCAGGAAAGGGTTTAGTTACCTCTATGGAAGCGTCCGGCGGACTGGGGCTGAAACAAAGATTGGCTAAGGACTGGCTAAATGAGGCTCGGGGTCTCCTTTTATAGCTTAGCTGGGTCCGAACAGGTCACTGCCCTTTTCTGACATAAACAGGGGGAAGAGTTATATTATCCAGGAGGGCCACGACCTCGTAAAACTTGGACTGGGCTTGCTAGGCCTTCTCTCCTATTCTCTCCTAAGCCTGATTAGTTTTAACCTTAATTTTCTCCTGTTAGTCTCCATTCCTTCTATCTGTACAGTTGCTATACTTTATTAGATTCTTACGTGGTACAGATTGATGTTACTTGATGCTTTCTATTTGCAGTAAATAACAAGTTATATACAGTCACGTGGTGGAACATGTGGTAGTAGATATCTGGACTATTTACAACAATTCCATGGTCTTAAATCATCACACATTTATATATGTCGTACCACAAACACTATCAGTCATGGGGTCCAATAGAATCGGGGACTATGGGTAGCACAAAGAACAAGGAAAGTTCGATAGCACCTGAGAGACCAGTGGCCGAAGACGTGGTAAGGTCCAAGAGGGTGTGATCTAAACGAGAGGGAGATATGATCTGTTGCTGTCCAGCCTGTTTGGTTGGCGGTGGTCGTAAAACTCACTAACGACTTGTGGAAGTTCCCTAGGAAAAAATAGTTTAATCTTCACTGAATCTTATTGGGTGTGGCGGACTCTCAATAAACCTATATTGTCTTATCTGTGTTTACACGACACGATCAAGCTGGCGCTTTGAAATTTATCTACATTTTGGGGATGTTAAACTATTTATAATTATGGTAATATGAAATTCAGTGTATATTGACATATATCACTATATATATGTTATAGAGGTATATAGATTGAAATATTTAATATGAACATGTTTTATTGGCGAAATCTAGTTTGTTTTCGTTTACAGGGAGATCACCCGTGGAGTCAGTCTAGCAGAGAGGTAGGTTGTTTCTCTCTATTATGTTGGTATCTGACTCACAATTTCACTCTTCTTAGTGACACCTTTAGAGTGAAACTTTCTGAATTATCCTTGCACCTGGATAGGTTGTATTTGCATCTAGAATTTGGAGCAAAATGTTTCAATATATTGTAGTGGATCATAAATTAAGATTAAAATATATCATTTTAACTTAGCATCATAAATTCGATGAATATTATACAAATATATACAGGATGTTCCAAAAGTCTTGCACAACTTTAAAAATTAATAACTCCGCGAATATTTGCGCCAGAGAAATGCGGTAAACACCATTGTGTTCAGGATGCTAAATCTCTGATTCTGGTAGAGCGCCTTCTAGAGAATAAAATTGTGACTAAATAAATTTAGAATTTTTAATTATTTGCCCTAAAAATTCTCATTGCATCCTGAACACAATGGTGTTTACCACATTGCTCTAGCGCAAATATTCTCAGAGTTATTAAATTTAAAGTTGTGCAAGACTTTTGGATCACCCTATATCTTTTAACGCTACCTTTCTCTCTTATAATTGGAAATATAAATTCAAAATATATTCAATTAAAACAAAGTATTACATTAATATCTATGGTCATTTTTATCTTCGCAATTTTTTCTTAAGTCAATGTGTATAAACCAAACAAGTGTTCAAGTGTGTATGTGTGTGTGTTTTATCTTAGAATATAGGTGATATATTTTAAATAACTTTCTTTCTTACGTGATAACCACATTACATTATAAATATTAAACAATATTTTAAAACAAAGTCGTTTTGCTTTTTATATTTCATTAGGCATAGGAATTTATGTACCTTATAGAGAATAAAATATAACAAAATTTCCAATTTGAATATATGAATAAGAAACAAAAATATTTTTGATGATTCGCCGCCAGGAGGCTAAGGCAAGCGGCCGCATTGAAAAACGCTCCCGAATAATGTGTAGGTAATTTATATTTTTTCTTAGTTAAAGCGGATAAGTACTGAAAAAAAAGAGGAAAAGCTAAGTTATAACTTATTTATAAGATAATAATAATAAAACTGTTGTAAGGACGAGATGAAAATTCCGAAATTTGCATACTTGTTGCTAGTTCTCCATATCATAATTTGTATCAAACGGCCAGAATGCCTAATACAAGAGTTTGTTAAACGTAAATTGAGAATGTATCGGAAATTAAACGCTGGATTTGGATATTATGGCATTCCTATACTACTACTGAACATATCCAGTGGCTATTGTATCCAGGTCATTTGTTTACTCCTAATGATCAGCGGTATTGAGCCTAACCCTGGCCCCAAAAAGCAGACAACTTTGTTTACAGAGCCAACTCCCACAGTGAAGGAATCGGCTGATACTGAGTTGAAGACAATGATCGTCCAAATGTCATCAGAGATCAGAAATCTCGGCGAGAGAATAGATACGAGATTGTCAAACATCGAGAAAAGAATGATAGAGTGGGACCAGAGATTTCTTGGAGTTGAAATGAAGGTAACAACTTGTGTGGAAACCTTGGCTGCTACGAACGAGATAGTCTCTGAGAATGTAACTAATAAGCAGCAAACATAAATAAATTTCTAGCAATAATAAATAAATAAATTCGTAGCAGCCAAGGTTTCCACACAAGTTGTTACCTTCATTTCAACTCCAAGAAATCTCTGGTCCCACTCTATCATTCTTTTCTCGATGTTTGACAATCTCGTATCTATTCTCTCGCCGAGATTTCTGATCTCTGATGACATTTGGACGATCATTGTCTTCATATATAAATATTTATCCTTAGCAAAATGGAGAATGTAACTAAGTTAAGGGAAATTGAAGCCAGGACCGACTTTCTGGAGATGAAGCTGCGGGAACCAAATCTCGTTTTCTACGGAGTTGAGGGAGAAGCGAATGAAGGACCAGCTGAAAGTCTTCAAAAAGTTAAATCTATTTTAAAAGAAAAAATGCGGATTCTAGAAAATATAAATATAACTAAATGCCATAGACTTTGAAAGGCTAATAAATCGCCTATTTTGATTTCATTGCCTGAATATGTGGATAGAATTAAATTATTCAAAAATACGACTAAACTTAGAGATAGCAAAATTTACATAAACAAAGATTATAGTAAAAAGATTAGAGACCAACGGCTTATTCTTATTGCAAAAAGGAAAGAACTTTTTGAAAAAGGCACTCGATCAAAGTTGAGAGATAATAAACTTATTGTAAACTGTGTAGTCTATGAAGCTGTAAATGGCCAAGTTGTCAATAATAATGGAAATAAGATATATCAAAAACAGAACATAACACTGAATGTAAATAGGACTTTCCAGATTGATAATCAGATTTCTAATATAGTGACCGTACAGCCACTTTATGATAAAACACTCACGGCTAAAACTTTTAAATTTAAAAACCCAAAGGCTACGAAAAATATATCAGATACTTTATTGAACTCTATTTAACTTTTTTTTTTAAAATCATATTTCAACTATATATATATATTTTTTTTTTCGTTAATAACCACAATACCCTATAGCTTCACATTTCAATTTTATATTTTAAATTCCCAAACTTTTAGTATTTTGATCTTTTCTTATTTAATCTGATTTCATAATGTTTTTGTTTTTAGGATTTGCATTTTTACGCACTTTACCTTTTTCATATGTAATTATATCTAAAAGCGTACCTAACTATGAAATTTTTTCATTACCAACATATGTAAATTTTAACTTTTGTTTTTGTCCACCTTGTTTCTTTTTCTTCAAAATGACCATTCTTTATTCCTACCATTACTTTTTAAAAAATATTTACATGTTCATTCTTATTTACATATATTCCCTTTTGTACATATTACTTTTTGCCTACTGTTTATTGCTTTTCACAAATGCCTTTTATTTTCTTATAATCATCAAATGTTTTCCACTTATCCTTGGCTAATGTAATTTTCATATTGTTTTCAATGTTCTTCATATTCTCATGTTATACTTTTGTATTTATCATTCATTTTATTTTTCTTCCTCATTAATGATTTATGTGTAACATATATGTGTAATATATGTTTAAAGTCACCCTGTTTACCATATCTCAATTGTAAATACTCTATCTCTCCCTTTTCTCCTGTGTTTAATACTGTCTGTATTTCCAAGGCGAATCTGTACAGGGCAAGACGCCCTAATAAAGTTGTTTTGTTGTTTGTTAAAATATTTTTGATGTACGCTTAAATATATAGCGTAGAAGTACGGAAGACAATTGAGAAAGTTTTATTTCTACAAAAACATTTCTCTATTACTTAGAATACACAGTTGAAGATTCTCTCACTCTTCCCTACGCATTTCCTGGATGAGGAAATTTCATCATATTTATATTGCAGAATATATTTGATACGCTAGAAGAAAATGCCAAATATTTATAAAAGTGGTGTAGCAGTTCTCTTCTTTACCTATTTTTCTGCTATATTTTCTCTTTATTATCTACTTTTATAAAATTGAGGTGTGCTCTCTTTAAGCGGTGCCTAGCGGAATATAGTTTTGAATGATAAAAATATGTGGTAGAATTTTTTTTTTTGAATTCAGTTCTTTAATACAAAAACTCAAAGTTAGTCCTAATCACAAGATGTACCTTTCAACACCATGAAAAAATTACTCAAGTTAGAGCTAAGTTATCAGTTATATTAAATTTGTATGCAATGTGGGAAATATCCTTTCAAAATGTTTGGAAAACGCATAGATGCAAATCTTGCTACAGAGAAAAACGTGTAAATTGATCAGAGATAGATGAAGCATCAAAAAAGAGAAAAACTAACACTTACAAAAGCCTAAAGGAAACAAGAAGCAAAGACAAAGACTAAATTCCTGTTATTTTTCACAGCATCTCATCAATCTAATAATTATTGTTCATAATGTATGCACCTATGTAATTGACAAGAGATTCGAGTTTCAGAACTCTTTTAGATTGTCAAAAATATCCGACTCTAACTCTGGAAATATTGTTTCATTATCAATAAGATAAATAAATTCCACCGTCTCTGAATCTAATAATTATAAATATGTAATTTAATATGTGAATATTATGTATATATGTATATATTTAATATGTAAACAAGTATGTGTAATTTCTCCCGTCTCTGAGATCCCCTTGTGATTGCCATTAAAATATGTCTCATGATTGCTAATGAAATATGCATATTCCTCCTTTCATTTTGGAACCTCTCGATATATACAATTGTAGATGACAAAACATACGAAGTACAATTTTTACAGTAAAACTAGATATCATTTTCAAACAAATGTCGCAGGTCCCTGGAGATGAGTTTCTTTTATCTTTATTGAACGTAATATCGAGCTTTCGGGCATCTCTGCTCTTCTACAAGATATGTTTTTAACATATGTTAATTATATGTTTGTCAATTAACATTACGCGCGCGTTTGAGAAACCTGTGATATTTGTTTGATAATATACAAGAGATTTAAATCAATTAATATGTATCTTTTTATCAAAAATATGAATTAATGTATCAATCTGTCTTGGGAACTCTTTAGGAATTCCAATAAAAATAATTTACTCACCTGTTTTCAGAACCGTAGTAAGATTGTAAATAAAAGACATGTATTCTCTCCACTGTCTTTTATTTACAATCTTACTACGGTTCTAATGACAGGTGGGTAAATTATTTTGTCTTGAAAATCCTAAAGAGTTCCCAATACAGAGTGATACATTCATTCATTTTTTTAAATAAATGTATTCTCTTTACTGTCTTTGAAACTTCTGTATAATTGTCAATTAAAATTTTATTCCCCTGTCTCGGAAACTTATTGCATACTTCCAATTAAACTTATCAAACCCCTTGTGTTCGGAACTGTTGCATAATTTCTAATAAATTATGTATATTTTCTGACTCTGGAACTATTTCATAAATTGCAATAAAATATATTTATTCACCTTTCTCTGGAATCACTGAATAAATTTAATATATGATATGTATATTCGCCTATATAAGGATCTATGGTATGATTTCTGACAAAATATGGGTATTCCGCTGTCTCTGGAGCTATTGAATAATTTCTATAAATTATATGTATTACCACATCCCTCAAACCTAGGTTTAAATTTTAATAAATATTTCCAAGCCATTACTTTGAAACTCTCTGATCGTGAAAAATATGAGTTTCCCTATCTCTGTAATCCGTGTATAATGGTCCATAAAATATTTATGTATTCTCCTGTCTCATAAATATCAATATGATTGTGAATAAAATATTTGCATTTCTCTCTCTCTCTCTCCTTATCTCTTAGGAACCGCTGTATTAATATAATCGAATGTGTGTTTTGCTATCTCTAGAACCGCTGTACAAATATCAAAATTTGTTTATCCCGTAAAATATATAAATATAGTATTGTATATTATGATGCACCAGCGCGCCATCTGTTATGAAAATTCGAAACTATTTTAGACGCATACGATTCTTTTTGAAATTAAACAATTTCTACTGCCCTTATTGGAATGGAAAAATGAATAGAGTAAGGGCAGTAGAAATTGTTTAATTTCAAAAATATTCTTACGCGTCTAAAACAGTTTCAAATTTTCATAGTAATATATAAACAACTACAATACAGCATATTTCCCTTTTATAAAAAATATTTACCTGTAGAAGGGTCGTTCAAAACCCGGAAACTTGTAAACTCGTTAATAGTGTAATAAGGAAACTTATTATCGGAGATTTATATTTATTTAATCTTTAATTTCTGGAAGATTGTCGAGGAAATATGTGTTTTAAGCTTTCTCTCTGAAACATCTCTATGATTAAGAAAAAAAGCATCTTCTGATCGTGCAACTAAATTTGCTGATAGCTTGCCCCCTCAATCGGAATAAATATCACAACTAATTATTGATATTTAAACAGAATTAACTCAATACACCCTTTCTCTTGATTAATTAAAAATATAACAATGTACGTTTTTCAGGCTGTTGACTTTTTTGTTCTTTAGCTTTTCTTGATTATTCAAGAAAAAACATTTGGAAAATTCTGGAATGATAAAAAAATCAACGATTAGTTGATATTTATTCCGACAGATTGCGCAAGCCATAAGGAACTTTTGCCCAATCATAAAATTCTCTTTTTCTTTATATACCCACCTGAATTTAATAAAATTTCACTTTTGAACTATTTTTGATCTCTATTATTGTCAATAAAGTAATGGTATTTCCTTGTTCAAGGTTATTTGTATAATTTCTAATTAACTATGTGTATTTCTCTGTCTTTGTTATTTCGCTATAACCTTCAAAAAATATTTTCATTACAGGAACTATCGTACAATTTGCAATAAAAATGAGTATTCCCGTGTCTCTGAAATATCTGTTAAATTTCAAATAAAATATGTTCACCTGTCTCTCTGGAAAACATTTGTATATTTTACAATAAAAAATGTGCATTCCCATATCTCTGGGCACAATGTATCAATGTCAATAAATATATATATTCCATTTCACCCGTTGAACACTCACTAGCTTGTCAATATGAGTTTTATGGTCTCTAAAACCTTTGAATGATTATCACCTAAACTATTTGTTCATATCCTTGGCTCTGGGACATCGGCATGTAAACCAATAAGATATGTGTAATTCCTCACCCCCAGAACTTCTGTATGATTTTATATAAAATATGTGCATTCCCCTGTCAATTTAATCTCTGTATGAATGCCATCAAAATATGTGATTCCGCTGTCTCTGGAATCTCTGTATGATCGTTAATAGGATTTATATATTCCACTAACTCTTGAACAGTTTGTAATTTATAATACAACTAGCAAATTTAGCGCGCCTTACGTCGCTCTAATAAAAGAAATTAAAGCACATACAATCCTGCCTTCTTCACAGACATAATAACATTTATGAAGAAAATCACACAAACAAAAAAAAAACAATTGAGCTATATATTAATTAATATAATAAAGAGAAACAGTCATTCTTTTTTCTTTATATATATAGGTTTTGCAACTTTAAGACATTTATAAGAGACAACAATAAAAAACAATAATATAAGACAGCACATTTTAATTTTTTACTTTAACAACATTTTCATTTTTAGATTTTCTTTGAAACTCTAACATCAATATGTTTTCGTTATTGAAAAACCTTAATTGGAAATAACATTATTTTAGAGTACTGTTTTAGTTTTGTTAAGGTCCTTTTAATTTAATTTAAAAAGCACCTTTTTGATAACATTCTAATACTTTAATATATTGCATTTATAATTATATTATATAATTTATATTATATTAATTATATTATATATACTATTTTTTTTATTTAGTGTGTACTCTCAGTTGTACTCTCACGGCATTATATCAACATTTTATAGTATAGTGTAAAAATGAAAAAAAAAAAAACGTTACACTATAATATAACAATTTTCGATATATATTGAAATTTTATTCTATTTTATTTTGAGCGTCTATTTTGAATATTCACTAAATACGCATAGGCATATTTAATATAAGCAATATTAAAATAGCCAATTTCTGGCGTAATTAAATAATTAATTAAATAATGGCGTAATTAAATTAAATAAAATAGAATATTAAGAGAGTAGTTAGGGAACAAACATACATACAGACAAACAGACATTTTTTGCGCATTGATAATTAGATATTATAGATAATCTTAAAATAAAAAAAATTATGAAAAATGACCTTAACAAAATAAAAACGGTGCTAAAATGAAAAAATGTATTTGTAAATAAAAGTGTTTTTTTTTATTTATATTTTTATTTATTGTTACAAAAGCACGAAGTCCAAAGGACTATTGTGCTGTGCTAGTATTATTTACATATATATGATTAATTATTTACACGATGGATTAGTATTGTTTTGTAAATTATTGTACAAATAGTTCTAAAAGTGTTGCAAAAGTGTTGAAAGTCTTGAAAAAGAAAAAAAAGTTAAAAATGAAAAATGTTAAATTGTTAAAAGTGTAAAATGATTTACTAAAATGTCGTCGTTAAAATGTCGTCGTTAAATATTTAGACTATAAAAATTAGAAAAGAGAAGGCAATTATGAAAAGTATTTAAAGTGTAAATTATGAATATTATCAAATATTTTATTTTAAAATAAAATAATTAAATTACGAATTAAATTAAAAATGTAAAAATTTAACTAACAAATTTAAATTACGAATATTTATATATCAAATTATTTCGTTTTATTTCAATCAATGGCCGAGCGTGTCGCTAACGTCGAGCTTAACGTCGAGCTAAATGTGTATTTTTGCTAACTGCGTTATTTTTAAAAGTTTAAATATAATTTTGAAGTTACCTGAATAATTCCGGGACTAAATGTAATATGTATACGAAATATTGTCGTATAAAATAAAATATTAAGAGAGGAGTTAGGGAACAAACAAACAAACATTCAGACATTTTTTGCGCTTTAATAATAAGATATGATGCGGCCTATGATTGTAAAACGACATTTAACAAGTTTTACCGCAACGGTTTCCTTTGAACGAAAAATCGTAATTTATTTCAAGGAGAAATAAAGACTATTTCTATCCTTAGGAATGAAGTATGAAAGGATGAATTGTGAAGAGTAATGATAAACGGAAAAATAAGTCTTCAGGGATGAGAATCGAACCCACAGTGTTCCGCTTACCGGGCAGGTGCCATGTCCACTATGCTACCCTGGAAAAATATTTCCGTTTGTTTGTCCAGGGTAGCATAGTGGACATGGCACCTTTTCGGTAAGCGGAACACTGTGGGTTCGATTCCCATCCCTGGACACTTTAATTTTTCCGTTCATGATCACTTTTCACAATACTACCGCTACAATACTAATAGTAGTACAATGCTGAAAAACACGTTCTACTGGAAAGATGCCACTGGACAAACGGGAATCTCGGCTTCTAATACGCTACTGTTGGAGGCGACACCTCTCAACAAGAGACAATAGAAATTTGTGATGCCGAAGGCGAGGGAACAGTGACTCATGTCACCTTATTTAATTGTCACAAACGCTTCAAAGAAGGTGACTACAGCCTTGAAGATCAAATCCAACGACGTTGAAATCTGAGGTACTCCACGCTATGTTAGCGAACATGCCTACATCGAGTATCCCGGAAATGGCAGCCTTGCTTAATGTCGGCCAATAAACGATCGTGAATCATCTCCATCGTTTGGATTAAGATCACAAAAAAACCTCGCCAAGGCCTCATGATATGACTATAGCACAGACACAACAACGCATTGATATTTGCCGCCAGCTGCTTGAAAACCAATGGGGATGATCGTTTTTGGAAACGTATCGTGACAGATGAAGAAATTCGGCTCAAAGCCAGGGACGATATAGGCATCAAAGGCCCTTGCATCCCCTGTTTTTCGCTGAAAAACCATGTCACACAGCCAGAAGGGAATGATGCAATCTCATGCACCGAGCGGCCATTGGTAGGCCCCTCGCGCCCGCCAGTATGGTCCGGCTACATTGGGGTTGACCACTCACCCACAGGCGTCTCCGAGAGTTCATTGGCAAGGTTGCTGACCGAGCCCTCTCGTTCGGACTTAGTTAAACCCGTCCTACGTTCCAATAGGACTCCCCCCCCCCTTTGGCCCTCGAACCCTTATCCAGTACTCCCTGAATCTGCCGTCGAATCAAGGACCTCTGAGGTACTGAGGTTTACGCAGGGAACCCCGTGAAGGCGGGGGGGGGGGGTGGTACTGCTGTGTGCACCCCTTGGTTTTTCATGGTGCGCACGGCAAGGACGCTCCCAATGGCGCACACACAGAGCGAAGACCCAAGAGTTTCAAGACACGTGCGCCCCGCGACCAGCCAACCAAGGGCGGACCACCAGCTTACAGCTTCACTGAGGGTCAACCAGTGGCACCCCGGCGCGAGGCAAACACGCAGAGACGCCTCTCCACTCCACTCCCCTCTAGAGTGAGTGTAGAGGGTGGGAAAAACTTCTTCCCCACAACGTATCGTGACAATGGACGAGGGATACACCCACCTTATAAACCAAAATTGTCACAAACGATGGGTTGCAAGAGGCCAAGGGTTGCCTTCCGTCGCCCGCTAAGATCGCTTTGCCAAGAAGGTGATGATATCGGTGTGGTGGAACTCGAGGCTGTCCTCCATTTCGAGCTTGTCCCGAATGGACGATCCGTAGACGCCGATCTGCACTGTGGGTAGCTGGAACGGGGCTGTACCAAGTTGAACGAAAAATATCCATCACTGATTCACCTATTGCTTCAGGCAGATAATGCTAGGCCACAAACGGTAAAGAAGACGCGGAAGAAGCTTGCAGCGCTTAATAGCGTAAAAGTAGTGCCGCTATTCTGCGTACAGTCTTGATGCCGCCCCGTCAGACTTCGGTCCGTTCGATGGAACATGCATTTCAGGGACGTCGATACTGTAGATGAGGTTGGAGCTGCCTGTCTTTGCCTCCAAGCCTGAGTCATGGAACCTTGGACAAATCCGATTGCTTACAGTTAGGTTACAAATCATTCATAGACAATGATAGCCTGTATTTTGGAGCATACCCATAAATACTCATTTCTTGGCTCCTCAAGAATCCTCTGGGACCAAAACATTTTTGGTCACAGTGGTACAGCCTGCTTCACGCTGACGAGGGCCAACAGCCTGAATCGCGTTCGTGGATGGCTTTTCTTGATTTATCAAAAAATGGGTTGACCAAATATCAAGGAACGGGCTAAATCAACGTTTAGTTGATTTCTGTTCCACTAGATGGCGTTCTGCCATGTGAGACTGGGACCGCGCTCTGGACTACACGACTAATTTCTTGGTGTGTCTGTCTGGGTACCTCCTCATCTTGGTCCCCTTGTCTGGACCTCCCTGTCTGGGTTCAGCCCCAGCTTATATCATAATTGTGACGTCAGAGGGGAGGACGTCCAATCAGGGACTGCCATTACTATAAATCTCTCTTGCTTATACTTACCTACCCGGCTCACCGTCCCTTTCTCTCCCGAGTATCCGTTTTATTGAGGCCATTTTGTAGTTGCATATGAGTTTGATTTTATATACAACATAACAACATATACAATACGACATATATATATATGTGGCAATATCGTTGCGGAATTTCTTGTTGTTCGATTTGAATGGTGAGGATTGGTTGAAACGCAGTCGTTTGAGTGGAAGTTGAAGCATACAGTTAGGAATAATCAGGACACGTGATGGGGTTTGAAAATAAAAGGCAACTGGTTTGGAGGAAAGAAAGCTTGAGAAGAGCGGAGCGGGTTTTGATTGTTAATTATCTGATCACATGGCGGTGATTGACTTAGCTATGAGCTGAGCGGGGAGGTCTAGAGCAGATGTTACCTTGTTGGGAGCGAAGGAGCAACTGATCCGAACTCGGTGGGAGCGAAGTCACTACTGCCAATTCTTGCTTCTCGATTTAACACCACGAGTTGTCTTCCTTCCCATTGGTCGAAGGATGGACCGTGCCCGTTTTTCTATTGGTTGACCTACTTAGTTATTGCTTCCTAATTGGACCGGCGGCTTTCTTTGGTGGAAGATACGCCCGGCCTGGTCAGGAAGTATCGGGTGTTAGTTCGACTCTATTTACTTCCGCGGTTATCAAATACGTCCGGTCCTGCTCCGGAAATTTGGGCGTCTCTCAACTAATATAACTTCTGCAGTCACCAGATACGTCCGGCCTCTGTCAGGAAGTATTGACTGTACAAGTTATTAATACTTGTGCCCGCTTTAAGCCTACTTCCTATGTCTTGTTGCTACTTTCTTTCCTCCAGTTACCTTATTCTTTATTAAATCTTTGAAAATCATACATTGTACATGCATAGTGGGTCGGGGGTGCATACAATTATATACAAATTATGACAGATGCGCCCCCTACATGTGAAGAATTCAAGAAGGGGTTAGCCTGAGAGAATTCTGTAAAGTGAAAAATAATTTTGTGGGAAAATTAGTTGTGGGTATTGAGAGGTTATATACAAGCATTGGTGGTGATATAAGAAGTAATATAGAATGGTGTTGATGATATAGGTTGAGTATAATTAATAGAAATCAAAAAAAATTTTTAATTGTAAGAAATCAAAATGAATGCTATGGTACATAGTGGTTTTAAAAAAAGAAAATGCGCCTAACTAATTTCTACTCGAAATTGGAAAAAAATCGAGGGAGTTCTATTAGGGCTTTTGAGAAATCAAAAATAATATAAAAATAAAAAGTTGGACGAAATCAAAGTAAATGCTTGGTTGCATGGTGAGGAAAAAAAATGCTTTGTTGCATGGTGAAAAAAGAAAAGTGCTTGTTGCATGGTAAAAAAGAAATGCCTAATTATATTTTACTCGAAATTGGGAATGGAAATCGAGGGATTTTTATTAGGTCTTTTGAGAAATCAAAAAATAAAAATAAAAATAAAAAGTTGGAAGAAATCAAAGTGAATGCTTGATGCATGGTGAAAAAAAAAAGGAAAAATGCCTAACCATATTTTTGCTCGAAATTGGGAATGGAAATCGAGGGATTTTTATTAGGTCTTTTGAGAAATCAAAAAATAAAAATAAAGGTTGGAAGAAATCAAAGTGAATGTTTGGTGCATGGTGAAAAAAAGGAAAAATGCCTAACCATATTCTACTCGAAATTGGAAATGGAAATCGAGGGAATTCTATTAGGGCTTTTGAGAAATCAAAAAATAAAAATAAAAAGTTGGAAGAAATCAAAGTAAATGTTTGGTTGCATGGTGAGAAAAAAATGCTTTGTTGCATGGTGAGAAAAAAAGGAAAAATGCCTAACCATATTTTACTCGAAATTGGAAATGGAAATCGAGGGAATTCTATTAGGTCTTTTAAGAAATCAAAAATAAAATAAAATAAAAAGTTGGAAGAAATCAAAGTGAATGCTTGATGCATGGTGAGAAAAAGGAAAAATGCCTAACTATACTCTACTCGAAATTGGAAATGGAAATCGAGGGAATTTTATTAGGGCTTTTGAGAAATCAAAATAATATAAAAGTTGGAAGAAATCAAAGTGAATGCTTGGTTGCATGGTGAAAAAAAAATAGAAAAAAAGAATGTTTTTGTAAATCAAAATAAAATATAATATCCAATTTTAAAAGAAACCAATGAGTTTTCGTTGATTTGAAACTATGATAATATAAACTAATTGATAAAAAAAAATGATAATTAATGATTAAAAGTGATAATAAGTTGAATAAATTGATAAATTGATTAAATATTTACATTTAATTGAAAAATAGTAAAATTGGTTAATGTATAAACAAAAAAAATGTATTGAATTGAACTCTGTTGTATCTATATGCCCCGATCTAGATGTTTTAATTGCTCAATTATGCCCTATAAATTTTTTGTCTTTGTGTGTATTGTTGTTTTGAGATCTGTAAAGTAATTATGATTAATTATAATAGGAATATGAACTCATTTAAATGTGTGTGTGTACCTTGTTTGATTTTCGAATGACAGTCGATTTGATTACATTGTAAAAGTCGATGCGCAGGCTTGAATTGGAATCCAAGATTGGTGGCATAGAGAGAGGAATCTGTGCGGGGAAGCGGTGACCGATCTAAAAATTGCCCTCCCTTGTTTGCAAGTAATTGGATCCGGGAGTGGGGGAACTACGTTTCCTGTCCGCCTAATTGATTTTGTGTGCGACTTGAATCTTCTACTTGGCACGGGTTTTGTTAATTTTCTGGCCTCCTCTATCTGGGAAGAATGATGTAAAATCGTTTTTTGTTTGTCGTAGATGGTGTAATTTCGACGTTATTTGTATTTTGAAAATCCGGACGTTGTATCCATTTATTAAATCGAATGGTCGTTGTGACTTTAGTAAAAAATGCTATTCAGTGATATTAGAGTGGAATTGAGTGAAAATGAGGCTTACGACGTGGACACGCTTTGAGTGGAGACGTGTCACAGGCGTGGTGAAAGGCGTCTGTGGCCTGAAATGAAAAGTTTTGTGGGGTGACCTGTGACACGAATCGAAAAAAAATTGTGAATGAAAAGGTGTCACGCGAAGTCCTTGTTTGTACAAAATCTAACCTGTTCTCACTATGAACAACAAATTTGTTAAAGTCATGGGTGCTGGTTGTACGAACATCTATCGAAATTTCTATTGTTAGTGTATATGGCACCTTTTAATGTGAACATTTTTTTTTTAGTGTTTTGGGTAGACGAGATGATTGTTACTAACGACTGTGCATGCGTTTGTTGGTTGTTGTCGTCTTTTGGCGTGCGTGTTGCGTTTGTTGGGTTGTGCGTGTTTGTTGCGTGACGACGTATGGTCATGTATGGATTTTGTGTGGTAAGTGTGTGAGCTGTACTGACACGTTTTTTTGGGCATGGTGATGGTTGAAGCCGTTGTGGCTTGTATTTGAGGGCATATAGTACTGGTAATTGGGTTGAGTGATAAACATTGTGGTGGGGTCAATGAATGCAGGCAAGGGTTGTCCTGTGTGACAAATTTGATTGCAGTGCAAGTCCTTTCGGACAGGTTTGGCCTAGCCCGTGCGTGCATTCATTGAGTACAAGGTTAGATACATGATTAAAGGGGTAGGTAGGTTAGATAGAAGTCCAAAGTCAATTTCTTGACGCCATAGGGTGGGTGCCTACCTCAGTTCAACAGGTCTCCTCTGGGACGTCTTGGTTTGGGATGGTTGGCTTGTGGCTCGGGACTGCTCGCACCGTCCGCGAAATGGAAGTGAAGTCCGGTACTGGAATATCGTTTTGGGACCGTTTGTACTGTCCCGGGTCGCGCGGATTGGTTTTGGGGGCGGTGTACGGCATGGCGGTGGATGACTCCTCGGTGGTCGGTGTCCGGCCTCGGTGACACTCGCCTGGGGTTGGCGGGGGTTCTGTCCGTCGTCCTCCCCGGGGAATGGCGCTCCGGAACTCCGTCTCACCTTGCGGGGCGTTGACTCGTCGGAGGGCCACCGTCATCTGCCATATGATGGCCGCTAGAAGGCGCCTGGTCGCCTTGCTTCTTGCCCGCTTCTTTCCTCTGGGTTTGTCATTGCCGTTTGATTTGCTGGCGTCTGGGCTAATTTCCATCTTGATCCTGATTAAGTTCCATAATATCTTTATCCTGTCGACTTAACCGTTCTGTGACAATATCGTTGCGGAATTTCTTGTTGTTCGATTTGAATGGTGAGGATTGGTTGAAACGCAGTCGTTTGAGTGGAAGTTGAAGCATATAGTTAGGAATAATCAGGACACGTGATGGGGTTTGAAAATAAAAGGCAACTGGTTTGGAGGAAAGAAAGCTTGAGAAGAGCGGAGCGGGTTTTGATTGTTAATTATCTGATCACATGGCGGTGATTGACTTAGCTATGAGCTGAGCGGGGAGGTCTAGAGCAGATGTTACCTTGTTGGGAGCGAAGGAGCAACTGATCCGAACTCGGTGGGAGCGAAGTCACTACTGCCAATTCTTGCTTCTCGATTTAACACCACGAGTTGTCTTCCTTCCCATTGGTCGAAGGATGGACCGTGCCTGTTTTTCTATTGGTTGACCTACTTAGTTATTGCTTCCTAATTGGACCGGCGGCTTTCTTTGGTGGAAGATACGCCCGGCCTGGTCAGGAAGTATCGGGTGTTAGTTCGACTCTATTTACTTCCGCGGTTATCAAATACGTCCGGTCCTGCTCCGGAAATTTGGGCGTCTCTCAACTAATATAACTTCTGCAGTCACCAGATACGTCCGGCCTCTGTCAGGAAGTATTGACTGTACAAGTTATTAATACTTGTGCCCGCTTTAAGCCTACTTCCTATGTCTTGTTGCTACTTTCTTTCCTCCAGTTACCTTATTCTTTATTAAATCTTTGAAAATCATACATTGTACATGCATAGTGGGTCGGGGGTGCATACAATTATATACAAATTATGACAGATGTGTTATGAATAATTTGTTTGTTGTTAGATAAAGGATTGATAAGACAAAGGATCGATAAGATAAAGGGTTGAAGGTGCAGTCCTGATAAAAAAAGATAATTATTTACCGTCAAGTAGCTTTTATTTTCAATTACTTGAGGAAATATTACACATTAGTTATTTTCACATTATATAGAATTTATAAGGTTAATCCTATATTAGTGATTTAAAAGGATAGATATGTTAACTAAGCATATTTACAACAAAACTGAAAGGCATTCTAAAAACGATGATAAAAAAAGTAAAATTATCATTGAATAAAAATAAAATATATATTTTTTGAAATATAAAAATATTTGAGTTTTTAGATTATATAATATATATAATCTAATATATATGAATGCAAGAATCAAGAATTGTCACTATCATTTAAAATTATATCAAATTGAAATTACAAATATAATTCCTAAGTTAAGAGAAATATTAAAGGATGATCTATTTGTTAAATTGAATAACTATATAGACAACAAATGTCAAAATAAATCAATCTTTATTCGCAATATTCAATCGCAAAAACTGAATAAATGGATACAAAAAACTCTTCCCCAGACACGTCAAAATAATGTTGTAAATATATCTAATTTATCTCTTTCTCCTGAAACCGTTACACCTTTATCGAAAGGTTTAAATTTTGTTCCTTCCCAGAATATTGATACTCCAAGAACTATAGCCGCGATCGAAAATTCTATAAAACATTTGCAAGATGATAATAAGGCTAGAATTAGAACAGAAATAGCACCAATAATTAAAAAACTAAGAAGACAAAACAAAACAAATTTAAACCACCAAGAAAGAAAAGCAATAAATTCATTGAAGAATAACCAAGAAATAGTAATAACACCTTCAGATAAAGGAATAAACACAGTAATCATGGACACAACTGAATATAATTACAAAACAGAACAATTATTACAAGATAAAGAAGTTTATGAAGAATTAACTAAAGACCCACTAACTAACATCACCAAAGAATTCAATAGAAAACTAAACAAAATTATACGCACATATAAACTCAATAAGAAAGCTTTCGAAAATTTGAAAGCAGAAGAAAATAATCTTCCCAACTTCTACGGCTTACCAAAGATCCATAAGCCTAACACACCATTACGTCCCATAGTTAGCTATGCTGGCTCTCCTCTCTATCCTCTCACGAAATATTTGTCGTCAATAATATCTCCATTCAAGAAGCAACTTCCTCATACAATCCCCAATCCCATAGTAGCAGTTGAAACTATCAAAAATCTACAAATTCCCAGTGATAATCAGATGGTTTCATTTGATATAGAATCCCTCTACACATCAATCCCACACGACGAAGCTCTCCTAGCCCTCAAGTCTTTTCTAGAACTTCATCCTGAAATAGTCCTCCCTATTCCCAAAGAAGCCCTGATAGATTTATTGAAGCTTTGTCTTGAATATAGCTATTTTAACTTCAAAAACAGATTTTTTAGGCAAATAAGAGGCTTGCCTATGGGCAACCCTATTTCAGCAGCATTGGCAAACATTTTCATGAATGAAATAGACAAAATAATTACTGAAGCAAATAATTTAAAAGTTTTATTATGGATGAGATATATTGACGATGTATTTTGCATAACTAAGACAGAAATTGATACTTTCTTATATTTTCTGAATAATCTCAAACCTTATTTAAAGTTTACACACGAAATAGAAATCAATAATTCTTTAGCTTTTTTTTGACATTCAACTAGTAAGAAAAGAACTTCATATAGAAACCACCATATACAGAAAACCTACGCACACAGGAAACTATTTAAATTTTAGCTCTTTTGGTCCGATTCATGATAAAATCGCGGTTGTAAAAACACTTTCCAAAAGATTAACTACACATTGCTCAAATAGGAATATTGAAAGAAAAGAAGAGAATAATATAATTTTTAAAGAGTTGATAGGCAATAATTATCCGAAGAAATTCATCAAGAAGCATTTCCCCCCCCCAGAATCCCATCTTCAAACAATAACAATGTTAAATCCGATAAAAGATATTGCTCTCTCCCATACAGTTACGGATCAGAAAGAATCGCCAGAGTATTGAAGAAATATAATATAATTACCACATATCAATCTGCACCAAATTTGAAACAAATTCCATGCCACTCAAACACCAAGAATAATAGTAAAAAGGAAAACAAAAGCAATATTATTTACAAAATTCCATGCAAAACCTGTCCAGCCACTTACATTGGAGAAACCAGCAAAGCATTGAAAGAACGCATTAACCAGCACAAAGCAGCTCTACGTATCCATAAACCATTATCTATCCTAGTAGACCATGCGCTAAACAATAGTCATATACCCGATTTTGACAAAGCATCAATATTATACCAGAATATTAAAGAAAAATATTGCAGGTTATTTTTAGAAAGCTGGGCCTCTATAAAAGATACAGAAAGCATAAATAGAAAAATCGACCTACCAGAAATTTATAGAGAATTTATATCTTCCTAAATTATTTGATTATTATTTTTATTTTTTTATTATTTTTGCATATATTTATACTTGTAATATATTTTTATTTATATTTATCAACACAACATATTGAATCATAATCCCTACTCATTTTTATTTTCTAATATTTATCAATCTTTTCATTTAATTAATAAAATGGTTATTTAATTGCATACTCTTTTAATTATTATTAAATATAACCATTGTACATATATTTTATATACAGTGAAATTTTCATCAGATAGTTTCTCTTACTTTGATCTTGTATAGCATGAGTGGATCACATGCCCACGTGATTTAGTTTAAATCAAAAGCCTTGATAAAGAGAGGCGTGTTGCCCCTAGAAATATTGGCCGTTTAATAAATTCAGATCCAATATATGCTTTATATATATATATATAAATAGTTGTTTAGTTTTATAGTTTAGTTTTGTTATCAGTTTACTCATTAAATTTTAAATATAGAATCACTATTATATTTTTATTATATAGTTTTTACACTATATATATATATATTATATTAAATAAGATATTCTGCTATTTTTTGATTATCCTGAGTTATATAATTTATATCTGTTGCTTGATTTTGGTATGCAGTCGTGGAAGAGATTATAATCTTGAAAAAATATAATATTTTGAATATCACAGATTTCTTTATTTGAGCTGAGCAATATATATGAATAACATAATTTGATAAAAGTAATGCCTGTCTTAAGGCGTAAGAATAAAAAAATGAAAAGATTATTTACATAATTACAAAGTTTTGGGTCGGCCAATCGGGGAAGAGAGAAAATATCTTTATTTTACGGGGCTGCTAACCAAAATGAATGATTTTTGAGCCCCGATGGACGCATAAAGCGGAGTATATACAAAGCATAGTTGGAGGGGCTGGGGATGGGTGGCCAGGGATCATCGCCAGGTGAGGCCAGGAGAGCCGGTATGTAGAGGAGGACCGGGGGGGAGCAGGGTGGTGATCCGCGGAGTTCAGGGGGTGGCAGAGACGGGTTCAATGGTGTTGAAGCAGGCGTAGCAGGCAGACAAGCCGCAATGCACGATGTAAAGTATCAAGGTGCTGCACGCAACCAAGGCTGTTCAAAAAGGTTAGATTCCCCAGGCCAGGGAAAATAAAAGAAAGACTGCTGTTGTTTAAATAAGAATATTAGATAAAGCGAGAATGATTCAGCAGCTGATGGGAAAAGATAGATTATTATTATTATTTATTTATTTATTATTATTATTATTTTTTTTTTTTTTGTAAAAATGAATATATTAAAGTTTTGGATAAGAATACTGGTGAGGGTACCAGTGCTAAGACGACCAACCAGAAAAGTACACCATGGATTGCATAGCGCGTTCAAATGGGTCGCTGCGTAAGTCAATTTCTCGAGCAGCCCGCGCCGTCGAATCGCCAAACCATTTGCCCTCTGTCCTTGGGTTACAGAGACAGCGTCAGGGGCGATCACATACGCAGGGCAGGTCGCGAAACCGATCTTAAACAGCGGCACAGGCCGAAGTTACGTCTACGAGCAGCCGCCAATGACCGGTGTTAACCATGAGGTGAGGAGTCCGAGTCATTCAGGTGATCGGAATCCTCCGCGCGGACGCGTGGCTTAAGTCTATCAGAGGCCTTTAGGAACTCCAGGCAGGCTCGCCAAGTGCTCCTGTTGAAAATAAAGTCTTTGAGTGACCGCGGAGTGTACCCTAATTCTTCTGCACAGGTGGAAAGAAGGGGGAATCTAAGGGCATCAAGGCTGCTGCACTCAAGCACGATGTGAGACAGAGTTTCTTCCCTGTCGGCGTCGCAGTAAGGGCAGGAAGGATCGTCAATGACGCCTATCCTGTGGGCAAAACTGTCCGTCCACGTGTGTCCCGTTAGCAGGCCTACCACAATGTGCTCGCTAGGGACGATGTACGCATACCTTTTGTCTAAAAGACTCATTGGAGTAAGGCCAAAGCGGGTGTGGATAGAAGGAGCTAGAGAGAGGAATCTGCTTTCCCATGCTTCACGCGCCCGGCCGTAGATTGCCGATTTTACAAACGACAAAGGAGCGAGTTTGTAACAGCTTGGGTCAGCAGACTCAGCACCCCGCTTTGCGAGTGTGTCCGCAATGTCATTACCCACGTTCCCACTGTGGCCCTTGATCCATTGTATGGTGCATCTGTTCCCATTGCGATTCAATCGCGAAATCAGTAGCAGAGCTCTGTCGATAAGGTAATTACCAGTCTTAGAGTTCAGAACTGACTTCACGACTGAGAGGTTGTCCAGGAAGAATCCTAAAGTTAGATGATTAGGTAAAGTGGTTGCGTTTTCAAGAGCCTTAACCAATCCAAGGGCTTCCGCCTGAAAGACAGAACAATGAGGGGACAGAACATGAGATTCACGTATTTCAGGTGCACAATCGAGACAAGAGAACCTGTACACGCCGGCGCCAACTCCATCTCTGGTTTTGGAACCATCTGTATAGTATGCCACGTGGAAGAAAAGAGCAGGAATATTACTGGGAGCGGAGTAATAGGGGGGGTAGGGGAGAGGATGTGGAAAGGGAGGAGGCTCGAGTGGAATTTCAGCGTCAACCAATCCATACTTTTTAAGGTATAGCTCAGTTTTAGCCAAGATTTCCAGATCGAGAGGAAGGACTCTGGAGAGGGAGATTAGAGCAGCGTTGCTGGTTGATCTGAAAGCTCTACAAGCTCTCACTAGGAAAGGCCTTTGAGCACTCAGTAGAACATTCAAGGAGCGTTGAGAAAGATTAGGAAACCAAACCGCCGAGGCATAGGCAATGGCCGGAACAACCACTTGCAGATACAGAGTTCTCAAGGCGCGGTAACCAAAACCAAAGTTGAGATTAGCGGCTGCGGTCAAACGCGGCAACATGCCGCGGACCTTGGCGCAGACTTCAACTACGTGCTGGTGGAAAGATAGACGTTGATCAAATCTCACTCCCAGCACCTTAATTGAGTCGCACCATTGGATTGGCCGTCCGTGGATAACCAGATCCCGGCGCGGTTCAGGCAGTCTCCCGTGTGGTCTGAGGAGAACCATAGCCTGGCACTTCCCCACGCTGAGTTCCAGTTTATGCAAACTGCACCACCTAGCGATCATATCTATGGTGTGTTGGGCCGCGGGAAGTTGACTAGGTCGGCATCCCGAGACCACCACGACCAGATCATCCGCATAGGCTTGCGGGAAAACATTATTCCTGTAGTCCAGCGTGAGGAGTTCATCAAAGACAATATTCCAAAGGAATGGGCCGAGAACTGAACCCTGGGGACATCCTTTGGAAATTCGTCTCGACACAGTACAACCATTCATAGATAGTCTCACAACACGGTTACATAGAAACGAGTTTATCAGGTGATAAATGTTTCTGGGACAGACGCTTTTGTGCAACGCTCTCAAGATACTGGAGTGGAGCACGTTGTCAAAAGCGCCTTTAACATCAAAAGAAAGAAGAAGACAAGATTTCCTATTTTTAATCGTCCGGGTTATAGTAGATTTTAGATTTAAGAGTGCGGCTGTAGTAGATCTACAAGGCTTAAATCCGAACTGGTTTGGAGGCGCTTTACACATCCTATCGGCCATCCACGACAGCCTAGCAAGAATTAGACGCTCAAGGATCTTGCCCAAACCAGGCAGCATCGTGATTGGACGGTGTGATGAGAGAAAGTCCTCCCCACTTCGCTTGGGGACGAGAACGACGTCCCCCAGCTTCCATGTAGATGGAAAGTGGCCAGTGGTTAAACACATGTTGAAAATACTTAGAAAAAACGTCCGAAAATGTTTAACTAGTTTTACGATAAGAAGAGGTGGCATGCCATCACTACCAGGAGAAGAAGATAAGTTTACCTTATCCGCTGTCAACAACAACTCGTTATCTGTAAACAAAGGGTCGTTATCAGATGACGATGCGATGACTTTGCTTAAATCTTTGTGTTCTAACATGGTATCGGGCGGGACGCGGCCGAAATAGTAATCTAATACGTGATTTAATGTGTCCCGCGGACCTTCAGTGAAGCCGCTACCAACTGGGAGAGCTGAGAGGGGTTTGCGCTTGAAATTTCCCTTGATGAAACTGTAGATTCCACCCCAAGGGCTGATTTCGCAACGCGAGCAGGCTGCCCTCCATGCTTCTTTCTTAGCCAGTCTCCTCGCACGGCGATATCTTGCCTTCAGTCTTTTGTAAAAGACCTCCAGCACACCCTTAACGACACCGCGTGCCTTTATAAAGGCCCGTTGTGCCTTTTGAGTGGCTCTTTTGAGAGGATTCAAATCAGATTTCCACCAAGAGATGGACTTGAGGTATTTATCACTTCTGGGACGGGATGGAATGGTGTTTAGACATGTGTGAAAAATCTCTTCGCCGAGTAAATTAATTACATCGTCGAGGGAGGATGAGTCACGCACATTTTCTAAAAAAAGATTAATATTTTCTATTTTTTTGCTGAAATGTTCAAAAACTCTATCCCAGTCAGCGCGACCAAAGCTGAAGTATATTTGGCTAAATTTGTTTAATTTAAATCTGGTGTTGTCCTGTGAAGAGGGAGCAAAATTGAGGTTAAAGACGAGGCGTTTATGGTCAGACAACTCCTGGTACTCAGGATGCCAATCGGTAACGCTATTTACAAGGCCAGCACTACAGCAAGTGACGTCGATGGAAGAAGAGCGGTTGCCCTCCTCCCACGTCACCGCGCCGTGAGTGTTGAGCACATGCAAATAGTTGGCATCAATAAAGTTTTCAACTAGATCTCTCTTAGGTGAGTGATGCCTGAGGAGCAGAGGTTTATCCGACCACCTAAAAGATTCAACATTTAGATCGCCGCAAAAAATGACCTCGTCATAGTTCAGAGAATTAAGGCTAAAATTTATCTTATCGAGAAGAGGGGAGGGATCACATGATGGCGGAAGGTAAACATTACAAAGAAGAATACTTTTACCACTCAATTCACACATGACAAACACGACATTAACACTGGACAAATGAGACAAATGGACAAATTTAAGGCTAGGATTTACTACAATGACCATAGCTCCCAACCTAGAGTTTGTAATAGGGCCATAGCAAACTCTGTTAGATGGGATTGGCAGCGATGGGATTTTGCCGCGCGCGGCTGGGAGCTCTTGTAAAAGTAGTAAATCTATGTTCTCCTCACGACAATCATTCAATACTGAATACAAACAAGGCTGAGAGCGTCTTATATTGATTTGTAGGCACTTGAAAACAATCATTTGACTATCGACTTATTGAACTGATCCTGGGCATCTCGCATGTCCTTGCACATCATGGAGTTGGCATTGTGCTTGTCACCGCACCTGTGACACTTAAGCGCGCTTTTATTTTCACAGGCAGTGGTAAGATGTGCACCTGCACAATTGGCGCACTTGGGCGCATTGGTGCACTTTTTACCATCAGTGTGCGTTCTGTGAGAGAGGCTACCGCAGATACCACATGGGAAGACGCGTTTCGCCTGGGCGAGCCTGAGGGACAGGAAGTCAACAGTGACGCGGCCGCGTGCAAGGAGAGCTTCCTCGATACCCTTATTGACCTCTATGATAGCGGTGGAAGGCGAACCTTCCTTCCTAATCAATTTAACCAGCTTCAAGCCGCCGCTGTTATTAATTAACTGCGGGGCTATCACAGGGTTTTCCATCAGATCAGACACCAGATCAGATTCAGATTTTTCGACAGGGATGCCGAAAATTGCCAACCTGGGCCTGAATGTCGGGTTTGGTAAGACTTTAAGTCCGTCAATGTTGGCGGTCTTAAATCCGTCCACAAACCGCTTTGATTCTGCAGAATTGGGAAAGTGAAGGACAAGTTTTTTGTCCTTCCCAGTTACCGCCGTCACATCACAACTCTTCAACTGTGGAGTCTTGGCAATTTTGGCTCTGATGGCCTCGAAAGATAAGGTGTCTGAGCCAATTTTTACATGGTTTACACTGTTCTTTAACGTCTGCGCGTAGGTTGAACGCGCTGGCACTGTAGGGTGTACAGTTGTGGGTTGGTTGGACCTAATTTGGATAGCAGAAGTATCAGGTTGGGGGATCATTGTAACGGGGTTAGGAGGAGAGGGAGGCTTGGCCAACCTTTTCCTAAGTTGGATGACCTCATTTTCAACTATTTTTACATTTTTTTGAAGATTCTTAACACTTCAGTTTGTAAAGCGTTAAAAATACGCCTTACATCGTCTTTCACTGAGTCAGATAACCCGGTGCGGGTGGTAGCAGGAAGGTTAGAGGCAGCGATATCCGCTACCTCATGAAAATTTTTGTTGAAAAGAGAATCTATCTCTTCCCAGCAGTCAGAGGATCCAGAATGGGTACAGGAAGGAATGGAAGTAGGGGCCTGGGGGATCTTACCTTGGGCAGTCCTATTAATAGGAGCGGAGACCTCTTCGGCCACGGTCCCAGGACTTGTGGAGGGCTCCAAAGGTGGGAATGGGTCGTCAGCTGATGTGGCCCGCGTCTGCAGGCGAGTGGTGACCATCTTGTATCTTGTCTCTTCGCCAATCGGGGAAGAACAACAATGAGTATTTATAGAGAAAGCGCGACCTCTGGCGGTCGATTTAAACAGAGTATTTATATCTATGAAATAATAATATTTTTTTTAAATAAAATAATACTTTTATATAACATATATATATATATATAGATATAGATTAGAAATCTAATGCTAAGATATCTGAAAATAATATTTAGTGTGTTTTTATATAAAATAATATAAGAATCGTATCTCATATCACAAAATTTTGTTTTTAAATTCTCTATTCTAATCTAAATTAAATAAATTCCTAATGTTCAAACAATGGTTTCTAATATCTAGATTTTATAAACAAACTTATCATTTTTTAATCATTGAAGTGTAATAAGTTTATATTTGAAGTAATTGAATTTATTTAATTTTCGGAAAATTTAATTAAATAAAACAGAGAGAAATATTTTGATATCATTCTGTAACGTAGAACAATATCCTTCTGGCAATATTATTTGTTTACTTCTGGGAGAGTTATTTATTTGTAAATTTTCATTATATTGAATTGAATTCAAGTATTTAATATAAACCCAAGACTAATTTACGCTTATCCAAACAGAATTTGTTAATATAATGAAATCCATTGTTCAATTTGTATAAATATATGTAAGCTGGCGATTTTTAAATTACTTTTTACACTTAACTAACAAGAAAAGCAATTTCTCAGTAACGAATATAATGCGAACCTTTATTAATAAATAAAGGCTTTAGAATTTTGTCATTTGTAGTGATAAGTTTAACAGACTTAATATGATTAAAATTTTACCAAACTAACTCTTATTCAAGATATTGTGTGACCACAAATGATCTATATGAGATATCTTCTATATATATAAAAATGAATTTTTGTATGTTTGTCTGTTGGTTGGTTGGTTTGTATGTCCGGTATACAAATTCGCAGTAGTGCACTAATTCAAACCAAAATTTCAATACATAGGTAAAAAATAACGAGGATGACGATAGGCTATTTTAAAAAATATATAAATCAATTATTAAAACTATATATTCAAATTATTCTAAATAGCTCATCTAGAACGCGGTGGAACTGATGGCGGGGCACGCCCATTGGCCGCCTGCGACACGTGGCTTCCCTGTGCGCGTGCATGCGCCGGGAAGCCACTCGCACGCCGGCAGCCGACGGGAGCAGTCGCTTGCTCGCCGGGAGTCAACGGGCGCGCGCATGCGCCGGGAAGCCACTCGCACGCCGGCAGCCGACGGGAGCAGTCGCTTGCTCGCCGGGAGTCAACGGGCGCCGACAACCCTAGGAAGCAAGGTGTAGACAAGATGAAGATTAAAACGTTTTTAAAATATATTCGCACTCGGGTAAAACCCGGGCGTTGCCCGGGCCATTCGTCTAGTAGATATATAAAAGAGGAATCAACAACATTGAAAATTTTATTTTCTTTCACACGTGAATCACGTGTTTATATATATGAAAAACGTGAAATTCTTTGCTTTTCTCAAATATTGTATTTTCAAAAATAAATATTTTTGGCCCAATATATATGCCTATATTTGAAATATAAATATATATTTATGTATACTCATTTAATTGAGAATATATTCTCAGCATTTAACTGTGCAGTTAGGTATGGGACTCTCTTACTTACCTGAGTACTCGCCTTACTTCCTTGAGTCCCTCCCGCTTCATCTTTACAATCTATTCGAGATAAATATTAAGTTTTTCCTTTCATTTAATTATATGGAGAAATGTATCTCTCTTATCTTTTTCTCTCTAACGCTTTGTTTTAATTGCATTTGCCTACACGTGTTAAGTTAGGCCTACATTTGTTGTTTTCTGTTAACAGCAACTCTTGTCCGTTTAGCAACCCGAAAAATGTAGCTAATTAGGTTTTCTTGATTTATAAAGAAAAGGGTTTCGGCAAATTTTCTTGAAAACATTAAATTGGCTTAGTATATATGTCGTACCACAATAATTAGCAGTCATGGGTCCCAGTGGTTTCAGGCGTCTAGGGCTACTACATAAAGGACGAGGCAGTTTGGATGGCACCTAAGAAAGGCCAGAGACCAACGACACGGATAAGGTCCAAGATGTTCTGATATGAGAGATGTTGGTCGCCCAGCGGTTGGTCGTAAACTCACTCATGACTTGTAGTCGATCCCCGAAAAGGGTCTACGTGATAATTTAGGAAATATACGTTTTGTCCGATGTAATCTCGACGATTCTTACTTGAGTTTTGCTTGGATCGTAGCTGACTCTCTTTTAAACTCTATTGTCTTATGTAAGATTGCATGATCGCCACAATGCTAGCGCGTTGAAGTTTATATATGTGATGATTTAAGACCATGGAATTGTTGTAAATAGTCTAGATATCTACTACCACATGTTCCACCCCATGACTGTATATAACTTCTTATGTACTGCACATAGAAAGCCTCAACTAACATCAATCTGTACCGCGTAAGAATCTAATAAAGTATAGCAACTGCACAGATAGAAGGAATGGAGACTAACAGGAGAAAATTAAGGTTAAAACTAATCAGGCTTAGGACAGAAGTCGAAGCAAGGCCTAGCAAAAGAGGCTTAAAACTAGCCCAACTATAAATAATTTACAAGACAATATTTCCTGGGCAAGACCGGAGGTATCTTGTGACCGCGGAAACCATAAAAGTCGAGTAACGCCCCGTATTTCCGGAACAAGACCGGACGTATCTTCCGTCAAAGGCAGTAGCAAAGACCAATCAGAAGACATCACCTAAATAGGTCAACCAATAGAAAAAGGCCATGTGACACCTTTCGACCAATGGGAAAGAAGACAGGTCTTGGTGTTAAATCGAGAAGCAAGAATAGTTAGTCTACGCTTGGCTCTCAACAAGGTAACACTTGCTCTAAAGATCTCTCTCTCCGCTCATCCCCATTCCTTCTTGACGTCAGACGCTTCTTAATGGAATCTCTGTTTGTTTATTTCACCTTTGGCCCAGCTGTGTCGCCTTCCACCACGACTGCACGGTAGAGTTGACATCGAGGTTCGTCTAGCATCAGGTAACACTGGTCCCAGAGGTCCCAAGATATCACATATGCATTTGGAACTTTAAACTTATTATAATTTTGGTGAATATTCATAATCTGATTGATGACGCAAGCCATTTTTAAAGTTCAGGTACACGGCCTGAAGATGTGTTTTCCTAATAACATGATAAAATAAAGTCAATACTTCACTTGCTCTATAGTTTAAATGAATGCCTTCTTTGTAAAGGAACATGGGACGATTTAAAAAAATATATATATATATATATATATTTATTCCTAACGCTTACATACAGATTACATTGACTTTCCATCTAGATGCACGAAAAAGTAACAATATAAGTATATTCAATTAATAGGCAATCCCATAATATTATGTTCAAATCATTAAGCTTGAGGGATAAGTAGACTTATGAAAGAGACTTATCCCTCAAGCTTAATGATTTGAACATAAGTATATTCAACAAATCGTTTAAAATTGAATCAGTTTCCAATCAACCACGTAAAAAATGTGTAAGAGTGGTTATCTGAATATCAAAACGCAATATTTTTATATATTGAAGGGTAATTAATTGACTCAACACTTATCAATAATATAAGATAAATATTTTATAAAGAGTCTTCAGAGATAAAATCTCAAAAGGAAGGATCAATTTAATTTACAAAAACAGAGAGGCAACTTCTGGATATTTCTGAATCATCAAGACCACAGAATATTTAACATAAATAATTCAATGATACATAAATTGAATATTACACTATTATAATTGTGCATTATATAGTATATATCGATTTTGAACAAATGAATGTATTTAAGTCTAATGTCAAATAGAGGGATAATACGAAGGCACTTAGAATACGTATTTGTCCAACGATGTGAATTACTACCAATCAACTGATAAAGCACTAACTATCATATTGCCATAACCAAAAATGTACGTAGCCTGTAACTGTAAATAATACATCGGCAGCTTGGCGAGTGTTATGTACCTAAGCCCCGATAGGTGGCGCGCGCTAGGCGCGAAGTTTGTAAACAATAGCCCCTATCTTGGGAACGTAGCCGATACATTACCTTCTTAATTTATAATTGTTTTTATCTATTTAACTTAGTTTATCTCTTTCTTTTTCATTCCTCAAACTATTTAACTATTTAAAGTCATCTAATAAATTATTATTTTATTCTACCCAAACGTGTCACCTTCATTACTGTGACAATATTATTCAGAGAAACGACACACAATATCTCCTCAGTTATATCAGTAAACATCAAAGAGATCTAAAGGAACGGCAAATTGGAACTATTGCCGTGGTTCTGATGATAGGAGCCAAGAAATTCGAAAAAGGATATTCCTTATTTCGATTGGGCAAAGGTTTAGTTTTTTATTGGGACGTCTTTGTTGGATCTTAGAATGATGTGATTCAGAAGCAGTCACTCGGAAATCAAACTGGAATGTATTTTTATTTGATATAAATTTATGTGATTTTTAAAAGAATTTATAACCATTGAACCTATTAGGTATTTAATATTATATGTATAGTGTTAAAATATGTAAATAACAATGAGAATTTGCATAGGTGTTTATCTAGTTAGTGTGTTACTCCCGTTGAAGGGCTGATATGTCCGAAATATTGAGAAATAAAATTGTACAAGAAACTTAGCCCTGGATAATTTATTGATTTTATTAAACTATGAAGTATTTTTGTTCTTAAGTATCACACCTTGCACGTGAATGTGATTTCATTTATTGATGATTATAAGAATTTCTCTTTTTATAAAGTTTGGTTATATGACTTGTAACATATTATTCAGGGAAAAAAATCTAACTTCGTACAGTTGGTTTTCTTAATTTATTTAGATATCCTAAACTCTAAAGAGCGACCTGATTAGTATTCTACTCCCTGAGCGATTACATTGGTAATAATAAATGGCATTCTGATACAAATTCTAACATATCGACTAAAACGATTTAGTGACCCATTGTCGGTCTTCGCAAGATACAAATTTCAAAAGGATATTAAAAAGCTCGATAATGAAATTTTAAAATCATTTTATGTCTTTCTGAATCTTTGAATTTGAAAATTTGCTAAGCTTACGTACACCTATGTACACACTATATACACCTATTACACACTATATACACCTATGTACACGCTATGCATACCTGTGTACACCTATTACACACTATATACATCTATTACACACTATATACACCTATTACACACTATATACACCTATTACACACTATATACACCTATTACACACTATATACACCTATTACACACTATATACACCTATTACACACTATATACACCTGTGTACACACTATATACACCTATTACACACTATATACACCTATTACACACTATATACACCTATTACACACTATATACACCTATTACACACTATATACACCTATTACACACTATATACACCTGTGTACACACTATAAACACCTATTACACACTATATACACCTATTACACACTATATACACCTATTACACACTATATACACCTATTACACACTATATACACCTATTACACACTATATACACCTATTACACACTATATACACCTGTGTACACACTATATACACCTATTACACACTATATACACCTGTGTACACACTATATACACCTATTACACACTATATACACCTGTGTACACACTATATACACCTATTACACACTATATACACCTATTACACACTATATACACATGTGTACACACTATATACACCTATTACACACTATATACACCTGTGTACACACTATATACACCTATTACACACTATATACACCTGTGTACACACTATATACACCTATTACACACTATATACACCTATTACACACTATATACACTGTGTACACACTATATACACCTATTACACACTATATACACCTGTGTACACACTATATACACCTATTACACACTATATACACCTATTACACACTATATACACATGTGTACACACTATATACACCTATTACACACTATATACACCTATTACACACTATATACACCTGTGTACACACTATATACACCTGTGTACACACTATATGCACCTATTACACACTATATACACCTATTACACACTATATACACCTGTGTACACACTATATACACCTATTACACACTATATACACCTATTACACACTATATACACCTATTACACACTATATACACCTGTGTACACACTATATACACCTATTACACACTATATACACCTGTGTACACACTATATACACCTATTACACACTATATACACCTGTGTACACACTATATACACCTATTACACACTATATACACCTATTACACACTATATGCACCTATTACACACTATATACACCTGTGTACACACTATATACACCTATTACACACTATATACACCTATTACACACTATATACACCTATTACACACTATATACACCTGTGTACACACTATATACACCTATTACACACTATATACACCTATTACACACTATATACACCTATTACACACTATATACACCTGTGTACACACTATATACACCTATTACACACTATATACACCTGTGTACACACTATATACACCTATTACACACTATATACACCTATTACACACTATATACAACTATTACACACTATATACACCTATTACACACTATATACACATGTGTACACACTATATACACCTATTACACACTATATACACCTATTACACACTATATACACCTGTGTACACACTATATACACCTATTACACACTATATACACCTATTACACACTATATACACCTGTGTACACACTATATACACCTATTACACACTATATACACCTGTGTACACACTATATACACCTATTACACACTATATACACCTATACACACTATATACACCTGTGTACACACTATATACACCTATTACACACTATATACACCTATTACACACTATATACACCTATTACACACTATATACACCTATTACACACTATATACACCTGTGTACACACTATATACACCTATTACACACTATATACACCTATTACACACTATATACACCTGTGTACACACTATATACACCTATTACACACTATATACACCTGTGTACACACTATATACACCTATTACACACTATATACACCTATTACACACTATATACACCTGTGTACACACTATATACACCTATTACACACTATATACACCTGTGTACACACTATATACACCTATTACACACTATATACACCTATTACACACTATATACACCTATTACACACTATATACACCTATGTACACGCTATGTATACCTGTGTACACACTATATACACCTATTACACACTATATACACCTGTGTACACCCTATATACACCTCTTACACACTATATACACCTATTACACACTATATACACCTATTACACACTATATACACCTATTACACACTATATACACCTGTGTACACACTATATACACCTGTGTACACACTATATACACCTATTACACACTATATACACCTGTGTACACACTATATACACCTATTACACACTATATACACCTATTACACACTATATACACCTGTGTACACACTATATACACCTATTACACACTATATACACCTATTACACACTATATACACCTATTACACACTATATACACCTGTGTACACACTATATACACCTATTACACACTATATACACCTGTGTACACACTATAAACACCTATTACACACTATATACACCTATTACACACTATATACACCTGTGTACACACTATATACACCTATTACACACTATATACACCTGTGTACACACTATAAACACCTATTACACACTATATACACCTGTGTACACACTATAAACACCTATTACACACTATATACACCTAATGGGTTGTAAAGAAAGTTCGTTCGGTGTTTGTATCCCTTTGTTCCATAACGGGTTTTGTTGTTATACGGTAAAGTGTTTATATTCTTCAAATAGTACTTGTTCTGCTCTACAAACATTTATTATTTGTTTTTTGAAAAACGTAATATTTTGTTCACATTCTACGTATAGACCAATGAACACACTAATGGGGTTTATATACGAGCTTTCAAACTACACGTCGTGCTACAATACTCTCAATTGAGCGCTCTATCTAATAAGCAAACATTTTTTAATACTAAAAACTGACATATTTATATCTTAACCGACCTTACACAAACGAGCACCTCGAAGAGCAACAAGATGTGTTTATTCAGCGGTCTCTCACATTATACAAATGTATATATCATTGTCACACCGTTACTTTGGCTAAGAGTAGAGGTGCTCTACAAACGAGGAAATATCAAAAATTGTTATCGTTGTTCATTATTCTGGAATTTCTGATCGAAATTGCTTTCATTTGTTTCATCTTAAGGTTATATAGCCAGACTAGAGCCGTTTTTTAGATAGGTAGCCCATTCATTTTCTATCTCAAATAAATATACGCATTGCTACCTCTCATGTAGCAATATTAATTAAATATTTTCAATAATATATCTCAGTATAAAATTTCTTCCCCATTATTTATATTTCAGTAAAATCAATTAAGTATCCAGGTCTAAGTTTCTTGTATAATTTTATTCCTCACGCTCGGACGCATAAGCCCTTTGACGAAAGTATCGCACAAACTCGAGTTAGTGTGTTTCCCCGTCAAAGGACTGATAATTCCGAAAGCTTGAGAAATGAAAAAAAAAATGTATTTGTACAAAAAAATAGCCTTGAATGATTTGATCCAAAGATAATCCGAAGAAGCCTATATATAAATAGAATGGATTCAACTGGCTAATCTCTGAGAACTGTTGCGTGAGACATAAACAGCATTTAGATATATTTGTAATTTCTGTTGAATATAATTCCTATATATCGCAAATACGTACTACGAAGTTTCTAATATGATGTATTGTTTATTACAACTGCATTTGAATAAGATGGAAATTTTGCCGGGAGCCTATTGATCTAAAAAGACAAAGGGTCACCTCTCTCCCGTCAAAATAAACGTTAAAGCTAGACGTCATCTATGAGACGTTCCTTTCTGATTTTTAAAATCTTGAATGTTTTCAAATGAAAATTTCCCATTGTAATTAATTCTACAGAACGGAGAGTAATACATATCAGAGAGAGAAAAACTATTTTCTGAATATATTTAATGATAATTAGTATAATAAAGCTATGATGTACTAGAGCGCCATCTGTTATCAAATTATAAAACTATTTTAGAGGCGTAATATTCTTTTTAAATTGTTTTATTTTAAAAAGAATATTACGCCTCTAAAATAGTTTTATAATATAATAAAGCTATATTTAAATCATACTATTATATTAAAAAATTATACATATCTTTATATAAAACTAGCGGATGTACCCGGCTTCGCCCAGGTTTTTCTCGAGGGAATGTTTGTAGTCTAGTAATAAGAAAATATACTACACCTAAAAACTATCAGAGAAAAGAGAAACCACGGAAGGTGAACAAAAAATGCTTACAATGGATGTTATGTTTACGATATCAAGTTAAATAAAAACAAAGATAAAATTTGCATATGTTGGTCAATATAAATTTGTATATTTGTTAGGCGAAATTAGAAACATGATAAAACAATTAAATATTTAAAAACAAATGTAGAAATAAAAGTTGAAGTATAATAAACAATGTTAAAGATTAGTTTTAATTATTAATCAAGATTGTGTGTGAATATGTGAGAAAGATGTAATATCGTTGTTGTTTTCTTGGCCGACTGTTTTACATATGGTGTTATCTTAAAATTGCTTGTTTTGAATATTTTTTAGATTGAGATTATTAGCTAGTATGTAAAAAATTAACTCTGTTGAAATTTAATTTTGTATTTATATATAAATAAAATTAACTCTGTTGATTTTTTTGTATTTAATCGATAACAGCGAAGTTACGCATGTTAATGTTAGGAAATATATTTTGATGTTAAGCAAAACCTGCTCCATCCCGTTTTACATAAATGTTGAAAATTTGGTTGAAATTGATGCATTGTAACGAAAGTTTTTAGTGATGTCCACTTATGAAATTTCCATTTTATTAATATAGATTCTCAATTATAATTTGCCTGTTTTCGCGTGCCTGCCTATATATTATCATATATTTAAAAATAATTCTAGAGAAAATATATACTTAGCAAATATTTATAATCGCTATAACACCGCTAATTTGGATATTTGAAAAAGGCGAAATTAATAGATGAATATTTAAAATTAATAATAAAAACTATTTTCTAACTATTTAAACTAAATGACTTTTTACAGTTTTATTTAATGTAATAAATATAAATATTCGATGAAGGGATATCATAGGTTTAAATATTCAGAAATTGGGAAACCATTAGCCGATACAATTCCGTGGAGAATTCAGTTGGAGGATTAAGGCTTATATAACGAATGTTTGGGAAAATCCGAAAACAGATTTGTACTCCTGTCGTACGTCTTGTTATTTGAAATCTCAGGTAAATTAGGCCTTTGCCCTGTTAAAGTACGAGAGACAAATTGAATGAAATTCAACGGCAATAAATATTTCGAATCATTACAAACGATAATGTCTTTGAATAAAGAAGTGTTCACATTTGTATAAATTTTACAAAGCTATTATCTTTTGCGTCCAGGAAAAACATACATGATGAACCATTTTATAGAGAAATAAGAATTCCAAATCCAATATATAGCATCTTGGCCTATATAAACTATTTTTTGATAGAAAATCTCTTGAAAGGAATCAGGAAGGAAGACGAAAATTCTAAGGATTGCAAATATTAAACGTCTTGGGAGGTGAGATATGCAAATTATTAGAATTTCAGCGCAAACGCACATCACGCGCGCCTGTGGCTCCACTTCAAAGTACTTTTTAAGGCTTGGAGATTTCGACGATTTCAAGTTCGGCAATTGTGTTTTTCTTGTGTTTTTTTTTAACGATCAATTATGTTCCGTAGAAAACAGCGATAAACCTTTGATCAAGTATCCAAGTTCGAGAGAAGAAGGATAGTGGACTACCGAGATTGTGGATTATCTTTCAGGGAAATCGGTAGTCGTGTTGAACGAAACCAAACACTGTAATACGGATATGTGATCGCTGGATGCAGGAAGGTACGACGGACCGACGTGTTCGATCGCAGCCACCTCAGTGCACCATTTCACGTGCTGACAGGCAAATTGTGCGCATGGCATTGACGTGTCTGTAACCCATCATCCAGTGTCTGCGCGTACCATTCGACGCCGTTTACAGCAAAGTGGTCTGTCCGCAAGACGTACATTGCTTCGTCTACCCTTGATGCAGAACCACAGACGTCTCCGCCGCCGTTGGTGCGATGAAAGAAGGATGTGGACGGCAGAATGGAATGAAATTGTTTTTACTGACGAGTCACGCTTCTGTCTGCAACAACAGGATGTTCGGATTCGAGTCTGGAGACACCGTGGAGAGAGAATGCTGAACAACTGGTGGTGCACCGGGTATTATACTATGGGGCGGTATTGGATATCACTCTCGCACTCCACTAGTACGCATTGCCGGTACTTTAAACAGCCAACGCTACATCTCCGAGGTGTTGAAGCCAGTTTTCTTTCCTTACCTTCAGGGCTTGCCCACAGCTATATTTCAACAGGATAACGCGCGACCACCTGTGGCACGCATTTTACAAAGGTTCTTCGTCAATCGCCAGATTGAATTGCTGGCCGGCTCGCTCTCCGGAACTTTTGCCGATAGAAAACATTCGGTCCATGGTTGTTCAACGATTGACCCAGATTACATACCCAGCTGCCACACCAGATCAACTTTGGAAACCTGTTGAAGCTTCTTGGTCTTCTGTACCCCAAGAACACATCCAAAGTCTCTTTGAAACCAATGCCGAGGCGTGTGACAGCGGTGATCTCCAACAATGGCGGCTACTCTGGCTAAAGATTCTGGCAGGAACTACACTTCGAAGAGTCTATAAATTTAACCATTTGATACTTGGTCAACTATCTATCTACAATATAAATTTTGTTGTGATATCTCTTGTCTTTCTTGGTGTTGCAAATTTAGGTGGCCAGCAGTGTATTTTGGCCAAACCAGGCTAACGTCTAATACGTCAAAATCGTCTCTAAACATTTTGAGGCTGTAAACATCGCTTATGTGGCCAGGACTCTTTAGGAATGCAAATAACTTCCCAGAATTTCACTGCATCGAAAACTTTGGTCTTTCTTCAATCGCTGGTGTACTAATTGAGGTGGAAGGCCATGAACACCGATCTGCCTTTTGTCTGGATATTACATTGCTTGCGCAAAATGGATTATTCCTTCGTACCAAAGCTAGCGATGAATAGTGATTTGTTAAGATAAATAAAAAAATAAATTATTCAATTTTTCTAAAATATTAGACACTTCGGCCAGATAGAAGTTTTATCTGGACGAAGTATCTATTACTTTAGAAATAAGAATGTCGGCCAGGCAACCATTATCTTAAAAATATCCAGTAGTTGTTAGTTTAGAAAAAAAATGTTAAAACGGAAATCCGAAAAAAAAAATTGAATCGATATTATTTTCCGAACGCCAGTTAATGTGATAAAGCGGGTTGCGTGGAGGGTTCAAATCCCAAACAATCAATGGACGAGGAAGGAATTCAATTTATTAGATCGTGCAGTGGGAAGAAGAGACGCAACAAGAATACAATTTATTGCTATTTTACTCTACAACCGCCCTTCCTATATTTATTCCTTCTTAGCTGTGAACCTCTAGTGCTATACAGGGGTAGGTGGGGTAGATGAAGTACCAACCGACCATCACTGACACCTGACCTAAGCACATTGGGATTTTTTACCGATAAAAAAAAATTGCTTCAATGATCCTCGATTCTACTAAAACTTCCACCCGACCAGTCAGTGCAAGTAACCAAACAGAGCTGTAGTACATTGTAAGTGAAAATGTTAAACTTATTTCTACATGTGGAAACCTGTGATGCCCTTAGAGTAAGAATGTTCATTTGGTATAGTAAAATAAGAGTGAATTTCCACAATAGGAGATATATGCCTGAATATCAATAGCTTCAAAAACGTCCTCAATTTTTAAAAGAATCTTATTCTTGCTGAGTGAATTTGTTGTAGGTAAAATGTAATTATCTGAACTATCCGGTTCTGGTGAATATATAGGATCCTAATAAAAGCATAAACTTCACAATGTGCTCTCTCACTCTCCTTTAATATAATTAATGCTTCTAAGAAAGAATAAAAGATAACGAAAAAACGAGATTCTTTATTAAAGCTATATAAACTCGGCAAGCTTAATATAATAATATAATAACGTCCTTCAACAGGCTTGGGTTGGCCAAATATCTTTGGAACAAGCTAAACCAACGTTCAGTTTATTTTTGTTACACTAAATGGCGCTCTGCCATCTAAAATGCTCATGTAAGGGGTCAGAAATGCCAATTTTGTTTTTAATATGTATATATGTAATATCTTTACATATCGAAAAATATATCTTGTTGAAATATTTGGATAAAGATAATCTGCGTTGGGAGTATAAGGAGAGAAAAATAAAGTTAGCTAGTAAGATCAAACTCCTTGTCGACCACATGTCCGGCCTTCTAATAAAAAAAAAAAGCATTTTGAGGAACGCCTCGTTAGTTTACTGAGAATAGTTTCAAATCACGGGATTCGATTATTAGGGGCAGTTCGCTCTGAGATGGTCTCCACTTCAGTTGTGTTCCAAGGGTGGTCTTTCCTTCTCGATCCACTCCTCAGGGTTTTAGCTCCTGAATCCTGCCTCCTGTGTGCGTCCTTATCACTTGCCACTCTCACGACTGCTTCGCAAATCATTACAGGACTACTTCCTCTAGCCGCCAGGAAGAACAATGAAAGCTGGAGTAAAATTCCTTTGGAGGTAGACTCGCAAGGCCAAGATGCGAGAAAACCCATCCCGACCACAGTGAAAAAATGTACAGCCCCCCTGGGGCAATCTTTTCTACCAACGCCGCCTCTCTCCATCAATATCACACGAGCGGACCAAGCCGCTCACCTCCTGCGGGCTCGTCTACCAGCAATGCCACCTCAACCTTGTTCCACTTAGGGACTTCCCAACCTGAAGCAATAACCAATCTCCGACCGCGATTCCATCCAAATTTTTGACACTACCAAAATTCCCAGCTTCACAGTCCAGAAAAAAAGTCCAGAAAATTGTGATTGTTCAAACTTTAATTTTATTCAGCACGCTCACACATTTGTGATTCAAATTATTAGTTAGCCTATTAAAAGCCCTTTTTTGTTAAAATCATGATCACAATTTATGGCTAAATATTACATCGAAGGTTACTTTAATTATACTAAAATTGTATTATATACTATATAATATTTTGTAACATAAGTTAAAAAAATAATATATAGATAAAATAAAAATATATGCTAAAAATCAAGTAAATTATAGAAATCGAAATAAAATCTCATAGACGAAAAGGCAATAAAAATAATTTTACTTATTCTAAATATATATTCGTATAAGAAAGTGGGTAAAAAGGTGAGTAGGAATTTCTGCTTGCTTTTATATTTGAAAAACATTTCGATTTGTACTTATATAGTGCAGTAATTCCATTTGGTTACTTACATTCATCAGTAAAGCTGGACATGCGCACGAAACGAGAAATTTCATAGAAGCATTTTATAAAAAAAAAAAAGTGTTCAATGAGAGATTCTATCCCAGGTCGCAGTTGTCTATATCGACTCTCTATACCATCAGGCCACTAGTTAGGCAACTATAAAAATATAATATTAAGATATATATAATGTCAGGCGCGGGTTTTATCCTTCTCCCCAGGGGACAAATGGCCCTACAGATTAGACGAAGAAGGATGAGATGCCTCTTTTTCCTAGACAATATATCGATAGACAGGCCTTCTGGGACAATCGCCCATTTTCTGAATGACGGCCAGATTTTCTTCTATGTTTCCCAACCTTTTTTACTGTATCGATGGGATAATAGGTACACCTCAACATTGATTTTTAAAACGGCCTCCGGATAAACGTATATACTAATTCTAGTTAAATATAAAATTTATTTGATATATATTGCTTGAAATCCATTTATCCAATTCTTCGACTGTGTGAAAGATTAAATGTAAAGTGAAAATTCAGAGTTAGACTTTGAGAGTTTTAATGAATAGAATAAACACCGGTGTGTGGGTGTGTGTCTTTACAGAAATCATATAAATCCGCAACTCTATTTTTACTCACCTGATAAAGGAAAGGCAAGCCCTTCTTCACCTAAATAAAAGTTTTAGTTGGCTAAGGAAGGGCTTGCCCGAAAGCTTCTTTTATTCAAATAAAGAAAAGGAATTGCGGTGTTTTATGATTTTTTTATTTTGTTGAAATCCGGATTCCTGTAATAATGGACCAGTGTCATTATTTTAATAGTAATAATTTTTAGCTGTAAATTATTCCAACTAATTATATATCTGTTTTCTTATAATTTGAGAATATTCTATGCAATAAGAAGATATAATATGAGAACATCTCTTTCTATCTCTTGGGTTTTATAATCAAATTTATCTTGGAAAAAAATTCTAGAAATTTTGAACATTTTAAATTATATTATAATATATAGATAGACTTATTCTGTAATTATTTTGTGAAGAAAATGAACATATAAAATAAATTTAAAAATATATATTTAAAAGTTATATCTACGTACATTATACTGTGATGAATTAAATTGAAAAATGTGGAAAACACGACTTAATAATGGTGAGCTCTGCCAACTCTAAAACTCAAGACTGCTCTACTATTTTATTGAACTGATTTTCTTATATATTTTATGAGAAATGGGTATTTAATAGAATTATAGTTTTAGGCTTTATAGGCTAAATATATATTTAAATTAAATATTCAACTGGAGACTAAACCTCCAAATTCGCTAGAAGAATTTTTAACTAATTAGCCATTCCATTATTTAAAAAAAATTGTCCTTGCTGTGTATATAAGGTTTGTAGATTTTCTTTTATTATCCCATTGTATAATTATACAAGGTCTTGTAGACTAAATTCATTGATCAAATTCACAATATTGGTAGGGTTGGAATACAGGTCCTGTCTTAAGGCTCCCATGCATTCCAAGAGTTGGTCTGGTGAGGCCTCTTAGATCCTGCAAATGGTGCATTGTAGGAAGGTAATCCTGGAAGAGGAGAGGTCTTGTATGGCCAGTTTTTAGCCTGGGGATATAGGTTGCTTCTTGTCGGTTTATCCCACATTCTAGAATAGCTCCAGGCTTTTGGTTCAGATACCAATGATGGGATATTGACTCCTTTCGTTTGGATGTTTCTTTTTTGTGTGCGTTTGAAAAGGTTGAAATCAAGGTCTAAGTTAGGTATTGCTGCTGATTTTGCAATTGAATCTGCTGTGTCATTGTCTTTCAGTGCTATGTGGGATGGGATGGAAGGTGGTTTGTGGATATAACAGACTATAATGTGTGATTATTTGACCTCTCAGGATTCTATAACAGGTTTGCGTCTGATCAATATCCAAACGTCTATTCTATTGGTACAATATTCATTATATTTTAAATATTACTAATGTTATTTTTTGAGGGAGGAATAAACATATTTTTACCAAATTGAAAATAACTATAAGGGTTCTATCTTAGGTATAAATACAATATTTTTATTATATAATCTGTTTTGAAAAGGAATGCTATCAATAGTATACTTTTATGGTCAGACATACTTTAGCGCTGTTTAGTCACACCTGTCTAGTCCGTCTGAAAATAAATAGGTCCTGCACATCAGTATTGAATACTTACAGCCGTTGCATCAGTTTAATTTACCACAAAGCTACACACAACACTCATATTCTCCATTCTACTTACATAGTCAGAATTCATGATTTTAAGGAAATATAGTTTAATCGGTTTACTGAGGAAGCGGTTGTATAAATTTTATTTGAATTTTTGGATTCAATTACCATTCTCCTAACTTTCGGAACGATTCAGGAGGAGACCAAGAAATAGCTTTGTTTCCAAAAGACAATTTCGGCATCTTGAAGAGTTTCTCAAGATCTTTACTAAATACTCCAAACTTTTCTATTATTCAACCATTATTATATAGTTGTATTCAAATATAAAGTAGGTATATCCTGACCAAAAGTACATGAGCTTTTTAGATGGCAGAGCGCCATCTAGTGGAACAGAAATCAACTAAACATTGATTTTAGCTGTTCCCTGATATTTGGCCAACCCAATATCTTGATAAATCAAGAAAAACCAACCACGAACGCGTTTCGCGCTGTTGGCGTTCGTCAGCGTGGAGCAGGCTGCACCACTGCGACCAAAAATATTTTTGGTCCCAGAGGCTTCTTTAGAAACCAAGAAAAGGGTATTTAAGGCCAAACTTGCGTAAATACGCTCAAGGCATGAAATAAAAATTCCATTTTTTTTCATAGTTGTATTCGAAACTCATATTTTAAAATCTCCCAGTGTAATACATAGGTTTAACCAGTTAAAGTTTGAATGAAAATATTCTACAAAATATGAAAAATAAAACCATTATAAGAATGAAAATTTATTTTTCAAATAAAACAAACCTACTACACAACTGAAGCGATGAGAAAATATTAGAAAGGCCTGGCTTAGCATTGTTGAACACCAAAGCCCTGCCAATATCTTTTCATCGCAGTGTAAGGACAGAAGTTCATTTTACTTGAGAAAAGACAAATTCACACGTCATATTTTCATTTCTTGTAAATACATTCATGGACAAAACTTGAGAAAGTTTCATATTTTGGGTCTAAACCACTCCTTATTTGCTTATATAACGTCGAATTCCGCATATATGTAAATTCGAACGTTCTTTCTTGAAATATAATTAAAATTTGTTGAAAAGTAAAATATATATATTATATTAATTTTAAAAAATGTTTCTTCTACTATATAAACTGATTGTTGTTCTTCCCCGGCTGGCCGACCCAAAGTTTTTGTAATTATGTAAATAATCTTTTGTTTTATTTATTTATACGCCTTAAGACAGGCATTACTTTTATCAAATTGTTTTATATATATTCCATGGGTTCACAATTAAAGCAATATCTGAT
>CP092879.1:23461371-23473210 GCA_030710605.1 Cordylochernes scorpioides | reverse complement strand
CAAGACCATTTTAATATTATTCTTTCAAGAAATTTAGCCAACTCCACCACCATTACCATAATCCTCAACATGATCAAATATCAAGCAGAAACTCGCTCAACTTTTCTTTTATTAAAATATAATATATATACATGATAAAAGGTACAACCTTCGTTTATGTTTTGTTCATAAGTGTATGGCGCGTTATTGCCTTATATTCTACCGATTATTGGATATAATAGAAATAGTTTTGAAAATAGAGCAATCCATAATTAGATCCTCAATTAAAAAGCTATATATTGGATCAATATATAATTTATTTACCAATATTTCAGTTGGCTGAACGCCAACCTTTTTCAAGGTATTATAACTGAGGTTGTTGTTGACCCTAAATATGGTGTAATACTTTGAAAAGGGTTGGATTTCAGCCAAATGAAATATTGGTAAATAAATTATATTTTGATACAATATATGCTTTTTTTTTAATGAAGATAAGAAACAGTGTAAGAAAGAGAGTATGAATATGGAAACGACTAGGCGTGATGAAAACTTTAAAGAATATAGCTTGAAATGATGTGTCGGAAATAAAATTATTTCTTTCAAAGTTTACTCTGGCAAACACCTTTGTTGACTATTCGAGGATAAAATAAAGTTCAGTTTACCAACATTACGGTGTTCTTAATAGAAATATGATAAGTCTAACATTTTCACCCGAGTAAATTGAACTGATTTTAATATTAATTTTACGCCTCTAAATCTTGAAGAGAGAAATCTTTGTATTTACAAAATCTATTTATATATTTAAAAAGAGCGTCGTCTTGGAATAAGTATATTTATAGAATTTTTCTACAGAAAATTCAATAGTTTTGAATATTATTTGAATCCTGTATTTGGTTATAACTTTGTTATTTTTGTTCGTTAAAATGTTAAAGGGTAATTTCATTTCCTGTAAAAAGAGAGTGAATATTATTATAAATTTCTATCTTTATTTTAAAATATATTATTTATCGTTTTTGAAATAATAGAAGCAATGGAATGATTTCATGGAATAGTCACGCTATATTAAATATAGAAATAAATATAAAGTATCCATTATTTTCCAATAAATCTAAAACTTTACCTATCAAGGATATATAGACAAAACAACTATGCACCATATTGGCGTCAAAGTCACAACCTCAGCTTTGGCAAATTGGATATTTCCACGTAGAGTCCATGGTAGGAGCTATGGTCCTCGTTTATCCAGGGCGGAATTTGTGACTATTGGGAGAGATGTCTTCATTTTCAAGATAAATTTTTTTCATACTAAAAAAAATCCATTAATATTTTTACCATATAGTTAATTTTCAAATTTCAAATATTGGATAAAAACGTATTTTGATATACAAGTTGATACAATATGTCTTTATTTGAATATTCTTTTATGATATTCACAGATATGGATTATTATTATCCTACAACGACAGTTTCCAGTGACCATGGAAAAAACCATTCACCTGCGCTTATGTAGTCTGAGGCTATGACTCACATATTCTACAGAAATCTCATGGTTATATTTTTCAAATAATTCCGTAAAAATTACAATCATGATGCCAGAAAGAAATTTGATGGAATTTTGAATATATTAAAGATTTGAAATTAATTGGTATTTTATTTTCGATCTTTTAAATAGATGGATGCTTATTGCTCAATCAGCGTTCGGAGGAGATTAGTAAAGTCACCGAAAGTCGTTGTCCATTTAAATGATGCTTCTAGAATGCCAGTCCGAGATCGCAAAAATATGGGGATGAGGAGATAGCGTTTTCAACAGAAATCTCAAACATTGCTTCAATCAATGGGGTTTTTGAAAGAGAGATATTTTATAACATAATACCAGCGATGTTCTACACAAGACAGAATATTTGTAAGACAATGCCAAAATTGTTTTGAATTTAATCCGAACCACAAAACAAAAGACTTCCAAAACATTAAAATATGTAAAATATGCGGTGTACAGGGTAGCCACAACTGTACTGAAGCACCAAATTGTCACAATTGCTCTAAGCACCCCAAATTTAAAAACCTTTCTAGAAACCATAAATCAAATTCAAGTGAATGCCTGATTTACAAATCACAAATAGACTGAATTATCCAAAGGACACAATATTCACAAATATACGAGGGAAATGATGTATCAAATACAATTTGAAGCTCAATCTTATATAGATTAATATCCTATATGATTGAAAATGTGAGATGTATTCAACAAAATGTAAGGAAAATATTTACTGCGATAAGGGAGCTACAGGCCAACACTAGAGATGACCCACCTGACATTCTTTTGATTAAAGAACCATATGTTTTACATAAACTACTAAATTCCATTCGAACGCTTTTATTTAGTAATAAACTCTTTTCAGTATATATTTTTTAACTGAATAATTCTCTAATATCTAGCATATTTTCATTATGAAATATTCCTTAAAACCTTTTTTTATTCTGTAAATTGCTTTTCTCCACAATAAACACAATACTTTACAATTTTATTTCATTTAACTAAATTTGCTTACCAACCCTTTGTACATATATCAATTGTGTTGATATATATTCAAGGTGGGATCAATAAATAAGGTGAATTATAATTTATTTGAAAAAAGAAGCCCAATTAGGGCTTGATTTATTCAAAATAATCACTTTGGCTTTCTATACATCGTCTCCATCGTTCTGGCAACTTGTAAATACCCTCTTTATAGGCACTCTTAGGAAGCGCGTGATAAAAATCTTGCACCACTTTCTGGACATCTTCATCCGAGTCAAATCGCTTTCCCTAAATAAAGTAGTCCAAAAAGGAAATAGTCAGAGGGGGCTAGGTCTGGACTATATGCAGGATGTTCTAAAACTTCAAAACCTAATTTAATGATTGTAGATACAGTTTTACATGATGTATGCGGCCTTGAATTATCATGAAGGAAGAGAACATCTTTACTAAGCTTCCCTCTTCTTTTGTTTCTTATACCGGGCTTTAGCTTATTTACAAGAATGTCACAATAAAGGTCGCTGTTCATACGTTGCCTTGGTCCATCAACATCCCAAAAAATTGTAAACAAAACTTTACCGGCCGAACGTTGAGACCTGAGGAACATGTAATTCGTCCATTTTTGAACTCGTTAACCCATTTATAAATGTTTTTTTTTTTTTTTAGACAAACAAGACTCACCATAGATATTTTTCATTCTTTGGCATATTTGAGATGTTTGAATACCTTCTGCATTCAAGAAACGAATAACTGCACGTTGTTCAAGCGTGGTGCAATCCTTCAAGGGAGCTTCCATTTTAGTTTATTTATAAGTCTCGCGCCGCGCGTGGGAAAAAAAGAACAGAACACCATAAATAGTCTCTCGATGTTATCCATTAATATTCTGTGCTTTAAATTATTTTGCTTTTTTAATTTTTAAGAAATAAGATAATTCACCTTATTTATTGATCCCCCTTTGTATTTTTATCTTCTCTTCTAACTAACTTGCATACTAATTCTGTACATATTTAAAATATCTTTCTTTCACTTCTTTAAAAATTTTGTTTATCTTTAAAGTGCAAGTGTCCCTAGGGGGACATAGCGCTCTAAGTTGAAATAAAGAAATAATACCATCTTTATCTACTTTTAAAATGTATTTTTATAAATTATAAAAACTTTTTACACATAGTACAAATAATTGTAAATATAAAATATAAGTTATTGTTAATATTCAAAATATTCACACCCTTATTTTACAAAATTTATTTTATCCATAATATAAATATATATATATGGTAATTTAAGCCAACAACCCCATATTGTATAGAACTTATAACAAGGTTTTCATGTTGTATAATAGAAACACATCTGTAAATGATTATACGCATTATTGACATGTGTCATTACACCATCATGTACTTTGTACAAACTGAGGATAAATAAATAAAACTCTTTAATAGATTAAGAGTTGAGCTAAAGAGATAGAAGTCAAAAACGTCTGAATTCGAGATAGATGGAAGTCACCAAATATCATCTAAAGATAGATTGGAAACTGTCAGGACGGCGCCAGTTTAGAATTACACCAGACTCCAATACTCCCTTTCTCAGAAAAGGTATATAAAGCCTCCGTCCTAGCCAAAAATACAGTTACTTCACCATCTGCGTGAGCCCTCGTGGGTTGTACCCCAGGTTCACCTCATCCATCATGTAGACCAGTAAGAACTCTTCTACCTCAATCTTTCGCTCCTAGCTCAACTTTTATCTGTTCACGGAACTTTCTTTGTGCAACTGTGTCTTCGTTTTTTGTGTGGACATCCCCAAGCTTTCCACTCTGCCTCGACCACGACTGCCTGTACTTTGTGAGAACTGTAAAAGGTCTTCCAAGGTGCAGAGAGGTTCTGGAAAACTCCTTATTCTTACTGTTCCTCTCGATCATCACAGTATAGCGAGAGTCAACAGGATCACATCACAGATTTATTCGACAAGATTCTACAAGAGGCCACCAGACCTCACCACATATATCTTTTTTTTTTCTGCCCATTGAATATAATCAAAAATATTTTTAAAATTAATTTTATTGACGTTATGTGGCGCTGAGTTTGTTTTTGACGCACATTAATATGTTATAATGCCTTGATAAAGGTTGGCGTTCAGCCAACTGAAATATTGGTAAAATAAATTATATTTTGATCCAATATATGCCTTTTTAATTAAATACTTATAAATTAAAGGCGTACCAGGAGCATACCTGGTCAGAATATGCTCTCAATATTTTTAACATCAACACCTGACCTTTTTATTTTTTATTTTTCTATTGATTTTCATATATATATATATACTCTTCGACATAATATTTATTACAATATTATAAAGATTATTTTTACTACTGTAACTTCACAACACTTTGAACGTTTGCATGAAGGCTGCCCAATTGTAGGCACGGGTCAACGCCGCAATTGGGTATCACCACCTATACAAATAAAATACAACAAATTAATAATTTAACAACTCTAATTTTCTTTTAGTTTGTGTTTTGATACTATGGAAGACTGTTAAGGGAAACGTGTACAAGACAAAGAACGAATGAATTAAAGAGGAGGAATCCTCCAAACCTATACCTCTGGTATCAATATTGTAGCGTAGAAATCAAGCCTTGAAATTTCCTAAGATGTAAAAGTATTTATTGATGACGTCACGGCGACAAGTCGACAATTATTAACAAGTCAGCAAAAACTATTTACAGCTAGAGAATCTTGAGCAAGCAAGCAAAGAGATATTTTGATAATTATTTTACATAAAAGATTAATATATATTTATATACTCTGTTGAATAGTTTCATTGAATAATTTAATTAATAAATTATTTCTTCGTCACATAGCCTCCTCCTATAAAGAGCATCGACCCGATGCTCAGAAGGAGACTTACATCCTCAGTCTCAAGGCTCGAGAACGGGTGATAGGGCCTGAGATCTCTACGCGGGTCTGTGGTTGTTGTGTTCGTTCAGTGGGGATGTCTTCTTCCTGGAAGTTTGTCGAGTCATCTTCTGGGTCCTCTTCTAGGTGGTCCTCCTGGTCCTCTGGGCTTAAATATGGTTTCATCCTACAAATGTGAACTAAATCTTTTGTTTTACTACGACCTTGCTGGTTTCCGAATGTTTCAACTTCATAGATCACATCAGATATTTTTCGGGTTACTTTGTATGGGCCGAAGTAATGTCTCATTAGTTTTTCCTAACAGGAACGGCGAGGCGACTGGCTGGGTCTTCTCTCAGGAGACTAATGTTGTCCTTTTCGGCCAGTGTAAGGAGAGGGGCTTCGGTAGCGGCGTATATTTTCTCTTGGCAGGTCGTCGTTGGGCTCTTGGTTGCTCCGAGAATTATAGAATGTTCTAGGCTCTTGCCTATATCTCTGTTTGTAATTCCAAGTTTGTTCTCCTTCATATTCTCTCCTCCTGTCACGGCAGTAGCGCACGACGTGGCCAGGGCGTCCGCAGTGGAAACAGATTGGCTTACCTTCAGTGGTTCGCCATTCGTTGGTATCGCGTCTTCCGTTTACTTGTTTCGGCTGCTGCGGTCTAGGTTGAAAATTTCTGGGTTGGAACTCGTACCTAGGGCTTGGTAATGGTCTTTGCGCTCTATTTTGAGGCAAACTTCTAGAAATTGGCGCAATGGTTTTTTCAATTTCTTGCTGCACCATATGTTTAATTGCAGAAATTTCTGGTTCTTCTCGAGGAGAGGCTAATGCTCGCTGTACCTCCTCACGAACCATTTGCCTAATCATAGATGACAGATCTGCCCTGTCATCATGATCACGGAGAGACGCCACATTTGGTAGGCGCTCGTATCTGGTTGGGGTAACTCGCCTACAACGGAGCGCCTCAACACGGCGACATTCTGTAATAAATTGCTCGGTGCTCTGTACATCCCTCGGTAGGAGTGCTTGATAAAGCTCCTCAGCTATCCCCTTCATGAGGTAGGAGATTTTATCTTCCTCGCTCATTTGAGGATCAACCTCTTTGCACAAGCACAGGACATCCTGGATGTAAAATTCGGTACTTTCACCTTTTAATTGTGCCCGTGTTATAAGTTTCTTCTCCGCTTGCAATTTTGAATTTTCTTTTTTTCCGAACACATTCTCTAATTGAGATGTGAATTCCTTCCAAGTCTGTATGCTTTCTTCGTTGTTCTCGAACCATTTGAGAGCAGTTCCAGACAGATAAAAATAAACTTTAGTAAGACAAAGGGTTTCGTCCCAATGGTTGTACTTTGCCACACGTGCATACCCTTTTAACCATTTTTGAAGATCTTCACCATCCTCCCCGGAGAAAATGGAAGGGTTCCTTGGCAAATGTTGAACAACGTAGTTGCTTACCTGAGCACCTTCCTTCTTTACATTCATAGAAGTTTCTTCTGGTTCAACAGAATCAATTTTTCTTTTATTTCTTAATGGGTATCGGTCCAGTCTCTCCACCAGTTGTAGCGTAGAAATCAAGCCTTGAAATTTCCTAAGATGTAAAAGTATTTATTGATGACGTCACGGCGACAAGTCGACAATTATTAACAAGTCAGCAAAAACTATTTACAGCTAGAGAATCTTGAGCAAGCAAGCAAAGAGATATTTTGATAATTATTTTACATAAAAGATTAATATATATTTATATACTCTGTTGAATAGTTTCATTGAATAATTTAATTAATAAATTATTTCTTCGTCACAATATATATATATATATATATATGTTAAAATATTATTTCATTTAAAATTATATTTAATAGATTCAAATACTCTTTTAAATCGACCGCCAGAGGTCACACTTCCCATATAAAAACTAATTGTCGTTGTTTCCCGATAGCCTACTCAAACATTTGTACATTATGTAAATAAGTTTTTCATTTTTTTTTATTCTTACACCTTAAGCCAGGCAGTACTTTTACCAAATTATGTTTTTATATATATTTTTTCCTTTAGCTCAATTAAAGCAATTACTGATCAAGGCTATTTTTAGTATAAACTTTCAAGATATTAACCACGCGCGACTGCATTACCATAGCATAATTCTCAAGATAACCAAAATCAAGCAACAGATAATAATTCTGTATATTTCAGAATATTCCAAAATCAGAAGAAAATCTTATTTATATAACATATATGTACACACAAGCTGAATTCTATATATAAACACATCACTAATACCTAATACAAAATTCTATATATATTTCGACCAGCTGTTTCTTATATATATGTTTCTTCTTATAATATTTTTCCGAAGATCATTGATTCAGAAAAAACATAGCCACATCAACCAATGGTTTATTTAACTCCCGACGTTTCAGTGATCTGCTGTCTCTCTCCTCAGTAGAACTAGGATTCAAAATAATCCTCTCCTGAGGACAATGACAGCAGGTCAATGAAAACGTCGGGAGTTAAATAAATCATTGGTTGATGTGGCTATAATAATCTTAAAACCATTCATTATTCATAATTCTAAAAATGTCGCTTTCTACAACAATGATATTTTCTATAACCTTTTATACGCGAGACACCTTGTTTTTGACTTTGCCCCCCCCCCACTCGCTTTTTGGTTTTTGTAACTATTGTGTTGGAGTGGGTCGCTCCTTAAATAAATGCATATATTAGTTAATAACTAAATGGAATCCTCTCTTTCTTTTTCCCAGTAAGAGACGCCTACGGAAGCCAACAGTACATAGACAGATAAAGCTCATAGGCTATAGTTATTAACTAATATATGCATTTATTTAAGGCGCCAATTTATAATTGTAACAAATAGTATTTGAATAAAAACATTCAATCGGGTAAACACGGGCGTTGCCCGGGTCATTCGGCTAGTTTTATTTCTAAAAATTATCAATTATAGGTACCCATCTTCAAATTATATGATTTCAATATTGCTTCTTTGAGACTATTTTGTTCCCTCTCAAAATACATTATAAAAATATATAATTAGTTTAATTATATTTTGTGTAAAAATACCAATATTAAAACATACACTATTGAAATTTATTTAAACTTTTCACATATGTAACAACGACTTGTATTTATCTCAAAAGGATTTCTGAAAATTTCTATTTTAATTAATGGACTGTTATATAGACTTAATTCAATATTCATGCCTTAGAAAAGGTTACCAATTTAGAAACACCTGCTCCACACATTGCCAATAAATATTTATTTATTAATTAATAAACTCCTTAAATATATAATTAGAAGTTAAGAGCAAATTGGAATGTGTTTCTTTTATTATAAAGAACTACTTCTCATTTTCTCTTAACGTTTCATTAATAAATAATTAATTATAAATGGAATGTCTTTCTCTCTTTTGATGTGATTTTAATTATTAATAAATTTGCGTTATACAATATCTTTCTGATGCATTAGCGCGCCATCTGTTATGAAAACTTGAAACTATTATAGACGTGTATGATTCTTTTAAAATAAAACAATTTTACTGCCCTTACTACAATGGAAACATTTTTGTTTTAAAGAGACACGCGTCTATAATATTTTTGAATTATCATAATAATTATATGTTTAATATATATTTAAAATGATCTGTGGAGAATAATATTTTATCGTATCTGTTAAATAAAAATATATTCAGTTAAATTTATACATTTTTCTAAGCTTGTCTCCATAGATTTCTTAGACCCCTTAACCAAGAACATTTTTCTATTGCCAGGTATATAGGTATTATCGCCTAATATACTATTATAAGCATACATCTACTCTAATGACTATAATAATTATATTAAACTATAAAATCGCTGAAAGGGTTCGCCACTGATGAGCCAAGTCTGGCTAATATGTTTCCATTTAAGTTAAGGCAAAAAGAAGGATTTATTTAAAATAGAATTAAAAAGTGCTAAATAATTTCATATCTTGTGATCGAATAAATATTCTTGTGAACGTTATTTGATTGTTTTTATGGTTTAGTGAGAAAGAATTTTCACAAAATGTAATTCCTTTTACTGCGCTTGTGTTATTGTCAGCCACTTTCATTAAGGGAAATGGCGATAGAAAGTCTTCAGAACACCTTTACCATTTATAAAGACGACAAAGACTCTCCGAAGAAAACACCCTAGAAGCAGATGGCCTCCCAGACCTTTCGCTCCTTAAGCCGGAATATACAATAAATCTCCGAAGTATACAATAAAATGTTAAAAAATCAATAAGCTTGAGGGATGAGTATCTTTAGCAAAAATATTTATTTCAAGCTTTCGGGCTCGACCGCCCTTCGACAGGAAAATTACGCTACTGACGTTTTCGGATCTAATCCATATATATACACACAAATAAGCCGAAAATATACTACAGTTATGCAAAGAGCTGATTTACATAGTGAATAAAACAATAAAACGGAAATTTAAGTAAACATATATAGAGAATTTGCATGTCTACATTATGCACTGATATGGAATAAGACAAAGAATATGGCATATTTTGGAAACACAGGACAGAATAACTATTGAATTTGCGGTCTCACAGTTCATGGTACGATGGGGGGTTTGGTGGCTGCAGGGAATAATACATTGTAAATTTCCGGTAAATCAATTTTTCTATCAAGTCTGTGGAATTTGCTTGACAGGAGGGATTCGATGACTAGTCTTTGATGTTTGCTGGAGATATTGGAATAATGAATTTTGGGTGATGCAATGTTGAACTCAATTATAATGAACCCCACAGTACGGCACGTAACGTTATTTACTCCATAGAATGCTCTAATTGCCCAAGAATCTACGTGGGTGAAACTGGAAGACAGGTCAATGTCAGAATTCACGAGCACAAAAGAAATATTGATAACCGAGACCATAGATCCTTAATAGTTCAGCATATCAACGAAACTGGCCATTCCTTCAACATTACATCACCCAAAATTCATTATTCCAATATCTCCAGCAAACATCAAAGACTAGTCATCGAATCCCTCCTGTCAAGCAAATTCCACAGCCTTAATAGAAAAATTGATTTACCGGAAATTTACAATGTATTATTCCCTGCAGTCACCAAACCCCCCCATCTGAGACCGCAAATTCGATAGTTATTCTGTCCTGTGTTTCCAAAATATGCCATATTCTTTGTCTTATTCCATATCAGTGCATAATGTAGACATGCAAATTCTCTATATATATGTATATTTAAATTTCCGTTTTATTGTTTTTTTTTTCACTATGTAAATCAGCTCTTTGCATAACTGTAGTTCATTTTCGGCTTCTTTGTGTGTATATATATGGGTTAGATCCGAAAACCTCAGTAGCGTAATTTTCCTGTCGAAGGGCGGTCGAGCCCGAAAGCTTGAAATATTTTTTTTTTTGCTAAAGATACTCATCCCTCAAGCTTATTGATCTTTTAACATTCTATTAAGGGATTAGCCTATTAAATATACAATAAATTATCCGTTTCATGATTTTTCAGGATATATGCCTAAAGGACCAGGTTTTCTGGTAGTTTGGGTACAGATTGCACCACTCTAACGAAGGCCAACAGCCCAAAATGCGTACGTTTCCAGCTTTCCTTGATTAATCAAAAATTGATATTTTGGCCAATTCTGTGAATATTTAAAATCAACGATTAGTTGGTATTTATTCCGACAGATGGCGCAAGCTCCCAGCAACTTTCAGCTGCATGATCAGGAGATGCACTTTTCCTAATTGATAGGAATGTGTGAACAAGTTTTCAGAGGTTGCCATTATGATATAATGTATGATGCAAAGTATTGAAAGATGTGAGATATTATATATAGAGATTATTATCCTACTATATCTTTTAGAAATATTTCGATAATGCATTTTAAAAAGTCGTTAAATATGTTTCGGGAAAATACGCACACACAAGTACAAATGGCATTGTTTCAAAGAAACTATTTCATAGAAATATATTTATAAAATTAGATAAACATATAATCCACATCAGTAAAATATCGCGCGACCCTATTTCAACTTTGGATTTGTTCAAAATAATCACACATTTAATATGTTTATCCCATTCAAAATAACTCCCATCAAAATAAATTGTTGAAACTTCATAGTGTAACTTGGCCTTTTTTCGAATGTATATTCCTCCATCGCTGCATTGAAGACAAGACCAGAGTGGGTAGAAATAAAATGATTATTATTTATATATATTTAGAGTAAATATTTACAAGACCTATTTTCTTTTCGTTTAAATTCCCCAAAAATCACCGAACCGCTTGGTAAAATATTTACAGTAGTAGGCGTTATTCACATTATATTATTTACCAAATAGGTCGGAACAGATAGCTCTATAATCAAGAAAAAGCTGCCTTTTTGGTACAATTATTATATAATTTTATTCGCGATCGAACGTTGTGGCCCAATTTACGTATCCCAAA
>CP092879.1:23332492-23461271 GCA_030710605.1 Cordylochernes scorpioides | reverse complement strand
TTACCAGCCTAGAGTTACAGTTTTGTGTGGGTTCATTCTTTTATTATTGGGCCATTTTTCTTTGAAAAATCAATGAAAGAACTTTTAAAACCGTTTTTGTAACTGGTGAACGTTATGTTCAACTTTTGAAATAAAAGGTATTTCCCATATTGCAAGGCAAAAGCACTAAGCGAAATAACATTCATGAAAGATGGAGGACCTCCTCATATCTCCCGAGGTGCCAAACAATTGCTGAAGGATACGTTCGGTGAAAATCGTGTGATAAGTCGCCACTTTATATACCAGTGGCCTCCAAGATCACCAGACTTGACGCCTTGCGATTTTAGTTTATGGGGGTACATTAAATCGTGTGTTTACCACGTGTGGCCTACCACATTGGCCATGTTGAAGGCTTCTATCAGATGGCACGTTTTATCAATTTCAACAGATATGTTATTTAATGCTGTCCATTCTGTCATTTATCGTCTGCAGGCGGTGATTGAGAATGAAGGGTGCCACATTGAGCAAGGATTGTGACCTAATACAAGAGAGAAGGCAGTTACCTCATGTGTTATATAAGCCGCCATGTATTATATTATCTACCAATATTTTGCAGCTCTTTGTGTTGGGATATGGGGATAATAAATGCTGTCCTCACATCTTGACTCTTCTTTTTGTGAACAGTAATATTTTGTTTGTCATTTGCTCACATATTATGTCGTGCAAACCAGAGTGTTATAACTTCTCGAATAACACTGGTACACACAATTTTTCCTCTTATGTTTAGTTTTCGCTTTTCGCTCATTAGAAGAAATAGCATAAGGAATATTTTCTGTACACCAATAACTTTAGAAATTTTGTGAAAAAAAATAATACAAAATGATTTTACTACCACGTTTTTTAACACAAAAGGTCGATTTAAAAATTATTTTTATTTGAGGGGACACATTTTTTAAAATTGTGTTCAGTATAATAAACAATGATAACATTTGACAAGCCCATAGGATATTTGGAATAAAGTACGACAAATATATTTTGTCACTTCCCTCTATATTTAATTTGTTGGATCATGACAAATAGCCAGTTAAATAGTCAAGTGTCGCCAATCAGTCAAGAAACTACACATTTCTTTTAGCAAGAAATCCTATTAGAAGTGCCATCATAATTTTTGGTACTATATTAACATTTCAAAAATTCGTGTATTGATATCAGCAGTGTTTTTCAAACATTCAATCTATTTCACAAAACTCCATATAAAATATAAATATTTTTGCTACATGTTTTAATTTGCATTTACCTATTTTACATATCTCTGATTGTATTTGAAAATCGTTAACCAATTCTTCATACTTTTGGCGAAGTGGTGTTTTATTAATTTGTTATTTGATATAATTAGGGTTCTTTCCTGGTATTCAAAAAGGAAAAATACGTGTCGATCAGTTATATATTTCAATTTATCAAACAATTTGGCCGCTGAATCTCTGATTCTGGTAGAGCGCCATCTGGCGAATAAAATTGTAACTAAAATCAATTTCGAATTTTTCATTATTTGCCATAAAAAATCCCATTGCATCCTGAACACAATGGTGTTTACCGCATTGCTCTAGCTCAAATATTCGCAGAGTTATTAATTTTTAAAGTTGTGCGGGACTTTTGGATCACCCTGTATATATATATAGATTACTCCACAATGACAATACAATATGGTATATCATATAGTTTCTTAGCCCGTCAATCCTTTCTCCAAAGTGGACGGCAACATGTTCAGAGATCTGGATTCTGCATCACCTAAGTATTGTATTGTCATTGTGGAGTGATCCAACTAAACTCTAAGAATATGGAAGTAATTCAAAGGGATAAAAGCTATAATTATGTTACGATGAAGATAATATAATTTTACGTTGCTACCATCCGTTATATTCTTGAACTTGGCAATCTCTAAATGACCAAGAACTTCATTCAGTGACGAGAAGAATTTCATCAATCCATACTCTTTTGGGTGATTAAGTAAAATTTTGAAGATATGTTTTCCACTGGTGTAAGGATGCTGATAATAATAGCTATTATACTTCTAAAATTATAAAAATCTAAATTAGGTAAAGCTCTTTTGTGTTTCTGATTCTCTTTAGGAAAGCATTCTGACTCTTTATTTAAGACGAGGTTTACATACGTTTATATAGGTGTTATAAATATATATATTTGTAAGAAAATAGTTAGAACATTCAAAGAAAATATATTACAGTTAATCAGATTGTCGCTATGTAGAAATCTAAGGATATACATCTAAACCCACCGAATGGTAAACTTGTTCAAGGTCTCAATATTTTTCACTTTATAAAATAAATATAAGAGAATATATTAAGAAACCGTTTAAATTTGTGGAATCAAACGTGATGGTGAAGAGAAATTATGTAACTTTTTAGCTTGCGAGGCTTTGATAAGATGCCGTCGAGGCACCAAATGGTGCTGAAAAACAGGAAGGACCTATCAATAAACACTGACGCCATACACATACATATATATATATATATACCAAACGAGGCACCTCTCCAATTAATTGTTCAACAAAACGATGCACTCTGCATAAGCCTAAAAAAAACTTCACTAGTGATGATAAAGAATGAGCCACAGCACCAGTTCTGGTAAATTTAAACAAAAAACAACCTGCATACCATGGCTTCGGCTTTCATTACTACAGGGGCAGATTCAATTTCATACCATCCTACGAGAGGGGTTATGAAATAGTTCGAATTCCCCAAACAGGTGTTTAATCTGGTGAACTAACAAGGGCCGAATTTCAGGCAAGAAATTACGGGAGGATGGTATTGATGTACAAAAATAATTACTCTTTTTCTTCATATTTTAAGCTACCCTAAACACTCACCTTGTACTTCATCAGCCTAAACACGTTTTTGGTCAATAGGCCGAATGTTATGAAATCGAAGCCGCCCCTGTACTGATTAGCCCGGCTTACAGTTTGGCTCTTTTTCCGGATTAGACAACACTGGCATTGTGAATTATTCTTTATTATCACTATTAAATTTTGTGCTGGGGGGATTGAATATATGTATTGTTTTAATATATTTTAAAGGGAGAGGTGCCATATATAAGCATCAACTTAGATAATTATCTATATTTTATATAGAATTTAATTATATATATGTTAGAAAAAATATCGTTAAAATGTTTATAATTAGCATATATATACAGTAAACTCCCCTATAACGCGATTAATGTGGTTCCTTGTTGTTTGAAATCGCGTTATAGGAATTCCCGTTTTACGAAATAAAACTTGTATAACGCGAATTTTGTTAGGGTAAATTATTAGTGACAAATATTATTTAAAAATGTATTTTTTAAATTGATCTATATAGGAAAAATAATTATATACTAAAACAAAACTAAATGTTATATTATTTTATATGCAAATGTATATAAAAAACAAATTAAAGTTTATTCACTACGTAATTTGTTTTTTATATACATTTGCATATAAAATAATATAACATTTAGTTTTGTTTTAGTATATGTAGAAGGAATCGAGAGCATTTCATATATTTTTTTTAGGTATAATGGAAGAAGAAAATTATAAACATAATTATGCCCTCTGCTTTGGGCGTCATTGTTAAAAATCGTAATGATTTTATACTTTTACTAACTATTTCCTGATCTCTACATGTCCATATATTAGGGCGCCAGTGGCTGCAGAAAAGCAGACCACAAATTTATTCATCTATGGCACATGTAGAGACCTAAAGCTGTGCCGGCTAGCAATAAATGTTAAAAGGGAAATTAACCAATCAAATTTTTGGTTAGACAAATTTTTATTAAAACTAATAAAATCTTTCAAGGTACATCACGCAGATATCTATAAGATTAAAAATATATATATTTAAAAAAAACTGTAGATAAGGTTAAAAGGGAGGAGTTTTAAACTTTATACAAAAGAAAAAAAAAAAGGCCTATCGTGCCAAAGTCCCAGATTATCCCCGACCTACCTCTTCATCCCAGCCACCCATGTCCACGATTCGAAAAGGGGCAGCAAAGGCCGCAGCCAGCGGCCTCCGCAACTCCAAGTCTTTTTTTTTTTTGCTTCTCAGAAAAAAAAATCAAATTTTGTTAAGAAAAAAATGTAAAAAAATGCGAATGTCAATATCAAAAAAATGTCCAAGAATGTAAAAATCCCGCTTCCTTTTCCCCAGTGTTGCTGAACTCCCCCCCAAGGCTATCATCACTCTTCTCTTTATGAAAATAAAAAATTAAAAAGGCATCTTAAAAAAAAATGATAAAAATAAATTAAATATAAAATTATTAAAGATATATTCACAAAAAAATAATAATAAAAATTATGAAAATATTGAATTAAAAAATGATTTTAAAAATATAATTATTATTGTTGATTCTGGGCATCTTGGGGTCAGCTTGGGAAAGGTTCAGGGCTCGTAGTGGAGCTGGTGCTCTGCATGAAGATGGTGGAGTCAGGTCAAGCACCATAGGTCGGTGGTTTGACTACAGGGAAGGGGTGTCTGAGTCCATCTCAGACTATCCTGGTGTTGGTGGGGCCAGGTCATCCACCACAGGTCAGGTGGCTTGACCACCAGGAAGGGGATCTCGGTCTCTGGCTCGGTGCTGCCAAGGCTAAAGGTGGCTTCAGGCTCCATCTCGACACCTCGCAATCACCAGAGGTTTGTGGCTTATATGGACAAAGGTGGGATATGGTTAGGTTAGGTGGGGTTCTGGGTTACTTTGGCATATTATGGTCACGAGGTGTCCCAACATATATAATTATTTTTCCTATATACATCATTTTATACAATACATTTTTACATGATACAGTATATTTCTTTTTCAATTTTTCTTTTTTTTTTTCAACTTTATTCATCATGCCTGGGGAGCAAGTTTCGTAATTTTTTATATTTGCAAAATATTTACATGTAAATTCTAATTTAATACCTTATATGCGTTTAAAATATTATTTAAGCTTTAAAACTCAATTTAACACTATTTTAAAATGTTACTTACAGAAACACATGTGCAATTAAATTGACAAAGTATACAACACTACTTCGTTCAAAAACAAAAAAAAAAAAAAGATTGAAAAACGCGTGTGCATAAAAATTAAATGTATTATACAGTTGTCAATATGGAAATTTCCGCATTTTATTTTATAACGCGTTATACGAAAATTCGTGTTGTATAAATAAATTTGTCGCAATTTTTTTATCGCGTTGTAAAAACTCGCGTTATAGGAGAGTCTACTGTATATATAATCCAAAAAGCACCTATCTCTTCAAAAGTGCATTAAAAAATTATTTTGGTTGAAGTAAACTGATGTTTTGACACATTATTGCTAGCAGTAAATTATATACAGTAATGAACCAAAATGCCTCGTTTTAATGCTGCTGTAATGGGAGAGGTACCTCTTTTGGTACATGAATATCACCCTTCCGAAACCTTATAAATATGCATATATATATGTCGTACCACAAACACTTTCAGTCATGGGGTCCAATAGAATCGGGGACTGTGGGTACCACAAAGAACAAGGAAAGTTCGATAGCACCTGAGAGACCAGTGGAGAAAACGCGCTAAGGTCCAAGAGGGTGTGATCTAAACGAGAGGGAGATATGATCTGTTGCTGTCCAGCCTGTTTGTGGGCGTCCGGCGGTGGTCGTAAAACTCACTAACGACTTGTGGTAGTTCCCTAAGAGGAAATAGTTTAAGCTTGACTGAATCTTATTGGGTGTGGCGGACTCTCAATAAACCTATATTGTCTTATCTGTGTTTACACGACACGATCAAGCTGGCGCTTTGAAATTTATCTACATTTTGAGGATGTTAAACTATTTATAATTATGGTAATATGAAATTTTAGTGTATATTGACATATATCATTATATATATGTTATAGAGATATATAGATTGAACTATTTAATATGAACATGTGTTTTATTGGTGAAATCTAGTTTGTTTTCGTTTCCAGGGATATCACCCGTGGAGTCAGTCTAGCAGAGAGGTAGGTTGTTTCTCTCTATTCTTGTTGGTATCTGGCGATTACTCACAATTTCACTCTTCTTAGTGACATCTTTAGAGTGAAAATTTCTAAATTATCCTTGCACCTGGATAGGTTGTACATACAGATATATTCTCTCTTTTGTTGTTGGCGATTACTCACAATTTCACTCTTCTTAGTGACACCTTTAGAGTGAAAATTTCTAAATTATCCTTGCACCTGGATAGGTTGTACATACAGATATATTCTCTCTTTTGTTGTTGGCGATTACTCACAATTTCACTCTTCTTAGTGACACCTTTAGAGTGAAAATTTCTAAATTATCCTTGCACCTGGATAGGTTGTACATACAGATATATTCTCTCTTTTGTTGTTGGCGATTACTCACAATTTCACTCTTCTTAGTGACACCTTTAGAGTGAAAATTTCTAAATTATCCTTGCACCTGGATAGGTTGTACATACAGATATATTCTCTCTTTTGCATCTAGAATTTGGAGCAAAATGTTTCAATATATTGTAGTGGGTCATATAAATTAATATTAAAATATATCATTTTAACTTAGCATCAATAAATCGATGAATATTATACAAATATATACAGGATGTTCCAAAGGTCTTGCGCAACTTAAAAAATTAATAACTCCGCGAATATTTGCGCTAGAGAAATGCGGTAAACACCATTGTGTTCAGGATGCTAAATCTCGGATTCTTGTAGAGCGCCATCTAAAGAATAAAATTGTAACTAAATAAATTTAGAATTTTTAATTATTTCCCTAAACATTCTCATTGCATCCTGAACACAATGGTGTTTACCGCATTTCTCTAGCGCAAATATTCGCAGAGTTATTAAATTTAAAGTTGTGCAAGACTCTTGGATCACCCTGTATTCTTTAACACTACCTTTCTCTCTTATAATTAGAAATATAAATTCAAAATATATTCAATTAAAACAGAGTATTAAATTAATATCTTTGGCCATTTTTTATCTTCGCAAAATGTTTCTTAAGTCAATGTGTATAAACCAAACAAGTGTTCAAGTGTGTATGTGTGTTTTATATAAAACTTAGAATATAGGTGATATATTTTAAATAACCTTCTTTCTTACGTGATAAACACATTACATTATAAATATTAAACAATATTTTAAAACAAAATCGTTTTGCTCTTTATATTTCATTAGGCATAGGAATTTATGTACCTTATAGAGAATAAAATATGACAAAATTTCCAATTTAAATTTATGAATAATAAACAAAAATATTTTTGATGTACGCTTAAATATATAGCGTAGAAGTATACGGAAGACAATTGAGACAAGTTTTATTTCTACAAAAACATTTTTTCTATTACTTAGAATACACAGTTGAAGATTCTCTCACTCTTCCCTACGCATTTCTTGGATGAGGAAATTTCATCATATTTATCTTCCAGAATATATTTGATACGCTAGAAGAAAATGCCAAATTTTTATAAAAGTGGTGTAGCAGTTCGCTTCTTTACCTATTTTTTCTTCTATATTTTCTCTTCATTATCTACTTTTATAAAATCGAGGTGTGCTCTCTTTAAGCGGTGCCTAGCGGAATATAGTTTTGAATGATAAAAATATGAGGTAGAATTTTTTTTTTAATTCAGTTATTTAATACAATAACTGGAAGTTAGTCCTAATCACAAGATGTACCTTTCAACACCATGAAAAAATTGCTCAAGTTAGAGCTAAGCTATCAGTTATATTAAATTTGTATGCAAAGTGGGAAATATCCTTTCAAAATATTTGGAAGACGCATAGATGCAAATCTTGCTACAGAGAAAAACGTGTAAATTGATCAGAGATAGATGAAGCGTCAAAAAGAGAAAAACTAACACTTAAAAAAGCCTAAAGGAAACAAGAAGCAAATACAAAGACTAAAATACTGTTATTTTTTCACAGCATCTCATCAATCTAATAATTATTGTTCATAATGTATGCACCTATGTAATTGACAAGAGATTCGCGTTTCAGAACTCTTTTAGATTGTCAAAAATATCCTACTCTAACTCTGGAAATATTGTTTCATTATCAATAAAATAAATAAATTCCACCGTCTCTGAAACTAATAATTATAAATATGTAATTTAATATGTATATATATAAATATTATGTATATATGTATGTGGTATTCTACTATGTTGGGAAACCTTACTCTTGGTGTTGAAGGTTGTTGAAGTGGTGACGCAGTCGTGGTGAATGATGCAGTCGTGGTGGATGATGCAGTCGTGGTGGCTGAGTGAAAGGATTACACACAGGGGAAATAAGCCGGGACACTTGATGGTTGAAAATATAAGGCAACGGGTTGGAGGAAAGAAAGCTTTTGAGAAAGGCAGAGCGGTTTTTGATGATTAATTAGTTGATCACATGGCGATGATTGGATTTAGATGAAATGAGCGGAGAGAGAGGTCTCTAGTGAGCAGACATTACCTTGGTGGGGTCGAGTCGATGACTGGGTCTGAACTCGGTGGGAGTGAATGAAGAACTGTAGATGTTGTTCAGATGGGAGCCAAAACACTACTAGGTCCGAACTCGGCGAGAACGAGTGAACAACTGCCCATTCTTGCTTTTCGATTTAACACCAAGACTCAGTTTCTTTTTGATTGGTCGAGAGATGTCACATGATCTTTTCCTATTGGTTGACCTACTTAGTGGGTACTTTCTAATTGGACCGGCGGCTGCTTTGATGGAAGATACCGCCGATCTTGTCATGGAGTGTCGGGTGTTATTTCGAACCTATTTACTTCCGCGTTATCAAATACGTCCGGTCTTGGGTCGGAAGTATGGGGTGTCTCTCTACTTTTATAACTTCTGGTCACCAGATGCGTCCTGCTTTGCCAGGAAGTATCGAGTGTTTCTCGCCTAATATAACTTCTGCGGTCACTAGATACGTCCGGTCTTTGCCCCTGCAATATTGACGGGGGTGCCAAGAATAGTCGTGCCAGCTTTAGGCCTACTTCCTATGTCTTATTGCTACTTGCTTTCCTCCAGTTACCTTATTCTTTATTAAATCTTTGAAAATCATACATGGTACATACATAGTGGGTCGGGGGTGCATACAATTATATACAAATTATGACAGATGCGCCCCCTACATGTGAAGAATTCAAGAAGGGGTTAGCCTGAGAGAATTCTGTAAAGGAAAAAATAATTTTGTGGGAAAATTAGTTGTGGGTATTGAGAGGTTATATACAAGTATTGGTGGTGATATAAGAGGTAAAATAGAGTGGTGTTGATGATATAGGTTGAGTATAATTAATAGAAATCAAAAATTTTTAATTGTAAGAAATCAATGAATGCTATGGTACATAGTGGGCTAAAAAGAAAGGAAAATGCGCCTAAACGAATTCTACTCGAGATAGGAAATGAAATCGAGGGAGTTCTATTAAGGCTTTTGAAATCAAAATAAAAATAATATAAAAATAGTTGAATGAAATCAAAATTGAATGTGTTTGGTTGAAAAAGAAAAATATTTTGTTGCATGGTGACAAAGACAAATGCTTAGTTACTTTTTTGCTCGAATTTTGAGAAAAGAAATCGAGGAAATTTCATAAGGCGCTTTGAAATCAAAACAAAATAAAATAAGAATAGTTGAATGAAATCAAAATTGAATGTGTTTGGTTGAAAAAGAAAAATTGTTTTGTTGCATGGTGATAAGGGAAAATGCCTAGTTACTTTTTTGCTCGAATTTTGGAAAAGAATTCGAGGAAATTTCATAAGGTCTTTTGAGAAATCAAAGTAAAATAAGAAGTTGGAAGAAATCAAAGTGAATGCTTGGTGCATGGTGAGAAAAAAAAAGGAAAAATGCCTAACCATATTCTAGCTCGAAATTGGGAATGGAAACCGAGGGAATTTTATTAGGGCTTTTGAGAAATCAAAATAAAAATAAAAATAAAATTTCATAAGGTATTTTGAAATCAAATAAAAATAAAAAGTGGTTGAGTGAAATCAAAGTTGAGTGCTTGGAAAAAAAAAAGAAAAATGAAAAATAAAAAGGTTTCAACAACAAAGGATGATTTAATGTTTTTAGTTTAACCGAAAATCAATGAGTTTTCGTTGATAATTGAGTTATGGCAATATAAGCTAAGTGGTAAATAGAATGATAGTTGATAAATAAAAATGATAATATAAACTAATTGGAAAAAAAAATGATAATTAATGATTAAAAGTGATAATAAGTTGAATAAATTGATAAATTGATTATATATTTAAATTTTAATTGAGAGAAAATAATGAAAATGATTAATATGAAAAATAAGGTGTATTGTTTTGAACCCTTTTGTGTATCTACATGCCCTATAAATGTTTTAATTGCTCAATTATGCCCTATATTTTTTTTATCTTTGTGTGTGTTGTGAAAAATGTTAGAAGTCTGTAAAGTAATTGATTTGTTTATAATAGGGATGGGAACTCATTTAGATGTGTGTCGTCTTGTGGATGTGGAATTGGATGGTAAAAATCGATATGTAGACTCGAACTGGAATTCAAAATCGGTGGCATAGAGAGGTTCCCAGTTGACCTCAATAGGGGACCTTCTCATTGTAATTAGAGATACGGAAGTGGTGTGTGTCGGGCAAAAGAGAGGGAATGAAATGGGAGATCGGACGAGGCGCTCCGCTTTGTTTGCATAGGCCGAATTTATCGCCGCGGACTACACTTCCTGTCGCGGTGTCTCAAAATTCTCACTTCCTGCCGCTTATTTATTTTGGGGTGCGGCTCGGGTCTTGTTTTTGGAGTATGACTTCTCCGACATTGGTTGGTCATCCTTCAATTACTTCTATCTCTTCGGAGTCTATTTAGATTTTCTGCAAAGATGTTTCCTAATGTTTGTCCAAAATTAAAAACTGCCTCTTGTAGTTCGAAGATTTTATGAGCGGGCATGGTATAGATAAACAAGTAATTAATGAATAAAATTGGGATACAGTTGTATGGTAGAACTAACAAACAAAGGATAAAAATCAGATGGAAGATAGGATATTGCCCCATGTTCTTCCAGATTTTTGTAAATGGGGACTCTGAAATATTTGCCTGAACCTTATTAATTGTAGAATTGAGATGATTGGTAGGTTCGCAGTTCTCCTGTTTGATCGTTAATGGTTTTATTAGCGATATGTCGGTGGTAATTGATTTAGGTTGAGCTGTGTGATCGTTCTGACGTGGGTGGTGTAATTTTGGCATTGTTTGTGTTGTGTGTACGCTGTGTTTTATGTACGAATTTTGTTTTGCTTTGGGGCCTGTGTCGGTATTTTTACGTGAAGGTTGGTTGTATTCATCGATTCTTCTAGCGAATCGGCAGGTGGGGCAGGTTTTTACCTGTTTTGCGATGTCTTGTGTCATGTTCTGCCAATAATATTGTGATGAGATGAGCCTCGTCATCTTGGAGATGTTTGGATGGTGGTGTTGAGTGTGTACGGACTTAAGAAGTCTGGTTGTAAGTGAACTTGGGACTATAGTTTTAAGTACTCCTTTTCGGGAGACGGTGCGCAGTTTATTGTGATTCATAGTCACGCGAGATTTTCCCGGTGGAGAAGACTGTTGGCTCTGTATGAGTGGCGCATCTAGAAAGCCACAAAATGGGATACGAGTTACAACGCCCGTTTCATATTGTTGTACTCCATTTATGCTACGGACCTCATATTCGTATCTTGACAGTCTTAACCTCCATCGAAACAATCTGCCTGACGGAGCTTTGATCTCTTTCAACCACTGCAATGCGGGATGGTCAGAAAATATTGTAAACTTTCTGCCCATTAGACAGGTGCGGAAATTATCCACACTTTCCACAATGGCTAGGCATTGTAGTTCCAAGTCTGAATAATTTCGCTCGTGACCACGCAGAGAGCGGCTGAAATGTTGAACTGGGTATGTCTTCCCATCAGGGTAGACTTGTTTAAGAATGCCTGCAATGCCGAATGTTGAGGTGTTACAGTACACCTGGCATGGCAGATCTTCTTGGTAAAGGTATAATGTGGGGTGTGTGGTAAGGCTTTCTTTCAGGTTAGTGAACGCTTTCTGGCATTCGTCACTCCAGACCCACACGACATCCTTTTTTAGAAGGTTGACAAGTGGTGTCCGCAAGCGGGCGTGGTCCGGAATGAACTCTTTGTAGGCGTTCACAGCTTTTAGGAAAGATCGCAATGTTTTTCGATTGTGTGGTTGTTTGGTGGCGTGAATTTTTTCTATGTTTTGTGTAGACGGGATGATTGTATTATTCTTAACGGTTGTGCATGTGTTTACTGGTTGTTGTTGTCTTTTGGCGCGCGTGTTGCGTTTGTTGTGCGGATTGTGCGTGTTTGTTGTGTGGTGACGTATGGGTGCGTGTATGGATTTTGTGTGGTAAGTGTGTGATCTGTACTGACACGTTTTTTTGGGCATGATTGGAATTGTAGGTTGAAGCCGTTGTGGCTTTATGTGTTGTGGGCATAAAGTATTGGCAATTGGGTTGAGTGAAAAGTTGCGTGGTGTGAGATTAGAATGGTGGCATGTAAATATTTGGGGTTTGGGCAATGAATGCAGGCAAGGGTTTCCATGTGTGAAAGCTTTGGGTGCTGTGCGAGTCCTTTGGGACAGGTTTTGGCCTAGCCCGTGCTTGCATTCATTTGACACATGTTTAAAGTGGTAGATAGTATTAGACAATGGGACGCCAAGTTGGAAAATAGTGCCGCGATTATAATTTAGTTTTAATTTATACTGATAAAGGGTTTTTAAGGTAAGAACTCCAAATGGCAAGGATGCATTTACCACGTGGAAGTTCTCTCTACGGGTTATTTGGCCTATTGTCAGAGGGAAAGTTAAATGTCCTATTATTTTCGTAAAACTATTTAGGGTGGATAGATCAAGGGAAGGTTTTTTAATACTTAAGTTGGGAAGTTGTGCTTTTAATCTATTGTATAAATGATACGGCAATATGTTCGAACCTGCGTCTGGTTCAATTAGAAAGGTACATGGTAGGTCCTGGGTCAGATACAAGTCCAAAGTCAATTTGATGGTGTCATTGGGTGGATTGCCTACCTCAGTCTCGAAAGGTCTCCACTGTGGCGTCTCCGGCTTGGGGTGGCTGGCTTGGAATATCTGTTGGGCCGGATCGGGACCGTTTGCACTGTCCGCGCAATTGAAAGGGAAATCTAGCCATTTGTACTGCTTCCATTCGAGTGGACCGTTTTCGGACTATTTGCACTATCCCGGTTCGCGTGGGTTGCTTCCGGGTGCACGGGTACGGCATGGCGGGTGGCGACTCCTCGGTGGGCGTCAGGTTGTTCGGACACGTACCGGCGGCGCGGGCGTCGGTTGCCCCGGGGGTGGCGCTCCGGAACTCCGTCTCACCTTGCGTGGATCTTGCCCCTTGTAGCGCGGCGGTCAGTTCTAAAATTACCGTCGCCAGGGTATGTCTTGTCGCTTCGTTCGTTGTCAGTTTCTTTCCGCTCGTTGCCAGTTTCTTCTCTCTCGGTTTGTCATTGCCTTTTGTTTTGCTGGCGCCTGGGCTAATTTCCATCTTTATCCTGTCGACTTTAGGAATAGCTGTGGTATTCTACTATGTTGGGAAACCTTACTCTTGGTGTTGAAGGTTGTTGAAGTGGTGACGCAGTCGTGGTGAATGATGCAGTCGTGGTGGATGATGCAGTCGTGGTGGCTGAGTGAAAGGATTACACACAGGGGAAATAAGCCGGGACACTTGATGGTTGAAAATATAAGGCAACGGGTTGGAGGAAAGAAAGCTTTTGAGAAAGGCAGAGCGGTTTTTGATGATTAATTAGTTGATCACATGGCGATGATTGGATTTAGATGAAATGAGCGGAGAGAGAGGTCTCTAGTGAGCAGACATTACCTTGGTGGGGTCGAGTCGATGACTGGGTCTGAACTCGGTGGGAGTGAATGAAGAACTGTAGATGTTGTTCAGATGGGAGCCAAAACACTACTAGGTCCGAACTCGGCGAGAACGAGTGAACAACTGCCCATTCTTGCTTTTCGATTTAACACCAAGACTCAGTTTCTTTTTGATTGGTCGAGAGATGTCACATGATCTTTTCCTATTGGTTGACCTACTTAGTGGGTACTTTCTAATTGGACCGGCGGCTGCTTTGATGGAAGATACCGCCGATCTTGTCATGGAGTGTCGGGTGTTATTTCGAACCTATTTACTTCCGCGTTATCAAATACGTCCGGTCTTGGGTCGGAAGTATGGGGTGTCTCTCTACTTTTATAACTTCTGGTCACCAGATGCGTCCTGCTTTGCCAGGAAGTATCGAGTGTTTCTCGCCTAATATAACTTCTGCGGTCACTAGATACGTCCGGTCTTTGCCCCTGCAATATTGACGGGGGTGCCAAGAATAGTCGTGCCAGCTTTAGGCCTACTTCCTATGTCTTATTGCTACTTGCTTTCCTCCAGTTACCTTATTCTTTATTAAATCTTTGAAAATCATACATGGTACATACATAGTGGGTCGGGGGTGCATACAATTATATACAAATTATGACATGTATATATTTAATATGTAAACAAATATGTGTAATTTCTCCCGTCTCTGGGATCCCCTTGTGATTGCCATTAAAATATGTTTATTCCCATGAGCCTCTACATGATTGCTTGGCGTGTTCCCGTAAATTTAGTTTTTCTAACCTATAATAAAATTTCGTCAAAATGACCAAAGTCAAGGCCAAGGAACTCCGCACCAAGAAGCGTGATGACCTGGTGAAGCAGCTTGATGAACTGAAGAATGAGCTCTCCACCCTGTCTGCGGCTAAAGTCACTGGTGGTGCTGCCTCAAAGCTTTCCAAAATCTCCACCATCCGCAAGTCCATTGCCCGTGTGATGACGGTAATGAACCAGAACCAGAAGGAAAACCTGCGCAAGTACCACAGCACCAAGAAGCACCTCCCCACCGACCTGCGACCCAAGAAGACCCGCGCCATGCGCCGTGCACTCACACCCAACGAGCTGTCTAAGAAGACCAGGAAGACCCTTGTGAAGATGTGCCGTTACCCCAAGAGGAAGTACGCCCTCAAGGCTTGATTCCAATAAATCCCTGTGACATACATGATTGCTAATGAAATATGCATATTCCTCCTTTCATTTTGGAACCTCTCGATATATACAATTGTAGATGACAAAACATATGAAGTACAATTTTTACAGTAAAACTCATTTTCAAACAAATGTCGCAGGTCCCTGGAGATGAGTTTCTTTTATCTTTATTGAACGTAATATCGAGCTTTCGGGCATCTCTGCTCTTCTACAAGATATGTTTTTAACATATGTTAATTATATTATATGTTTGTCAATTAACATTACGCGCGCGTTTGAGAAACCTGTGATATTTGTTTGATAATATACAAGAGATTTAAATCAATTAATATGTATCATTTTATCAAAAATATTAATTAATGTATCAATCTGTCTTGGGAACTCTTTAGGAATTCCAATAAAAATAATTTACTCACCTGTTCTTAGAACCGTAGTAAGATTGTAAATAAAAGACATGTATTCTCTCCACTGTCTTTTATTTACAATCTTACTACGGTTCTAATGACAGGTGGGTAAATTATTTTCTTGAAAATCCTAAAGAGTTCCCAAGACAGAGTGATACATTCATTCATTTTTTTAAATAAATGTATTCTCTTCACTGTCTTTGAAACTTCTGTATAATTGTCAATTGGAATTTTATTCCCCTGTCTCGGAAACTTATTGCATACTTCCAATTAAACTTATCAAACCCCTTGTGTTCGGAACTGTTGCATAATTTCTAATAAATTATGTATATTTTCTGACTCTAGAACTATTTTATAAATTGCAATAAAATATATTTATTCACCTTTCTCTGGAATCACTGAATAAGTTTAATATATGATGTGTATATTCGCCTATATAAGGATCTTTGGTATGATTTCTGACAAAATATGGGTATTCCCCTGTCTCTGGAGCTATTGAATAATTTCTATAAATTATCTGTATTACCACATCCCTCAAACCTAGGTTTAAATTTTAATAAATATTTCCAAGCAATTACTTTGAAACTCTATGATCGTGAAAAATATGAGTTTCCCTATCTCTGTAATCCGTTTATAATGGTCCATAAAATATTTATGTATTCTCCTGTCTCATAAATATCAATATGATTGTGAATAAAATATTTGCATTTCTCTCTCTCTCCTTATCTCTTAGGAACCGCTGTATTATTATAATCAAATGTGTGTTCTGCTATCTCTAGAACCGCTGTACAAATGTCAAAATTTGTTTATCCTGTAAAATATATAAATATAGTATTGTATATTATGATGCACTAGCGCGCCATCTGTTATGAAAATTCGAAACTATTTTAGACGCATAAGATTCTTTTTGAAATTAAACAATTTCTACTGCCCTTATTGGAATGGAAAAATGAATACAGTAAGGGGGCAGTAGAAATTGTTTAATTTCAAAAATAATCTTACGCGTCTAAAACAATTTCGAATTTTCATAGTAATGTATATAAACAACTACAATATAGCATATTTTCCTTTTATAAAAAATATTTACCTGTAGAAGGGTCGTTCAAAACCCGAAAACTTGTGAACTCGTTAATATTGCAATAAGTAAAACTTATTATCGGAGATTTATATATGATTAATCCTTAATTTCTGGAAGATTGTCAAGGAAATATGTGTTTTGAGCTTTCTCTGAAACATATCTATGATTTAAAAAATGCATCTTCTGATCGTGCAACTAAATTTTCTGATAGCTTGCCCCCTCAATTAGAATAAATATCACAACTAATTATTGATATTTAATCAGAATTAACTCATACACCCTTTCTTGATTAATTAAAAATATAACAATGTACGTTTTTCAGGCTGTTGACTTTTTTGTTCTTTAGATTTTCTTGATTAATCAAGAAAAAAGCATTTGGAAAATTCTGAAATGATAAAATCAACGATTAGTTGATATTTATTCCGACAGATTGCGCAAGACATAAGGAACTTTTAGTTGCCCAATCATAAAATGCTCTTTTTCTTAATATACACACCTGAATTCAATAAAATCTCACTTTTGAACTATTTTTGATCTCTATTATTGTCAATAAAGTAATGGTATTTCCCTGTTCAAGGTGTTTTGTATAATTTCTAATTAACTATGTGTATTTCTCTGTCTTTGTTATTTCGCTATAATTTTCAAAAAAATATTTTCATTACCGGAACTATCGTACAATTTGCAATAAAAATGAGCATTCCCGTGTCTCTGAAATATCTGTTAAATTTCCAATAAAATATGTTCACCTGTCTCTCTGTAAAACATTTGTATATTTTACTATAAAAAAATGTACATTCCCATATCTCTGGGCACAATGCATCAATGTCAATATATAAATTTATTCCATTTCACCCGTTGAACACTCACTAGCTTGTCAATATGAGTTTTATGGTCTCTAAAACCTTTGAATGATTATCGCCTAAACTATTTGTTCATATCCCCGGCTCTGGGACATCGGCATGTAAACCAATAAGATATGTGTAATTCCTTACCCCCAGAACTTCTGTATGAATTTCTATAAAATATGTGCATTCCCCTGTCAATTGAATCTCTGTATGAATGTCATCAGAATATGTGATTCCGCTGTCTCTGGAATCTCTGTATGATCGTTAATAGGTTTATATATTTCACTAACTCTTGAACAGTTTGTAATTCATAATACAATACAATGCGGCTTATGATTGTATAAAGACATTTGAGAAGTTTTACCGCAAAGGTTTCTTTTGAACGAAAAATCGTAATTTATTTTAAGGAGAAATAACGACTATTTCTATCCTTAGAGATGACGTATGAAAGGATGAATTGTGAAGAGTAATGGTAAACGGAAAAATAAAAGTGTTCATGGATGGGAATCTTGGTCACAGTGGTACAGCCTGCTTCACGCTGACGAGGGTCAACAGCCTGAATCTCGTTCGTGGATGGCTTTTCTTGATTTATAAAAAAAAAAAATGGGTTGACCAAATTTCAAGGAACGGGCTAAATCAACGTTTATTTGATTTCTGTTCCACTAGATGGCGTTCTGCCATGTGAGACTGGGACCGCTCTGGACTACACGACTAATTTCTTGATGTGTCTGTCTGGGTACCTCCTCATCTGGGTCTTCTTGTCTGGACCTCCCTGTCTGGGTTCAGCCCCAGCTTATATCCTAATTGTGACGTCAGAGGGGAGGACGTCCAATCAGGGACTGCCATGACTATAAATCTCTCTTGCTTATACTATCCTTCCCGGCTCACCTTCCCTTTCTCTCCCGGGTATCTGTTTTATTGAGGCCATTTTGTAGTTACATATGAGTTTGAATTTATATACAACATAACAACATATAAAATACGACATATATATATGAAATGATTGACATCCTGTCGACTACTGAAATGATGTTGAAGTCCTGGTAGCTCTTGTTGTACTGTGTTGATCGAGAGGAACAGTCAGGATGTAGAGTTTTCCAGTACCTCTCTGCACCTTGGAAGACCTTTAAAAGTTCTCACAAAATACAGGCAGTCGTGGTCGAGGCAGAGTGGAAAGCTGGGGATATCCACACAAAAAACGAAGACACAGTTGCACTAAGAAAGTTCCGTAACAGATAAAAATTGAGCTAGGAGCGAAATATGGAGAGCTAGAAGATTTCTTACTCGTCTACATGATGGATGGGATGGAACTCAGGTACGACCGACGTGAGCTGACGCTAAGGGTGAACTAAACTCAACTAAACTGAACTGTACTGTCAAGAGACTTTAAGGTGATGTATTTATAGGTTAAAAGACGGGGGGGGGGGGACCTTATTGACAGGGGCGTTTGAGAAAGGGCGCCTTTACCTGTCCAGGTGTGAGAGGGGTCTCTGCATTCCACCACATGTGACAGTGTGGGTGGCCTTGTTTGTGGGAATTGTAAATCGACCTGATTTATGACTTCCATCTTTAGACTTTGTTGTTTTGGCAATACTATGCTCGATCTCTGCTTTAGCTCAACTCTTAAATCTATTACAGATTTTATTTATTTATCCACTTTGTACAAATTACATTACATATGGCGATGCAATGACACAGATTAATCATGCGCATAATTATTTATAGATGTGTTTCTATATACAACATGACAATCTTATTATAAGTTATATACACAGTATTGGTTGTTGGTTCAAATTACCATATATATATATTTTAAGATTTGGCAATCTATAATTAAAATTATATTTAAAAAAGATGCATATATTGGATTTCTAATTATTTTATTGTTCCAATATTTCGAGGGGCAACTCGCCTCTCTTTAACGAGTATGTTTGTGTTTTTCACTAGAACATGCGCGCACGCGTACACCACTCTCGTTCTACAAGGCCAATGAAAGAATTGTATCTTTGATTTAACTATTGTATTTAGTATATATACAGCAAATAATTATATTTAATATTATAGATTATTATTTTATCTATGAAAGATAGAGAGATTTATATACGACAGTGTAATTGTAAATAATTGTGTCTATACATATTAATTCTAAATTAATAAAAAATTTTGAAATTTAGAATTAATATGTATACACACAATTATTTACAATTACACTGTCGTATATAAATCTCTCTATCTTTCATAGATAAAATAATAATCTATAATATTAAATATAATTATTTGCTGTATATATACTAAATACAATAGTTAAATCGAAGAAACAATTCTTTCATTGGCCTTGTAGAACGAGAGTGGTGTACGCGTGCGCGCATGTTCTAGTGAAAAACACAAACATCCTCGATAAAGAGAGGCGAGTTGCCCCTCGAAATATTGGAACAATAAAATAATTAGAAATCCAATATATGCATCTTTTTTAAATATATATATATGTTATGAATAATTTGTTTGTTTTTAGATAAAGGATTGATAAGACAAAGGATCGATAAGATAAAGGGTTGAGGTGCAGTCGTGATAAAAAAAGATAATTATTTACCGTCAAGTAGCTTTTATTTTCAATTACTTGAGGAAATAATACACATTAGTTATTTTCACATTATATAGAATTTATAAAGTTAATCCTATATTAGTGATTCAAAAAGATAAATATGCTAACTATGCATATTTACAACAAAACTGAAAGTCATTCTAAAAACGATGCTAACAAAAGTAAAATTATCATTGAATAAAAATAAAATATATATATTTAAAATATAGAAATATTTGAGTTTTTAGATAATATAATATATATATATATAGATTAGAAATCTAATGCTAATATATCTGAAAATAATATTTCGTGTGTTTTCATATAAAATAATATAATAATCGTATCTCATATCACAAAATTTTGTTTTTAAATTCTCTATTCTAATCTAAATTAAATAAATTCCTAATGTTCAAACAATGGTTTCTAATATCTAGATTTTATAATCAAACTTATCATTTTTTAATCATTGAAGTGTAATAAGTTTATATTTGAAATAATTGAATTTATTTAATTTTCGGAAAATTTAATTAAATAAATATTAAATATTTTGATATCATTCTGTGATGTAGAACAATATCCTTCTGGCAATATTATTTGTTTACTTCTGGGAGAGTTATTTATTTGTAAATTTTCATTATTGAATTGAATTCAAGTATTTAATATAAACCCAAGACTAATTTACGCTTATCCAAACAGAATTTGTTAATATAGTGAAATCCATTGTTCAATTTGTATAAATATATGTAAGCTGGCGATTTTTAAATTACTTTTTACACTTAACTAACAAGAAAACCAATTTCTCAATAACGAATATAATGCGAACCTTTATTAATATATAAAGGCTTTAGAATTTTGTCATTTGTAGTGATAAGTTTAACAGACTTAATTTGATTAAAACTTTACCAAACTAACTCTTATTCAAGATATTGTGTGACCACAAATATATATATACATATATGATATATAGATATAAAAGAGGAATCAACAACATTGAAAATTTTATTTACTTTCACACATGAATCGCGTGTTTATATATATGAAAAACGTGAAGTTCTTTGCTTTTCTCAAATATTGTATTTTTAAAAATAAAATATTTTGGCCCAATATATATGCCTATATTTGAAATATAAATATATATTTATGTATACTCATATAATTAAGAATATATTCTCTGCATATAACTGTGCAGTTAGGTATGGGAATACAACTCTATCATAGTGTACGTTGAGCTTGTTTACATGAGTAATCATCTCTCCTTACTTCCTTGAGTCCCTCCCGCTTCAGCTTTGCAATCTATTCAATATAAGCATTAAGTTTTTCCTTTCATGTAATTATATGGAGAAATGTATCTCTCTTATCTTTTTCTCTCTAACGCTTTGTTTTAATTGCATTTACCTACACGTGTTAAGTTAGGCCTACATTTGTTGTTTTCTGTTAACAGTAACTCTTGTCCGTTTAGCAACCCGAAAAATGTAGCTAATTAGGTTTTCTTGATTTATAAAAAAAGGGTTTCGGCAAATTTTCTTGAAAACATTTAAATCGGCTTTTAGTATATATGTCGTACCACAAGAATTAGCAGTCATGGGTCCCAGTGGTTTTAGGCGTCTAGGGCTACTACATAAAGGACGAGACAGTTTGGATGGCACCTAAGAAAGGCCAGAGACCAACGACACGGATAAGGTCCAAGATGGTCTGATATGAGAGATGTTGGTCGCCCAGCGGTTGGTCGTAAACTCACTAATGACTTGTAGTCGATCCCCGAAAAGGGTCTACGTGATAATTTAGGAAATATACGTTTTGTCCGATGTAATCTCGACGATTCTTACTTGAGTTTTGCTTGGATCGTAGCTGACTCTCTTTTAAACTTTATTGTCTTATGTAAGATTGCATGATCGCCACAATGCTAGCGCGTTGAAGTTTATATACATTTGGAACTTTAAACTTATTATAATTTTGGTGAATATTCATAATCTGATTGATGACGCAAGCCATTTTTTAAAGTTCAGGTACACGGCCTGAAGATGTGTTTTCGTAATAACATGATAAAATAAAGTCAATACTTCACTTGCTCTATAGTTTAAATGAATGCTTTCTTTGTAAAGGAACAAGGGACGATTTAAAAAATATATATATTGAGACGTTACAAAAACAATTTTCAATTGTACATAATTTCCTTTAAAATGTTACTTTAATTTTTCATATGTTTATTTTCAATTTCTTTTTCTCATTCATCAAAAGTCAATGATGTACATACTAAATTAGTAAAAACTCAATAAAAACGATATGTAAAAATAGACATAAACAAATGGCTTGTAAAAGAAAGCAGCAATAAATGAGTTTAGGCAAAATGTCTATTTCATTAACAAACATTTCACTTTTAAAATAATAAACTTTAAAAATAAAGTTTTACTAAACTAAAATTAGCGTTTTAAAAATAAAAACGTGGCAATATATATATTTATTCCTAACGCTTACATACAGATTACATTGCCTTTCCATCTAGATGCACGAAAAAGTAACAAATATAAGTATATTCAACAAAACGTTTGAAATTGAATCAGTTTCCAATCAACCACGTAAAAAATGTGTTAGAGTGGTTATCTGAATATCAAAAAGCAATATTTTTTATATATTGTAGGGTAATTATTTGACTCAACACTTATCAATAATATAAGATAAATATTTTATAGAGAGTCTTCAGAGATAAAATCTCAAAAGGAAGGATCAATTTAATTTACAAAAACAGAGAGGTAACTTCTGGATATTTCTGAATCATCAAGACCACAGAATATTCAACATAAATAATTCAATGATACGGTAGAAGAGATATAGCCACGTTTGAAGTGTAAAAGGGAGATCAAGAGGAAAGTGGTGAGTTTCTTTATTGAGCTGTACACAAGCTTTCGGACGTCACCCGTCCTTCATCAGGTGTTGACATGAATAAGAAGGAGATGCTATATTTATAAGCGACAGTTTAAAAGTATTAAAAATATTAAAAACAATCTGATGCACTGATGCATTTTGTTATTAGCATGTGCTCTCGCGGGCGTGCATCAGATTGTTTTTAATATTTTTAATACTTTTAAACTGTCGCTTATAAATATAGCATCTCCTTCTTATTCATGTCAACACCTGATGAAGGACGGGTGACGTCCGAAAGCTTGTGTACAGCTCAATAAAGAAACTCACCACTTTCCTCTTGATCTCCCTTTTACAATTCAATGATACATAAATTGAATATTACACTATTATAATTGTGCATTGTATAGTATATATCGATTTTGAACAAATGAATGTATTTAAGTCTAATGTCAAATAGAGGGATAACACGAAGACACTTAGAATACGTATTTGTCCAACGATGTGAATTACTACCAATCAACTGATAAAGCACTAACTATCATATTGCCATAACCAAAAATGTACGTAGCCTGTAAATGTAAATAATACATCGGCAGCTTGGCGAGTGTTATGTACCTAAGCCCCGATAGGTGGCGCGCGCTAGGCGCGAAGTTTGTAAACATTAGCCCCTATCTTGGGATCGTAGCCGATATATTACTTCCTTAATTTATAATTGTTTTTATCCATTTAACTTAGTTTATCTCTTCCTTTTTTATCCCTCAAACTATTTAACTATTTAAAGTCATCTAATAAATTATCATTTTATTCTACCCAAACGTGTCACCTTCATTACTGTGACAATATTATTCAGAGAAACGACACACAATATCTCCTCAGTTATATCAGTAAACATCAAAGAGATCTAAAGGAACGGCAAATTGGAACTATTGCCGTGGTTCTGATGATAGGAGACAAGAAATTCGAAAAAGGATATTCCTTACTTCGATTGGGCAAAGGTTTAGTTTTTTATTGGGACGTCTTTGTTGGATCTTAGAATGATGTGATTCAGAAGCAGTCACTCGGAAATCAAACTGGAATAATGATGGCACGTCAGATGGCACGTTTTATCAATTTCAACAGATATGTTATTTAATGCTGTCCATTCTGTCATTTATCGTCTGCAGGCGGTGATTGAGAATGAAGGGTGCCACATTGAGCAAGGATTGTGACCTAATACAAGAGAGAAGGCAGTTACCTCATGTGTTATATAAGCCGCCATGTATTATATTATCTACCAATATTTTGCAGCTCTTTGTGTTGGGATATGGGGATAATAAATGCTGTCCTCACATCTTGACTCTTCTTTTTGTGAACAGTAATATTTTGTTTGTCATTTGCTCACATATTATGTCGTGCAAACCAGAGTGTTATAACTTCTCGAATAACACTGGTACACACAATTTTTCCTCTTATGTTTAGTTTTCGCTTTTCGCTCATTAGAAGAAATAGCATAAGGAATATTTTCTGTACACCAATAACTTTAGAAATTTTGTGAAAAAAAATAATACAAAATGATTTTACTACCACGTTTTTTAACACAAAAGGTCGATTTAAAAATTATTTTTATTTGAGGGGACACATTTTTTAAAATTGTGTTCAGTATAATAAACAATGATAACATTTGACAAGCCCATAGGATATTTGGAATAAAGTACGACAAATATATTTTGTCACTTCCCTCTATATTTAATTTGTTGGATCATGACAAATAGCCAGTTAAATAGTCAAGTGTCGCCAATCAGTCAAGAAACTACACATTTCTTTTAGCAAGAAATCCTATTAGAAGTGCCATCATAATTTTTGGTACTATATTAACATTTCAAAAATTCGTGTATTGATATCAGCAGTGTTTTTCAAACATTCAATCTATTTCACAAAACTCCATATAAAATATAAATATTTTTGCTACATGTTTTAATTTGCATTTACCTATTTTACATATCTCTGATTGTATTTGAAAATCGTTAACCAATTCTTCATACTTTTGGCGAAGTGGTGTTTTATTAATTTGTTATTTGATATAATTAGGGTTCTTTCCTGGTATTCAAAAAGGAAAAATACGTGTCGATCAGTTATATATTTCAATTTATCAAACAATTTGGCCGCTGAATCTCTGATTCTGGTAGAGCGCCATCTGGCGAATAAAATTGTAACTAAAATCAATTTCGAATTTTTCATTATTTGCCATAAAAAATCCCATTGCATCCTGAACACAATGGTGTTTACCGCATTGCTCTAGCTCAAATATTCGCAGAGTTATTAATTTTTAAAGTTGTGCGGGACTTTTGGATCACCCTGTATATATATATAGATTACTCCACAATGACAATACAATATGGTATATCATATAGTTTCTTAGCCCGTCAATCCTTTCTCCAAAGTGGACGGCAACATGTTCAGAGATCTGGATTCTGCATCACCTAAGTATTGTATTGTCATTGTGGAGTGATCCAACTAAACTCTAAGAATATGGAAGTAATTCAAAGGGATAAAAGCTATAATTATGTTACGATGAAGATAATATAATTTTACGTTGCTACCATCCGTTATATTCTTGAACTTGGCAATCTCTAAATGACCAAGAACTTCATTCAGTGACGAGAAGAATTTCATCAATCCATACTCTTTTGGGTGATTAAGTAAAATTTTGAAGATATGTTTTCCACTGGTGTAAGGATGCTGATAATAATAGCTATTATACTTCTAAAATTATAAAAATCTAAATTAGGTAAAGCTCTTTTGTGTTTCTGATTCTCTTTAGGAAAGCATTCTGACTCTTTATTTAAGACGAGGTTTACATACGTTTATATAGGTGTTATAAATATATATATTTGTAAGAAAATAGTTAGAACATTCAAAGAAAATATATTACAGTTAATCAGATTGTCGCTATGTAGAAATCTAAGGATATACATCTAAACCCACCGAATGGTAAACTTGTTCAAGGTCTCAATATTTTTCACTTTATAAAATAAATATAAGAGAATATATTAAGAAACCGTTTAAATTTGTGGAATCAAACGTGATGGTGAAGAGAAATTATGTAACTTTTTAGCTTGCGAGGCTTTGATAAGATGCCGTCGAGGCAGCAAATGGTGCTGAAAAACAGGAAGGACCTATCAATAAACACTGACGCCATACACATACATATATATATATATATACCAAACGAGGCACCTCTCCAATTAATTGTTCAACAAAACGATGCACTCTGCATAAGCCTAAAAAAAACTTCACTAGTGATGATAAAGAATGAGCCACAGCACCAGTTCTGGTAAATTTAAACAAAAAACAACCTGCATACCATGGCTTCGGCTTTCATTACTACAGGGGCAGATTCAATTTCATACCATCCTACGAGAGGGGTTATGAAATAGTTCGAATTCCCCAAACAGGTGTTTAATCTGGTGAACTAACAAGGGCCGAATTTCAGGCAAGAAATTACGGGAGGATGGTATTGATGTACAAAAATAATTACTCTTTTTCTTCATATTTTAAGCTACCCTAAACACTCACCTTGTACTTCATCAGCCTAAACACGTTTTTGGTCAATAGGCCGAATGTTATGAAATCGAAGCCGCCCCTGTACTGATTAGCCCGGCTTACAGTTTGGCTCTTTTTCCGGATTAGACAACACTGGCATTGTGAATTATTCTTTATTATCACTATTAAATTTTGTGCTGGGGGGATTGAATATATGTATTGTTTTAATATATTTTAAAGGGAGAGGTGCCATATATAAGCATCAACTTAGATAATTATCTATATTTTATATAGAATTTAATTATATATATGTTAGAAAAAATATCGTTAAAATGTTTATAATTAGCATATATATACAGTAAACTCCCCTATAACGCGATTAATGTGGTTCCTTGTTGTTTGAAATCGCGTTATAGGAATTCCCGTTTTACGAAATAAAACTTGTATAACGCGAATTTTGTTAGGGTAAATTATAGTGACAAATATTATTTAAAAATGTATTTTTTAAATTGATCTATATAGGAAAAATAATTATATACTAAAACAAAACTAAATGTTATATTATTTTATATGCAAATGTATATAAAAAACAAATTAAAGTTTATTCACTACGTAATTTGTTTTTTATATACATTTGCATATAAAATAATATAACATTTAGTTTTGTTTTAGTATATGTAGAAGGAATCGAGAGCATTTCATATATTTTTTTTTAGGTATAATGGAAGAAGAAAATTATAAACATAATTATGCCCTCTGCTTTGGGCGTCATTGTTAAAAATCGTAATGATTTTATACTTTTACTAACTATTTCCTGATCTCTACATGTCCATATATTAGGGCGCCAGTGGCTGCAGAAAAGCAGACCACAAATTTATTCATCTATGGCACATGTAGAGACCTAAAGCTGTGCCGGCTAGCAATAAATGTTAAAAGGGAAATTAACCAATCAAATTTTTGGTTAGACAAATTTTTATTAAAACTAATAAAATCTTTCAAGGTACATCACGCAGATATCTATAAGATTAAAAATATATATATTTAAAAAAACTGTAGATAAGGTTAAAAGGGAGGAGTTTTAAACTTTATACAAAAGAAAAAAAAAAGGCCTATCGTGCCAAAGTCCCAGATTATCCCCGACCTACCTCTTCATCCCAGCCACCCATGTCCACGATTCGAAAAGGGGCAGCAAAGGCCGCAGCCAGCGGCCTCCGCAACTCCAAGTCTTTTTTTTTTTTGCTTCTCAGAAAAAAAAATCAAATTTTGTTAAGAAAAAAATGTAAAAAAATGCGAATGTCAATATCAAAAAAATGTCCAAGAATGTAAAAATCCCGCTTCCTTTTCCCCAGTGTTGCTGAACTCCCCCCCAAGGCTATCATCACTCTTCTCTTTATGAAAATAAAAAATTAAAAAGGCATCTTAAAAAAAAATGATAAAAATAAATTAAATATAAAATTATTAAAGATATATTCACAAAAAAATAATAATAAAAATTATGAAAATATTGAATTAAAAATGATTTTAAAAATATAATTATTATTGTTGATTCTGGGCATCTTGGGGTCAGCTTGGGAAAGGTTCAGGGCTCGTAGTGGAGCTGGTGCTCTGCATGAAGATGGTGGAGTCAGGTCAAGCACCATAGGTCGGTGGTTTGACTACAGGGAAGGGGTGTCTGAGTCCATCTCAGACTATCCTGGTGTTGGTGGGCCAGGTCATCCACCACAGGTCAGGTGGCTTGACCACCAGGAAGGGGATCTCGGTCTCTGGCTCGGTGCTGCCAAGGCTAAAGGTGGCTTCAGGCTCCATCTCGACACCTCGCAATCACCAGAGGTTTGTGGCTTATATGGACAAAGGTGGGATATGGTTAGGTTAGGTGGGGTTCTGGGTTACTTTGGCATATTATGGTCACGAGGTGTCCCAACATATATAATTATTTTTCCTATATACATCATTTTATACAATACATTTTTACATGATACAGTATATTTCTTTTTCAATTTTTCTTTTTTTTTTTTCAACTTTATTCATCATGCCTGGGGAGCAAGTTTCGTAATTTTTTATATTTGCAAAATATTTACATGTAAATTCTAATTTAATACCTTATATGCGTTTAAAATATTATTTAAGCTTTAAAACTCAATTTAACACTATTTTAAAATGTTACTTACAGAAACACATGTGCAATTAAATTGACAAAGTATACAACACTACTTCGTTCAAAAACAAAAAAAAAAAAAGATTGAAAAACGCGTGTGCATAAAAATTAAATGTATTATACAGTTGTCAATATGGAAATTTCCGCATTTTATTTTATAACGCGTTATACGAAAATTCGTGTTGTATAAATAAATTTGTCGCAATTTTTTTATCGCGTTGTAAAAACTCGCGTTATAGGAGAGTCTACTGTATATATAATCCAAAAAGCACCTATCTCTTCAAAAGTGCATTAAAAAATTATTTTGGTTGAAGTAAACTGATGTTTTGACACATTATTGCTAGCAGTAAATTATATACAGTAATGAACCAAAATGCCTCGTTTTAATGCTGCTGTAATGGGAGAGGTACCTCTTTTGGTACATGAATATCACCCTTCCGAAACCTTATAAATATGCATATATATATGTCGTACCACAAACACTTTCAGTCATGGGGTCCAATAGAATCGGGGACTGTGGGTACCACAAAGAACAAGGAAAGTTCGATAGCACCTGAGAGACCAGTGGAGAAAACGCGCTAAGGTCCAAGAGGGTGTGATCTAAACGAGAGGGAGATATGATCTGTTGCTGTCCAGCCTGTTTGTGGGCGTCCGGCGGTGGTCGTAAAACTCACTAACGACTTGTGGTAGTTCCCTAAGAGGAAATAGTTTAAGCTTGACTGAATCTTATTGGGTGTGGCGGACTCTCAATAAACCTATATTGTCTTATCTGTGTTTACACGACACGATCAAGCTGGCGCTTTGAAATTTATCTACATTTTGAGGATGTTAAACTATTTATAATTATGGTAATATGAAATTTTAGTGTATATTGACATATATCATTATATATATGTTATAGAGATATATAGATTGAACTATTTAATATGAACATGTGTTTTATTGGTGAAATCTAGTTTGTTTTCGTTTCCAGGGATATCACCCGTGGAGTCAGTCTAGCAGAGAGGTAGGTTGTTTCTCTCTATTCTTGTTGGTATCTGGCGATTACTCACAATTTCACTCTTCTTAGTGACATCTTTAGAGTGAAAATTTCTAAATTATCCTTGCACCTGGATAGGTTGTACATACAGATATATTCTCTCTTTTGTTGTTGGCGATTACTCACAATTTCACTCTTCTTAGTGACACCTTTAGAGTGAAAATTTCTAAATTATCCTTGCACCTGGATAGGTTGTACATACAGATATATTCTCTCTTTTGTTGTTGGCGATTACTCACAATTTCACTCTTCTTAGTGACACCTTTAGAGTGAAAATTTCTAAATTATCCTTGCACCTGGATAGGTTGTACATACAGATATATTCTCTCTTTTGTTGTTGGCGATTACTCACAATTTCACTCTTCTTAGTGACACCTTTAGAGTGAAAATTTCTAAATTATCCTTGCACCTGGATAGGTTGTACATACAGATATATTCTCTCTTTTGCATCTAGAATTTGGAGCAAAATGTTTCAATATATTGTAGTGGGTCATATAAATTAATATTAAAATATATCATTTTAACTTAGCATCAATAAATCGATGAATATTATACAAATATATACAGGATGTTCCAAAGGTCTTGCGCAACTTAAAAAATTAATAACTCCGCGAATATTTGCGCTAGAGAAAATGCGGTAAACACCATTGTGTTCAGGATGCTAAATCTCGGATTCTTGTAGAGCGCCATCTAAAGAATAAAATTGTAACTAAATAAATTTAGAATTTTTAATTATTTCCCTAAACATTCTCATTGCATCCTGAACACAATGGTGTTTACCGCATTTCTCTAGCGCAAATATTCGCAGAGTTATTAAATTTAAAGTTGTGCAAGACTCTTGGATCACCCTGTATTCTTTAACACTACCTTTCTCTCTTATAATTAGAAATATAAATTCAAAATATATTCAATTAAAACAGAGTATTAAATTAATATCTTTGGCCATTTTTTATCTTCGCAAAATGTTTCTTAAGTCAATGTGTATAAACCAAACAAGTGTTCAAGTGTGTATGTGTGTTTTATATAAAACTTAGAATATAGGTGATATATTTTAAATAACCTTCTTTCTTACGTGATAAACACATTACATTATAAATATTAAACAATATTTTAAAACAAAATCGTTTTGCTCTTTATATTTCATTAGGCATAGGAATTTATGTACCTTATAGAGAATAAAATATGACAAAATTTCCAATTTAAATTTATGAATAATAAACAAAAATATTTTTGATGTACGCTTAAATATATAGCGTAGAAGTATACGGAAGACAATTGAGACAAGTTTTATTTCTACAAAAACATTTTTTCTATTACTTAGAATACACAGTTGAAGATTCTCTCACTCTTCCCTACGCATTTCTTGGATGAGGAAATTTCATCATATTTATCTTCCAGAATATATTTGATACGCTAGAAGAAAATGCCAAATTTTTATAAAAGTGGTGTAGCAGTTCGCTTTCTTTACCTATTTTTTCTTCTATATTTTCTCTTCATTATCTACTTTTATAAAATCGAGGTGTGCTCTCTTTAAGCGGTGCCTAGCGGAATATAGTTTTGAATGATAAAAATATGAGGTAGAATTTTTTTTTTATTCAGTTATTTAATACAATAACTGGAAGTTAGTCCTAATCACAAGATGTACCTTTCAACACCATGAAAAAATTGCTCAAGTTAGAGCTAAGCTATCAGTTATATTAAATTTGTATGCAAAGTGGGAAATATCCTTTCAAAATATTTGGAAGACGCATAGATGCAAATCTTGCTACAGAGAAAAACGTGTAAATTGATCAGAGATAGATGAAGCGTCAAAAAGAGAAAAACTAACACTTAAAAAAGCCTAAAGGAAACAAGAAGCAAATACAAAGACTAAAATACTGTTATTTTTTCACAGCATCTCATCAATCTAATAATTATTGTTCATAATGTATGCACCTATGTAATTGACAAGAGATTCGCGTTTCAGAACTCTTTTAGATTGTCAAAAATATCCTACTCTAACTCTGGAAATATTGTTTCATTATCAATAAAATAAATAAATTCCACCGTCTCTGAAACTAATAATTATAAATATGTAATTTAATATGTATATATATAAATATTATGTATATATGTATGTGGTATTCTACTATGTTGGGAAACCTTACTCTTGGTGTTGAAGGTTGTTGAAGTGGTGACGCAGTCGTGGTGAATGATGCAGTCGTGGTGGATGATGCAGTCGTGGTGGCTGAGTGAAAGGATTACACACAGGGGAAATAAGCCGGGACACTTGATGGTTGAAATATAAGGCAACGGGTTGGAGGAAAGAAAGCTTTTGAGAAAGGCAGAGCGGTTTTTGATGATTAATTAGTTGATCACATGGCGATGATTGGATTTAGATGAAATGAGCGGAGAGAGAGGTCTCTAGTGAGCAGACATTACCTTGGTGGGGTCGAGTCGATGACTGGGTCTGAACTCGGTGGGAGTGAATGAAGAACTGTAGATGTTGTTCAGATGGGAGCCAAAACACTACTAGGTCCGAACTCGGCGAGAACGAGTGAACAACTGCCCATTCTTGCTTTTCGATTTAACACCAAGACTCAGTTTCTTTTTGATTGGTCGAGAGATGTCACATGATCTTTTCCTATTGGTTGACCTACTTAGTGGGTACTTTCTAATTGGACCGGCGGCTGCTTTGATGGAAGATACCGCCGATCTTGTCATGGAGTGTCGGGTGTTATTTCGAACCTATTTACTTCCGCGTTATCAAATACGTCCGGTCTTGGGTCGGAAGTATGGGGTGTCTCTCTACTTTTATAACTTCTGGTCACCAGATGCGTCCTGCTTTGCCAGGAAGTATCGAGTGTTTCTCGCCTAATATAACTTCTGCGGTCACTAGATACGTCCGGTCTTTGCCCCTGCAATATTGACGGGGGTGCCAAGAATAGTCGTGCCAGCTTTAGGCCTACTTCCTATGTCTTATTGCTACTTGCTTTCCTCCAGTTACCTTATTCTTTATTAAATCTTTGAAAATCATACATGGTACATACATAGTGGGTCGGGGGTGCATACAATTATATACAAATTATGACAGATGCGCCCCCTACATGTGAAGAATTCAAGAAGGGGTTAGCCTGAGAGAATTCTGTAAAGGAAAAAATAATTTTGTGGGAAAATTAGTTGTGGGTATTGAGAGGTTATATACAAGTATTGGTGGTGATATAAGAGGTAAAATAGAGTGGTGTTGATGATATAGGTTGAGTATAATTAATAGAAATCAAAAATTTTTAATTGTAAGAAATCAATGAATGCTATGGTACATAGTGGGCTAAAAAGAAAGGAAAATGCGCCCTAAACGAATTCTACTCGAGATAGGAAATGAAATCGAGGGAGTTCTATTAAGGCTTTTGAAATCAAAATAAAAATAATATAAAAATAGTTGAATGAAATCAAAATTGAATGTGTTTGGTTGAAAAAGAAAAATATTTTGTTGCATGGTGACAAAGACAAATGCTTAGTTACTTTTTTGCTCGAATTTTGAGAAAAGAAATCGAGGAAATTTCATAAGGCGCTTTGAAATCAAAACAAAATAAAATAAGAATAGTTGAATGAAATCAAAATTGAATGTGTTTGGTTGAAAAAGAAAAATTGTTTTGTTGCATGGTGATAAGGGAAAATGCCTAGTTACTTTTTTGCTCGAATTTTGGAAAAGAATTCGAGGAAATTTCATAAGGTCTTTTGAGAAATCAAAGTAAAATAAGAAGTTGGAAGAAATCAAAGTGAATGCTTGGTGCATGGTGAGAAAAAAAAAGGAAAAATGCCTAACCATATTCTAGCTCGAAATTGGGAATGGAAACCGAGGGAATTTTATTAGGGCTTTTGAGAAATCAAAATAAAAATAAAAATAAAATTTCATAAGGTATTTTGAAATCAAATAAAAATAAAAAGTGGTTGAGTGAAATCAAAGTTGAGTGCTTGGAAAAAAAAAAGAAAAATGAAAAATAAAAAGGTTTCAACAACAAAGGATGATTTAATGTTTTTAGTTTAACCGAAAATCAATGAGTTTTCGTTGATAATTGAGTTATGGCAATATAAGCTAAGTGGTAAATAGAATGATAGTTGATAAATAAAAATGATAATATAAACTAATTGGAAAAAAAAATGATAATTAATGATTAAAAGTGATAATAAGTTGAATAAATTGATAAATTGATTATATATTTAAATTTTAATTGAGAGAAAATAATGAAAATGATTAATATGAAAAATAAGGTGTATTGTTTTGAACCCTTTTGTGTATCTACATGCCCTATAAATGTTTTAATTGCTCAATTATGCCCTATATTTTTTTTATCTTTGTGTGTGTTGTGAAAAATGTTAGAAGTCTGTAAAGTAATTGATTTGTTTATAATAGGGATGGGAACTCATTTAGATGTGTGTCGTCTTGTGGATGTGGAATTGGATGGTAAAAATCGATATGTAGACTCGAACTGGAATTCAAAATCGGTGGCATAGAGAGGTTCCCAGTTGACCTCAATAGGGGACCTTCTCATTGTAATTAGAGATACGGAAGTGGTGTGTGTCGGGCAAAAGAGAGGGAATGAAATGGGAGATCGGACGAGGCGCTCCGCTTTGTTTGCATAGGCCGAATTTATCGCCGCGGACTACACTTCCTGTCGCGGTGTCTCAAAATTCTCACTTCCTGCCGCTTATTTATTTTGGGGTGCGGCTCGGGTCTTGTTTTTGGAGTATGACTTCTCCGACATTGGTTGGTCATCCTTCAATTACTTCTATCTCTTCGGAGTCTATTTAGATTTTCTGCAAAGATGTTTCCTAATGTTTGTCCAAAATTAAAAACTGCCTCTTGTAGTTCGAAGATTTTATGAGCGGGCATGGTATAGATAAACAAGTAATTAATGAATAAAATTGGGATACAGTTGTATGGTAGAACTAACAAACAAAGGATAAAAATCAGATGGAAGATAGGATATTGCCCCATGTTCTTCCAGATTTTTGTAAATGGGGACTCTGAAATATTTGCCTGAACCTTATTAATTGTAGAATTGAGATGATTGGTAGGTTCGCAGTTCTCCTGTTTGATCGTTAATGGTTTTATTAGCGATATGTCGGTGGTAATTGATTTAGGTTGAGCTGTGTGATCGTTCTGACGTGGGTGGTGTAATTTTGGCATTGTTTGTGTTGTGTGTACGCTGTGTTTTATGTACGAATTTTGTTTTGCTTTGGGGCCTGTGTCGGTATTTTTACGTGAAGGTTGGTTGTATTCATCGATTCTTCTAGCGAATCGGCAGGTGGGGCAGGTTTTTACCTGTTTTGCGATGTCTTGTGTCATGTTCTGCCAATAATATTGTGATGAGATGAGCCTCGTCATCTTGGAGATGTTTGGATGGTGGTGTTGAGTGTGTACGGACTTAAGAAGTCTGGTTGTAAGTGAACTTGGGACTATAGTTTTAAGTACTCCTTTTCGGGAGACGGTGCGCAGTTTATTGTGATTCATAGTCACGCGAGATTTTCCCGGTGGAGAAGACTGTTGGCTCTGTATGAGTGGCGCATCTAGAAAGCCACAAAATGGGATACGAGTTACAACGCCCGTTTCATATTGTTGTACTCCATTTATGCTACGGACCTCATATTCGTATCTTGACAGTCTTAACCTCCATCGAAACAATCTGCCTGACGGAGCTTTGATCTCTTTCAACCACTGCAATGCGGGATGGTCAGAAAATATTGTAAACTTTCTGCCCATTAGACAGGTGCGGAAATTATCCACACTTTCCACAATGGCTAGGCATTGTAGTTCCAAGTCTGAATAATTTCGCTCGTGACCACGCAGAGAGCGGCTGAAATGTTGAACTGGGTATGTCTTCCCATCAGGGTAGACTTGTTTAAGAATGCCTGCAATGCCGAATGTTGAGGTGTTACAGTACACCTGGCATGGCAGATCTTCTTGGTAAAGGTATAATGTGGGGTGTGTGGTAAGGCTTTCTTTCAGGTTAGTGAACGCTTTCTGGCATTCGTCACTCCAGACCCACACGACATCCTTTTTTAGAAGGTTGACAAGTGGTGTCCGCAAGCGGGCGTGGTCCGGAATGAACTCTTTGTAGGCGTTCACAGCTTTTAGGAAAGATCGCAATGTTTTTCGATTGTGTGGTTGTTTGGTGGCGTGAATTTTTTCTATGTTTTGTGTAGACGGGATGATTGTATTATTCTTAACGGTTGTGCATGTGTTTACTGGTTGTTGTTGTCTTTTGGCGCGCGTGTTGCGTTTGTTGTGCGGATTGTGCGTGTTTGTTGTGTGGTGACGTATGGGTGCGTGTATGGATTTTGTGTGGTAAGTGTGTGATCTGTACTGACACGTTTTTTTGGGCATGATTGGAATTGTAGGTTGAAGCCGTTGTGGCTTTATGTGTTGTGGGCATAAAGTATTGGCAATTGGGTTGAGTGAAAAGTTGCGTGGTGTGAGATTAGAATGGTGGCATGTAAATATTTGGGGTTTGGGCAATGAATGCAGGCAAGGGTTTCCATGTGTGAAAGCTTTGGGTGCTGTGCGAGTCCTTTGGGACAGGTTTTGGCCTAGCCCGTGCTTGCATTCATTTGACACATGTTTAAAGTGGTAGATAGTATTAGACAATGGGACGCCAAGTTGGAAAATAGTGCCGCGATTATAATTTAGTTTTAATTTATACTGATAAAGGGTTTTTAAGGTAAGAACTCCAAATGGCAAGGATGCATTTACCACGTGGAAGTTCTCTCTACGGGTTATTTGGCCTATTGTCAGAGGGAAAGTTAAATGTCCTATTATTTTCGTAAAACTATTTAGGGTGGATAGATCAAGGGAAGGTTTTTTAATACTTAAGTTGGGAAGTTGTGCTTTTAATCTATTGTATAAATGATACGGCAATATGTTCGAACCTGCGTCTGGTTCAATTAGAAAGGTACATGGTAGGTCCTGGGTCAGATACAAGTCCAAAGTCAATTTGATGGTGTCATTGGGTGGATTGCCTACCTCAGTCTCGAAAGGTCTCCACTGTGGCGTCTCCGGCTTGGGGTGGCTGGCTTGGAATATCTGTTGGGCCGGATCGGGACCGTTTGCACTGTCCGCGCAATTGAAAGGGAAATCTAGCCATTTGTACTGCTTCCATTCGAGTGGACCGTTTTCGGACTATTTGCACTATCCCGGTTCGCGTGGGTTGCTTCCGGGTGCACGGGTACGGCATGGCGGGTGGCGACTCCTCGGTGGGCGTCAGGTTGTTCGGACACGTACCGGCGGCGCGGGCGTCGGTTGCCCCGGGGGTGGCGCTCCGGAACTCCGTCTCACCTTGCGTGGATCTTGCCCCTTGTAGCGCGGCGGTCAGTTCTAAAATTACCGTCGCCAGGGTATGTCTTGTCGCTTCGTTCGTTGTCAGTTTCTTTCCGCTCGTTGCCAGTTTCTTCTCTCTCGGTTTGTCATTGCCTTTTGTTTTGCTGGCGCCTGGGCTAATTTCCATCTTTATCCTGTCGACTTTAGGAATAGCTGTGGTATTCTACTATGTTGGGAAACCTTACTCTTGGTGTTGAAGGTTGTTGAAGTGGTGACGCAGTCGTGGTGAATGATGCAGTCGTGGTGGATGATGCAGTCGTGGTGGCTGAGTGAAAGGATTACACACAGGGGAAATAAGCCGGGACACTTGATGGTTGAAAATATAAGGCAACGGGTTGGAGGAAAGAAAGCTTTTGAGAAAGGCAGAGCGGTTTTTGATGATTAATTAGTTGATCACATGGCGATGATTGGATTTAGATGAAATGAGCGGAGAGAGAGGTCTCTAGTGAGCAGACATTACCTTGGTGGGGTCGAGTCGATGACTGGGTCTGAACTCGGTGGGAGTGAATGAAGAACTGTAGATGTTGTTCAGATGGGAGCCAAAACACTACTAGGTCCGAACTCGGCGAGAACGAGTGAACAACTGCCCATTCTTGCTTTTCGATTTAACACCAAGACTCAGTTTCTTTTTGATTGGTCGAGAGATGTCACATGATCTTTTCCTATTGGTTGACCTACTTAGTGGGTACTTTCTAATTGGACCGGCGGCTGCTTTGATGGAAGATACCGCCGATCTTGTCATGGAGTGTCGGGTGTTATTTCGAACCTATTTACTTCCGCGTTATCAAATACGTCCGGTCTTGGGTCGGAAGTATGGGGTGTCTCTCTACTTTTATAACTTCTGGTCACCAGATGCGTCCTGCTTTGCCAGGAAGTATCGAGTGTTTCTCGCCTAATATAACTTCTGCGGTCACTAGATACGTCCGGTCTTTGCCCCTGCAATATTGACGGGGGTGCCAAGAATAGTCGTGCCAGCTTTAGGCCTACTTCCTATGTCTTATTGCTACTTGCTTTCCTCCAGTTACCTTATTCTTTATTAAATCTTTGAAAATCATACATGGTACATACATAGTGGGTCGGGGGTGCATACAATTATATACAAATTATGACATGTATATATTTAATATGTAAACAAATATGTGTAATTTCTCCGTCTCTGGGATCCCCTTGTGATTGCCATTAAAATATGTTTATTCCCATGAGCCTCTACATGATTGCTTGGCGTGTTCCCGTAAATTTAGTTTTTCTAACCTATAATAAAATTTCGTCAAAATGACCAAAGTCAAGGCCAAGGAACTCCGCACCAAGAAGCGTGATGACCTGGTGAAGCAGCTTGATGAACTGAAGAATGAGCTCTCCACCCTGTCTGCGGCTAAAGTCACTGGTGGTGCTGCCTCAAAGCTTTCCAAAATCTCCACCATCCGCAAGTCCATTGCCCGTGTGATGACGGTAATGAACCAGAACCAGAAGGAAAACCTGCGCAAGTACCACAGCACCAAGAAGCACCTCCCCACCGACCTGCGACCCAAGAAGACCCGCGCCATGCGCCGTGCACTCACACCCAACGAGCTGTCTAAGAAGACCAGGAAGACCCTTGTGAAGATGTGCCGTTACCCCAAGAGGAAGTACGCCCTCAAGGCTTGATTCCAATAAATCCCTGTGACATACATGATTGCTAATGAAATATGCATATTCCTCCTTTCATTTTGGAACCTCTCGATATATACAATTGTAGATGACAAAACATATGAAGTACAATTTTTACAGTAAAACTCATTTTCAAACAAATGTCGCAGGTCCCTGGAGATGAGTTTCTTTTATCTTTATTGAACGTAATATCGAGCTTTCGGGCATCTCTGCTCTTCTACAAGATATGTTTTTAACATATGTTAATTATATTATATGTTTGTCAATTAACATTACGCGCGCGTTTGAGAAACCTGTGATATTTGTTTGATAATATACAAGAGATTTAAATCAATTAATATGTATCATTTTATCAAAAATATTAATTAATGTATCAATCTGTCTTGGGAACTCTTTAGGAATTCCAATAAAAATAATTTACTCACCTGTTCTTAGAACCGTAGTAAGATTGTAAATAAAAGACATGTATTCTCTCCACTGTCTTTTATTTACAATCTTACTACGGTTCTAATGACAGGTGGGTAAATTATTTTTCTTGAAAATCCTAAAGAGTTCCCAAGACAGAGTGATACATTCATTCATTTTTTTAAATAAATGTATTCTCTTCACTGTCTTTGAAACTTCTGTATAATTGTCAATTGGAATTTTATTCCCCTGTCTCGGAAACTTATTGCATACTTCCAATTAAACTTATCAAACCCCTTGTGTTCGGAACTGTTGCATAATTTCTAATAAATTATGTATATTTTCTGACTCTAGAACTATTTTATAAATTGCAATAAAATATATTTATTCACCTTTCTCTGGAATCACTGAATAAGTTTAATATATGATGTGTATATTCGCCTATATAAGGATCTTTGGTATGATTTCTGACAAAATATGGGTATTCCCCTGTCTCTGGAGCTATTGAATAATTTCTATAAATTATCTGTATTACCACATCCCTCAAACCTAGGTTTAAATTTTAATAAATATTTCCAAGCAATTACTTTGAAACTCTATGATCGTGAAAAATATGAGTTTCCCTATCTCTGTAATCCGTTTATAATGGTCCATAAAATATTTATGTATTCTCCTGTCTCATAAATATCAATATGATTGTGAATAAAATATTTGCATTTCTCTCTCTCTCCTTATCTCTTAGGAACCGCTGTATTATTATAATCAAATGTGTGTTCTGCTATCTCTAGAACCGCTGTACAAATGTCAAAATTTGTTTATCCTGTAAAATATATAAATATAGTATTGTATATTATGATGCACTAGCGCGCCATCTGTTATGAAAATTCGAAACTATTTTAGACGCATAAGATTCTTTTTGAAATTAAACAATTTCTACTGCCCTTATTGGAATGGAAAAATGAATACAGTAAGGGGGCAGTAGAAATTGTTTAATTTCAAAAATAATCTTACGCGTCTAAAACAATTTCGAATTTTCATAGTAATGTATATAAACAACTACAATATAGCATATTTTCCTTTTATAAAAAATATTTACCTGTAGAAGGGTCGTTCAAAACCCGAAAACTTGTGAACTCGTTAATATTGCAATAAGTAAAACTTATTATCGGAGATTTATATATGATTAATCCTTAATTTCTGGAAGATTGTCAAGGAAATATGTGTTTTGAGCTTTCTCTGAAACATATCTATGATTTAAAAAATGCATCTTCTGATCGTGCAACTAAATTTTCTGATAGCTTGCCCCCTCAATTAGAATAAATATCACAACTAATTATTGATATTTAATCAGAATTAACTCATACACCCTTTCTTGATTAATTAAAAATATAACAATGTACGTTTTTCAGGCTGTTGACTTTTTTGTTCTTTAGATTTTCTTGATTAATCAAGAAAAAGCATTTGGAAAATTCTGAAATGATAAAATCAACGATTAGTTGATATTTATTCCGACAGATTGCGCAAGACATAAGGAACTTTTAGTTGCCCAATCATAAAATGCTCTTTTTCTTAATATACACACCTGAATTCAATAAAATCTCACTTTTGAACTATTTTTGATCTCTATTATTGTCAATAAAGTAATGGTATTTCCCTGTTCAAGGTGTTTTGTATAATTTCTAATTAACTATGTGTATTTCTCTGTCTTTGTTATTTCGCTATAATTTTCAAAAAAATATTTTCATTACCGGAACTATCGTACAATTTGCAATAAAAATGAGCATTCCCGTGTCTCTGAAATATCTGTTAAATTTCCAATAAAATATGTTCACCTGTCTCTCTGTAAAACATTTGTATATTTTACTATAAAAAAATGTACATTCCCATATCTCTGGGCACAATGCATCAATGTCAATATATAAATTTATTCCATTTCACCCGTTGAACACTCACTAGCTTGTCAATATGAGTTTTATGGTCTCTAAAACCTTTGAATGATTATCGCCTAAACTATTTGTTCATATCCCCGGCTCTGGGACATCGGCATGTAAACCAATAAGATATGTGTAATTCCTTACCCCCAGAACTTCTGTATGAATTTCTATAAAATATGTGCATTCCCCTGTCAATTGAATCTCTGTATGAATGTCATCAGAATATGTGATTCCGCTGTCTCTGGAATCTCTGTATGATCGTTAATAGGTTTATATATTTCACTAACTCTTGAACAGTTTGTAATTCATAATACAATACAATGCGGCTTATGATTGTATAAAGACATTTGAGAAGTTTTACCGCAAAGGTTTCTTTTGAACGAAAAATCGTAATTTATTTTAAGGAGAAATAACGACTATTTCTATCCTTAGAGATGACGTATGAAAGGATGAATTGTGAAGAGTAATGGTAAACGGAAAAATAAAAGTGTTCATGGATGGGAATCTTGGTCACAGTGGTACAGCCTGCTTCACGCTGACGAGGGTCAACAGCCTGAATCTCGTTCGTGGATGGCTTTTCTTGATTTATAAAAAAAAAAAATGGGTTGACCAAATTTCAAGGAACGGGCTAAATCAACGTTTATTTGATTTCTGTTCCACTAGATGGCGTTCTGCCATGTGAGACTGGGACCGCTCTGGACTACACGACTAATTTCTTGATGTGTCTGTCTGGGTACCTCCTCATCTGGGTCTTCTTGTCTGGACCTCCCTGTCTGGGTTCAGCCCCAGCTTATATCCTAATTGTGACGTCAGAGGGGAGGACGTCCAATCAGGGACTGCCATGACTATAAATCTCTCTTGCTTATACTATCCTTCCCGGCTCACCTTCCCTTTCTCTCCCGGGTATCTGTTTTATTGAGGCCATTTTGTAGTTACATATGAGTTTGAATTTATATACAACATAACAACATATAAAATACGACATATATATATGAAATGATTGACATCCTGTCGACTACTGAAATGATGTTGAAGTCCTGGTAGCTCTTGTTGTACTGTGTTGATCGAGAGGAACAGTCAGGATGTAGAGTTTTCCAGTACCTCTCTGCACCTTGGAAGACCTTTAAAAGTTCTCACAAAATACAGGCAGTCGTGGTCGAGGCAGAGTGGAAAGCTGGGGATATCCACACAAAAAACGAAGACACAGTTGCACTAAGAAAGTTCCGTAACAGATAAAAATTGAGCTAGGAGCGAAATATGGAGAGCTAGAAGATTTCTTACTCGTCTACATGATGGATGGGATGGAACTCAGGTACGACCGACGTGAGCTGACGCTAAGGGTGAACTAAACTCAACTAAACTGAACTGTACTGTCAAGAGACTTTAAGGTGATGTATTTATAGGTTAAAAGACGGGGGGGGGGGGACCTTATTGACAGGGGCGTTTGAGAAAGGGCGCCTTTACCTGTCCAGGTGTGAGAGGGGTCTCTGCATTCCACCACATGTGACAGTGTGGGTGGCCTTGTTTGTGGGAATTGTAAATCGACCTGATTTATGACTTCCATCTTTAGACTTTGTTGTTTTGGCAATACTATGCTCGATCTCTGCTTTAGCTCAACTCTTAAATCTATTACAGATTTTATTTATTTATCCACTTTGTACAAATTACATTACATATGGCGATGCAATGACACAGATTAATCATGCGCATAATTATTTATAGATGTGTTTCTATATACAACATGACAATCTTATTATAAGTTATATACACAGTATTGGTTGTTGGTTCAAATTACCATATATATATATTTTAAGATTTGGCAATCTATAATTAAAATTATATTTAAAAAAGATGCATATATTGGATTTCTAATTATTTTATTGTTCCAATATTTCGAGGGGCAACTCGCCTCTCTTTAACGAGTATGTTTGTGTTTTTCACTAGAACATGCGCGCACGCGTACACCACTCTCGTTCTACAAGGCCAATGAAAGAATTGTATCTTTGATTTAACTATTGTATTTAGTATATATACAGCAAATAATTATATTTAATATTATAGATTATTATTTTATCTATGAAAGATAGAGAGATTTATATACGACAGTGTAATTGTAAATAATTGTGTCTATACATATTAATTCTAAATTAATAAAAAATTTTGAAATTTAGAATTAATATGTATACACACAATTATTTACAATTACACTGTCGTATATAAATCTCTCTATCTTTCATAGATAAAATAATAATCTATAATATTAAATATAATTATTTGCTGTATATATACTAAATACAATAGTTAAATCGAAGAAACAATTCTTTCATTGGCCTTGTAGAACGAGAGTGGTGTACGCGTGCGCGCATGTTCTAGTGAAAAACACAAACATCCTCGATAAAGAGAGGCGAGTTGCCCCTCGAAATATTGGAACAATAAAATAATTAGAAATCCAATATATGCATCTTTTTTAAATATATATATATGTTATGAATAATTTGTTTGTTTTTAGATAAAGGATTGATAAGACAAAGGATCGATAAGATAAAGGGTTGAGGTGCAGTCGTGATAAAAAAAGATAATTATTTACCGTCAAGTAGCTTTTATTTTCAATTACTTGAGGAAATAATACACATTAGTTATTTTCACATTATATAGAATTTATAAAGTTAATCCTATATTAGTGATTCAAAAAGATAAATATGCTAACTATGCATATTTACAACAAAACTGAAAGTCATTCTAAAAACGATGCTAACAAAAGTAAAATTATCATTGAATAAAAATAAAATATATATATTTAAAATATAGAAATATTTGAGTTTTTAGATAATATAATATATATATATATAGATTAGAAATCTAATGCTAATATATCTGAAAATAATATTTCGTGTGTTTTCATATAAAATAATATAATAATCGTATCTCATATCACAAAATTTTGTTTTTAAATTCTCTATTCTAATCTAAATTAAATAAATTCCTAATGTTCAAACAATGGTTTCTAATATCTAGATTTTATAATCAAACTTATCATTTTTTAATCATTGAAGTGTAATAAGTTTATATTTGAAATAATTGAATTTATTTAATTTTCGGAAAATTTAATTAAATAAATATTAAATATTTTGATATCATTCTGTGATGTAGAACAATATCCTTCTGGCAATATTATTTGTTTACTTCTGGGAGAGTTATTTATTTGTAAATTTTCATTATTGAATTGAATTCAAGTATTTAATATAAACCCAAGACTAATTTACGCTTATCCAAACAGAATTTGTTAATATAGTGAAATCCATTGTTCAATTTGTATAAATATATGTAAGCTGGCGATTTTTAAATTACTTTTTACACTTAACTAACAAGAAAACCAATTTCTCAATAACGAATATAATGCGAACCTTTATTAATATATAAAGGCTTTAGAATTTTGTCATTTGTAGTGATAAGTTTAACAGACTTAATTTGATTAAAACTTTACCAAACTAACTCTTATTCAAGATATTGTGTGACCACAAATATATATATACATATATGATATATAGATATAAAAGAGGAATCAACAACATTGAAAATTTTATTTACTTTCACACATGAATCGCGTGTTTATATATATGAAAAACGTGAAGTTCTTTGCTTTTCTCAAATATTGTATTTTTAAAAATAAAATATTTTGGCCCAATATATATGCCTATATTTGAAATATAAATATATATTTATGTATACTCATATAATTAAGAATATATTCTCTGCATATAACTGTGCAGTTAGGTATGGGAATACAACTCTATCATAGTGTACGTTGAGCTTGTTTACATGAGTAATCATCTCTCCTTACTTCCTTGAGTCCCTCCCGCTTCAGCTTTGCAATCTATTCAATATAAGCATTAAGTTTTTCCTTTCATGTAATTATATGGAGAAATGTATCTCTCTTATCTTTTTCTCTCTAACGCTTTGTTTTAATTGCATTTACCTACACGTGTTAAGTTAGGCCTACATTTGTTGTTTTCTGTTAACAGTAACTCTTGTCCGTTTAGCAACCCGAAAAATGTAGCTAATTAGGTTTTCTTGATTTATAAAAAAAGGGTTTCGGCAAATTTTCTTGAAAACATTTAAATCGGCTTTTAGTATATATGTCGTACCACAAGAATTAGCAGTCATGGGTCCCAGTGGTTTTAGGCGTCTAGGGCTACTACATAAAGGACGAGACAGTTTGGATGGCACCTAAGAAAGGCCAGAGACCAACGACACGGATAAGGTCCAAGATGGTCTGATATGAGAGATGTTGGTCGCCCAGCGGTTGGTCGTAAACTCACTAATGACTTGTAGTCGATCCCCGAAAAGGGTCTACGTGATAATTTAGGAAATATACGTTTTGTCCGATGTAATCTCGACGATTCTTACTTGAGTTTTGCTTGGATCGTAGCTGACTCTCTTTTAAACTTTATTGTCTTATGTAAGATTGCATGATCGCCACAATGCTAGCGCGTTGAAGTTTATATACATTTGGAACTTTAAACTTATTATAATTTTGGTGAATATTCATAATCTGATTGATGACGCAAGCCATTTTTTAAAGTTCAGGTACACGGCCTGAAGATGTGTTTTCGTAATAACATGATAAAATAAAGTCAATACTTCACTTGCTCTATAGTTTAAATGAATGCTTTCTTTGTAAAGGAACAAGGGACGATTTAAAAAATATATATATTGAGACGTTACAAAAACAATTTTCAATTGTACATAATTTCCTTTAAAATGTTACTTTAATTTTTCATATGTTTATTTTCAATTTCTTTTTCTCATTCATCAAAAGTCAATGATGTACATACTAAATTAGTAAAAACTCAATAAAAACGATATGTAAAAATAGACATAAACAAATGGCTTGTAAAAGAAAGCAGCAATAAATGAGTTTAGGCAAAATGTCTATTTCATTAACAAACATTTCACTTTTAAAATAATAAACTTTAAAAATAAAGTTTTACTAAACTAAAATTAGCGTTTTAAAAATAAAAACGTGGCAATATATATATTTATTCCTAACGCTTACATACAGATTACATTGCCTTTCCATCTAGATGCACGAAAAAGTAACAAATATAAGTATATTCAACAAAACGTTTGAAATTGAATCAGTTTCCAATCAACCACGTAAAAAATGTGTTAGAGTGGTTATCTGAATATCAAAAAGCAATATTTTTTATATATTGTAGGGTAATTATTTGACTCAACACTTATCAATAATATAAGATAAATATTTTATAGAGAGTCTTCAGAGATAAAATCTCAAAAGGAAGGATCAATTTAATTTACAAAAACAGAGAGGTAACTTCTGGATATTTCTGAATCATCAAGACCACAGAATATTCAACATAAATAATTCAATGATACGGTAGAAGAGATATAGCCACGTTTGAAGTGTAAAAGGGAGATCAAGAGGAAAGTGGTGAGTTTCTTTATTGAGCTGTACACAAGCTTTCGGACGTCACCCGTCCTTCATCAGGTGTTGACATGAATAAGAAGGAGATGCTATATTTATAAGCGACAGTTTAAAAGTATTAAAAATATTAAAAACAATCTGATGCACTGATGCATTTTGTTATTAGCATGTGCTCTCGCGGGCGTGCATCAGATTGTTTTTAATATTTTTAATACTTTTAAACTGTCGCTTATAAATATAGCATCTCCTTCTTATTCATGTCAACACCTGATGAAGGACGGGTGACGTCCGAAAGCTTGTGTACAGCTCAATAAAGAAACTCACCACTTTCCTCTTGATCTCCCTTTTACAATTCAATGATACATAAATTGAATATTACACTATTATAATTGTGCATTGTATAGTATATATCGATTTTGAACAAATGAATGTATTTAAGTCTAATGTCAAATAGAGGGATAACACGAAGACACTTAGAATACGTATTTGTCCAACGATGTGAATTACTACCAATCAACTGATAAAGCACTAACTATCATATTGCCATAACCAAAAATGTACGTAGCCTGTAAATGTAAATAATACATCGGCAGCTTGGCGAGTGTTATGTACCTAAGCCCCGATAGGTGGCGCGCGCTAGGCGCGAAGTTTGTAAACATTAGCCCCTATCTTGGGATCGTAGCCGATATATTACTTCCTTAATTTATAATTGTTTTTATCCATTTAACTTAGTTTATCTCTTCCTTTTTTATCCCTCAAACTATTTAACTATTTAAAGTCATCTAATAAATTATCATTTTATTCTACCCAAACGTGTCACCTTCATTACTGTGACAATATTATTCAGAGAAACGACACACAATATCTCCTCAGTTATATCAGTAAACATCAAAGAGATCTAAAGGAACGGCAAATTGGAACTATTGCCGTGGTTCTGATGATAGGAGACAAGAAATTCGAAAAAGGATATTCCTTACTTCGATTGGGCAAAGGTTTAGTTTTTTATTGGGACGTCTTTGTTGGATCTTAGAATGATGTGATTCAGAAGCAGTCACTCGGAAATCAAACTGGAATAGATTTTTTATTTGATATATTATTATTTATGTGATTTTTAAAGGAATTTATAACCATTGAATAGGTATTCAACATTATATGTATAGTGTTAAATTATGTAAATAATAATAATATTGAGAATTTGTATATCAATATATATCCTAAATGTTGGCGTTTAGCTAGTTAGTGTGTTACTCCGTCGAAGGGCTGATATGTCAGAAATATTGAGGAAAAAATTGTACAAGAAACTTAGTCCTGGATTCTTTATTGATCTTATTAAACTATTAGGTGTTTTTGTTCTTAAGTATCAAACCTTGCACGTAAATGTGATTTCATTGATTGATTATTATAAGAATTTCCTATTTTATAATGTTTGGTTATATGACTTATAACATGTCATTCAGGTAAAATAATCTAACTTCGTATAGTTGGTTTTCTTAATTTATTTAGATATCCTAAACTCTCTGAGAAGCGACCTGATTAGTATTCTCCTCTCTGAGCGATTACCTTGGTAATAATAAATGACATTCTTATAAAAATTCTAACATATCGACTAAAACGATTTAGTAACCCATTGTCGGTCTTCACAAGATACAAATTTCAAAGGGATATTAAAAAGCTCGATAATGAAATTTTAAAATCATTTTATGTCTTTCTGAATCTTTGAATTTGAAAATTTTTTAAGCTCACGTACAGCTATCTACACGCTATGTATACCTGTGTATACCTGTGTACACACTATATACACCTATTACACACTATATACACCTGTGTACACACTATATACACCTATTACACACTATATACACCTGTGTACACACTATATACACCTATTACACACTATATACACCTGTGTACACACTATATATACCTATTACACACTATATACACCTGTGTACACACTATATACACCTATTACACACTATATACACCTGTGTACACACTATATACACCTATTACACACTATATACACCTGTGTACACACTATATATACCTATTACACACTATATACACCTGTGTACACACTATATACACCTATTACACACTATATACACCTGTGTACACACTATATACACCTATTACACACTATATACACCTGTGTACACACTATATATACCTATTACACACTATATACACCTGTGTACACACTATATACACCTATTACACACTATATACACCTGTGTACACACTATATATACCTATTACACACTATATACACCTGTGTACACACTATATACACCTATTACACACTATATACACCTGTGTACACACTATATACACCTATTACACACTATATACACCTGTGTACACACTATATACACCTATTACACACTATATACACCTGTGTACACACTATATATACCTATTACACACTATATACACCTGTGTACACACTATATACACCTATTACACACTATATACACCTGTGTACACACTATATACACCTATTACACACTATATACACCTGTGTACACACTATATACACCTATTACACACTATATACACCTGTGTACACACTATATACACCTATTACACACTATATACACCTGTGTACACACTATATACACCTATTACACACTATATACACCTGTGTACACACTATATACACCTATTACACACTATATACACCTGTGTACACACTATATACACCTATTACACACTATATACACCTGTGTACACACTATATACACCTATTACACACTATATACACCTGTGTACACACTATATACACCTATTACACACTATATACACCTATTACACACTATATACACCTGTGTACACACTATATACACCTATTACACACTATATACACCTATTACACACTATATACACCTAATGGGTTATAAAGAAAGTTCGTTCGGTGTTTGTATCCCTTTGTTTCATAACGGGTTTTGTTTTTATACGGTAAAGTGTTTATATTCTTCAAATAGTACGTGTTCTTCTCTACAAACATTTCTTATTTGTTTTTTGAAAAACGTAATATTTTGTTCACATTCTACGTATAGACCTATGAACACACTAACGGTTTATATAAGAGCTTTCAAACTACACGTCGTGCTACAATACTCTCGATTGAGCGCTCTATCTAATAAGCGAACACTTTTTAATAATAAAAACTGACATATTTATATCTTAACCGACCTTACACTAACGAACACCTCGAAGAGCAACAAGATGTGTTTATTCAGCGGTCTCTCACATTATACAAATGTGTATATCATTGCCACACCGTTACTTTGGCTAAGAGTAGAGGTGCTCTACCAACGAGGAAATATCCAAAAATGTTATCGTTGTTCATTATTCTGGAATTTCTGATCGAAATTGCTCTCATTTGTCTCATCTTAAGGTTATATAGCCAGACTAGAGCCGTTTTTTAGATAGGTAGCCCATTCATTTTATAGCTCTAATAAATATACGCATTGCTACCTCTCATGTAGCAATATTAATTGATTATTTTCAATAATATATCTCCGTATAAAATTTCTTCCCCATTATTTATATTTCAGTAAAATCAATCAAGTATCCAGGTCTAAGTTTCTTGTATAATTTTATTCCTCAAGCTTTCGGACGCATAAGCCCTTCGATGGAATCATCTCACAAACTCGAGCTAGTGTGTTTCCCCGCCGAAGGGCTGATAATATCGAAAGCTTGAGAAATAAAAAAATATATTTGTACAAAAAATAGCCTTGAATGATTTGATCTAAAGATAATCCGAAGAAGCCTATATATAAATAGAATGGATTCAACTGGCTAATCTCTGAGAACTGTTGCGTGAGACATAAACAGCATTTAGATATATTTGTAATTTCTGTTGAATATAATTCCTATATATCGCAAATACGTACTACGAAGTTTCTAATATGATGTATTGTTTATTACAACTGCATTTGAATAGGATTGAAATTTTGCCGAGAGCCTATTGATCAAAAAAGACAAAGGTCACCTCTCTCCCGTCAAAATAAACGTTAAAGCTAGACGTCATCTATGAGACGTTCCTTTCTGATTTTTAAAATCTTGAATGTTTTCAAATGAAAATTTCCCATTGTAATTAATTCTACAGAACGGAGAGTAATTCATTTCAGAGAGAGAAAAACTATTTTCTAAATATATTTAATGATAATTAGTATATAATAAACCAATATTTAAATCATACTATTATATTAAAAAATTATACATATCTTTATATAATATTCTCAATTATAATTTGCATGTTTTCGCGTGCCTGCCTATATATTATCATATATTTAAAAAATAATTCTAGAGAAAATATATACTTAGCAAATATTTATAATCGCTATAACACCGCTAATTTTGATATTTGAAAAAGGCGAAATTAAAAGATGAATATTTAAAATTAAAATTAAAAACTATTTTCTAACTATTTAAACTAAATGACTTTTTACAGTTTTATTTAATGTAATAAATATAAATATTCTATGAAGGGATATCATAGGTTTAAATATTCAGAATTGGGGAACCATTAGCCGATACAATTCCATGGAGAATTCAGTTGGAGGATTAAGGCTTATATAACGAATGTTTGGGAAAATCCGAACACAGATTTGTACTCCTGTCGTACGTCTTGTTATTTGAAATCTCAGGTAAATTAGGCCTTTGCCCTGTTAAAGTACGAGAGACAAATTGAATGAAATTCAACGGCAATAAATATTTCGAATCATTACAAACGATAATGTCTTTGAATAAAGAAGTGTTCACATTTGTATAAATTTTACAAAGCTATTATCTTTTGTTAACACAAAGCAATAACGCGCCATCTATACATATAGAATAAAAGGATTCAAAAGCGCGAATGTTTCTTTTATACATAAAACGAACTTCTACTGTCCTTACTGCGATGAAAAAATATATTGGGAGGGCTTGGCTCATCAGTGGTGAACCCTCCCAGCGGTTTCGCCAATTTAATCCACCAGACCGCTTCTCAGAGCTCTAATACTGTATTGGATCATTCTGCTTTTATATGCTACACTGAAGGATGGAATCTTTGAAATGGTTTTCAAGCAAACTATAGACATAAGCTTATAGACTCTGAGAAGCGGTCTGGTGGATTAAATTGGCGAAACCGCTGGGAGGGTTCACCACTGATGAGCCAAGCCCTCCCAATATATTTTTTCATCGCAGTAAGGACAGTAGAAGTTCGTTTTATGTATAAAAGAAACATTCGCGCTTTTGAATCCTTTTATTTTATATGTATAGATGGCGCGTTATTGCTTTGTGTTAATTTATCCCTAATGGCCTTGTCTTTATAGTTTGCTGAAGAACATTGCTCGAAGCAAATATTTGAATGTAATTCTACTGTCCTATAAGCTTATGTCCATAGTTCACTTGAAAACCATTTCAAAGATTCCATCCTTCAGTGTAGCATATAAAAGCAGAATGATCCAATACAATATTAGAGCTATGAGAAGCGATCTGATGGATTAAATTGGCGAAACCGCTGGGAGGGTTCACCACTGATGAGCCAAGCCCTCCCAATATATTTTTTCATCGCAGTAAGGACAGTAGAAGTTCGTTTTATGTATAAAAGAAACATTCGCGCTTTTGAATCCTTTTATTTTATATGTATAGATGGCGCGTTATTGCTTTGTGTTAATTTATCCCTAATGGCCTTGTCTTTATAGTTTGCTGAAGAACATTGCTCGAAGAAAATATTTGAATGTAATTCTACTGTCCTATAAGCTTATGTCCATAGTTTACTTGAAAACCATTTCAAAGATTCCATCCTTCAGTGTAGCATATAAAAGCAGAATGATCCAATACAGTATTAGAGCTCTGAGAAGCGGTCAGGTGGATTAAATTGGCGAAACCGCTGGGAGGATTCACCACTGATGAGCCAAGCCCTCCCAATATATTTTTTCATCGCAGTAAGGACAGTAGAAGTTCGTTTTATGTATAAAAGAAACATTCGCGCTTTTGAATCCTTTTATTTTATTATCTTTTGTGTCCAGGAAAAACATACATGATGAACCATTTTATAGAGGAATGAGAGTTCCAAATCCAATATATAGCATCTTGGCCTATATAGAATAATTTTTGATAGAAAAGCTATTAAAAGGAATCAGGAAGGAAGACGAAAATTCTAACGATTGCAAATATTAAACGTCTTGGGAGGTGAGATATGCAAATGATTAGAATTTCAGCGCAAACGCACATCACGCGCGCCTGTGGCTCCACTTCAAAGCACTATTTAAGGCTTGGAGATTTCGACGATTTCAAGTTCGGCAATTGTGTTTTTCTTGTGTTTTTTTTTAACGATCAATTATGCTTCGTAGAAAACAGCGATAAACCTTTGATCAAGTAACCAAATTCGAAAGAAGAAGGATAGTGGACTACCGAAATTGTGGATTATCTTTCAGGGAAATCGGTAGTCGTGTTGAACGAAACCAAACACTGTAATACGGATATGTTTTCGCTGGATGCAGGAAGGTACGACGGACCGACGTGTTCGATCGCAGCCACCTCAGTGCACCATTTCACGTGCTGACAGGCAAATTGTGCGCACGGCAGTGACAGATCGCTCAGTCACATCACGAACTGTAGCACAGCACATTCTGTAACGTGTCTGTAACGCATCATCCAGTGTCTGCACGTACCATTCGACGCCGTTTACAACAAAGTGGTCTGTCCGCAAGACCTACATTGCTTCGTCTACCCTTGACGCAGAACCACAGACGTCTTAGCCGCCGTTGATGCGATGAAAGAAGGATGTGGACGGCAGAATGGAATGAAATTGTCTTTACTGACGAGTCACTCTTCTGTCTGCAACAACACGATGTTCGGATTCGAGTCTGGAGACACCGTGGAGAGAGAATGCTGAACAACTGGTGGTGCACCGGGTATTATACTAAGGGGCGGTATTGGATATCACTCTCGTACTTCTCTAGTACGCATTGCCGGTACTTTAAACAGCCAACGCTACATTTCCGAAGTGTTGAAGCCAGTTTTCTTTCCTTACCTTCAGGGCTTGCCCACAGCCATATTTCAACAGGATAATGCGCGACCACACGTGGCACGCATTTTCCAAAGGTTCTTCGTCAATTGCCAGATTGAATTGCTGGCTGGCTCGCTCTCCGGAACTTTTGACGATAGAAAACATGTGGTCCATGGTTGTTCAACGATTGACCCAGATTACATACCCAGCTGCCACACCAGATAAACTTTGGCAACCTGTTGAAGCTGCTTGGTCTGCTGTACCCCAAGAACACATCCAAAGTCTCTTTGGATCGATGCCGAGGCGTGTGGCAGCGGTGATCTCCAACAATGGCTACTCTGGCTAAAGATTCTGGCAGGAACTACACTTCGAAGAAGTCTATAAATTTAACCATTTGATACTTGATCAACTAGTTATCTACAAATAAATTTTGTTGTGATATCTCTTGTCTTTCTTGGTGTTGCAAATTTAGGTGGCCAGCAGTGTATTTTGGCCAAACCAAGCTAACGTCTAATACGTCAGAATCGTCTCTAAACATTTTGGGGCTGTAAACATCGCTTATGTGGCCAGGAATCTTTAGAAATGCGAGTAACTTCCCAGAATTTCACTGCATCGAAAACTTTGGTCTTTCTTCAATCGCTGGTATACTAATTGAGGTGGAAGGCCATGAACACCGATCTGCCTTTTGTCTGGATATTACATTGCTTGCGCAAAATGGATTATTCCTTCGTACCAAAGCTAGCGATGAATAGTGATTTGTTAAGATAAATAAAAAAATAAATTATTCAATTTTTCTAAAATATTAGACACTTCGGCCAGATAGAAGTTTTATCTGGACGAAGTATCTATTACTTTAGAAATACGAATGTCGGCCAGGCAACCATTATCTTAAACATTTCCAGTAGTTGTTTGTTTAGAAAAAAAATGTTAAAACGGAAATAAAAAAAAAAGTTAATGTTAAAACGGAAATAAAAAAAAAATTGCATCGATATTATTTTCCGAACGCCAGTTAATGTGATAAAGCGGGTTGCGTGGAGGGTTCAAATCCCAAACAATCAATGGACGAGGAAGGAATTCAATTTATTAGATCGTGCAGTAGGAAGAAGAGACGCAACAAGAATACAATTTATTGCTATTTTATTCTACAACCGCCCTTCCATGTATTTATTCCTTCTTAGCTGTGAACCTCTAGTGCTATACAGGGGTAGGTGGGGTAGATGAAGTACCAACCGACCATCACTGACACCTGACCTAAGCACATTGGGAATTTTTACCGATAAAAAAAATTGCTTCAATGATCCTCGATTCTACTAAAACTCCCACCCGACCAGTCAGTGCAAGTAACCAAACAGAGCTGTAGTACATTGTAAGTGAAAATGTTAAACCTAGTTCTACATGTGGAAACCTGTGATGCCCTTAGAGTAAGAATGTTCATTTGGTATAGTAAAATAAGAGTGATTTTCCACAATAGGAGATATATGCCTGAATATCAATAGCTTCAAAAACGTCCTCAATTTTTTAAAGAATCTTATTCTTGCTGAGTGAATTTGTTGTAGGTAAAATGTAATTATCTGAACTATCCGGTTCTGGTGAATATATAGGATCCAAATAAAAGCATAAACTTCACAATGTGCTCTCTCACTCTCCTTTAATATAATTAATGTTTCTAAGAAGGAATAAAAGCTAACGAAAAAAACGAGATTCTTTATTGAAGCTATATAAACTCGGCAAGCTTAATATAATAATATAATAACGTCCTTCAACAGGCTTGGGTTGGCCAAATATCTTTGGAACAAGCTAAACCAACGTTCAGTTTATTTTGTTACACTAAATGGCGGTCTGCCATCTAAAATGCTCATGTAAGGGGTCAGGAATGCCAACTTTGTTTTCAATATGTATATATGTAATATCTTTACATATCGAAAAATATATCTTGTTGAAATATTTGGATAAAGATAATCTGCATTGGGAGTATAAGAAGAGAAAAATAAAGTTAGCTAGTAAGATCAAACTCCTTGTCGACCACATGTCCGCCTTCTAATAAAAAAGCATTTTGGGGAACGTCTCGTTAGTTTACTAAGAATAGTGTCAAAGCACGGGATTCGATTATTAGGGACAGTTCGCTCTGAGATGGTCTCCACTTCAGTTGTTCCCAGGGTGGTCTTCAAACTTTCCTTCTCGATTCACTCCTCAGGGTTTTAGCTCCTGAATCCTGCCTCCTGTGTGCGTCCTTATCACTTGCCACTCTCACGACTTGCGAAGCGCAAATCATTACAGGACTACTTCCTCTAGCCGCCAGGATGAACAATGAAAGCTGGAGTAAAATTCCTTTGGAGGTACACTCGCAAGGCCAAGATGCGAGAAAACCCATCCCGACCACAGTGAAAACATGTACAGCCCCCCTGGGGCAATCTTTTCTACCAACACCGCCCCTCTCCATCAATATCACACGAGCGGACCAAGCCGCTCACCTCCCGAGGGCTCGTCTACCAGCAATGCCACCTCAACCTTGTTCCACTTAGGGACTTCCCAACCTGAAGCAATAACCAATCTCCGACCGCGATTCCATCCAAATTTTTGACACTACCAAAATTCCCAGCTTCACAGTCCAGAAAAAGTCCAGAAAATTGTGATTGTTCAAACTTTAATTTTATTCAGCACGCTCACACATTTGTGATTCAAATTATTAGTTAGCCTATTAAAAGCCATTTTTTGTTAAAATCATGATCATACAATTTATGGCTAAATATTGCATCGAAGGTTACTTTAATTATACTAAAATTGTATTATATAATATATAATATTTTGTATCATAAGTTAAAAAAATAATATATAGATAAAATAAAAATATATGCTAAAAATCAAGTAAATTATAGAAATCGAAATAAAATCTCATAGACGAAAAGGCAATAAAAATAATTTTACTTATTTTAAATATATATTCGTATAGGAATTAATGGTTGTGTAGGAATTTCTGACTGCTTTTACACATCTGAAAAACATTTCGATTTGTACTTACATAGTTCAGTAATTCCATTTGGTTACTTACATGCATCAGTAAAGCTGGACATGCGCACGAAACGAGAAATTTTATAGAAGCATTTTCTAAAATAAAAAGTGTTCAATGAGAGATTCGATCCCAGGTCGCAGTTGTCTATATCGACTCTCTATACCATCAGGCCACTAGTTAGGCAACTATGAAAATATAATATAAGGATATATATAATGTCAGGCGCGGGTTTTATCCTTCTCCCCAGGGGACAAATGGCCCTACAGATTAGACGAAGAAGGATGAGATGCCTCTTTTTCCTAGACAATATATCGATAGACAGGCCTTCTGGGACAATCGCCCATTTTCTGAATGACGGCCAGATTTTCTTCTATGTTTCCCAACCTTTTTTACTGTATCGATGGGATAATAGGTACACCTCAACATTGATTTTTAAAACGGCCTTCGGATAAACGTATATACTAATTCTAGTTAAATATAAAATTTATTTGATATATATACTGCTTGAAATCCATTTATCCAATTCTTCGACTCTGTGAAAGATTATATGAAAAGTGAAAATTCAGAGTTAGACTTTGAGAGTTTTAATGAATAGAATAAACACCGGAGTGTGGGTGTGTGTCTTTACAGAAATCATATAATTCCGCAACTCTATTTTTACTCACCTGATAAAGGAAAGGCAAGCCCTTCTTCACCTAAATAAAATTTTTAGTTGGCTAAGGAAGGGCTTGCCCGAAAGCTTCTTTTATTCAAATATGATTTTTGTATTTTGTTGATATTCGGAATCCTGTAATAATGGACCAGTGTCATTATTTTAATAGTGACATTTTTTAGCTGTAAATTATTCCAACTAATTATATATCTGTTTTCTTATAATTTGAGAATATTCTATGCAATAAGAAGATAAAATATGAGAACATCTCTCTCTCTCTCTCTCTTGGGTTTTATAATCAAATTTATCTTGGAAAAAAAAATCTAGAAATTTTGAACATTTTAAATTATATTATAATATATAGGTAGACTTATTCTGTAATTATTTTGTGAAGAGAATGAACATATAAAATAAATTTTAAAAAAATATATTTAAAAGTTATATCTACGTACATTATACTGTGATGAATTAAATTGAAAAATGTGGAAAACACGACTTAATAATGGTGAGCTCTGCAACTCTAAAACTCGAGACTGCTCTACTATTTTATTAAACTGATTTTCTTAATTATTATATGAAAAATGGGTATTTAATATAATAATAGTTTTAGGCTTTATAGGCTAAATATATATTTAAATTAAATATTCAACTGGAGACTAAACCTCCAAATTTGCTAGAGGGATTTTTAACTGATTAGCCATTCCATTATTTAAAAAAAATTCTTTGGTGTGTATATAAGGTTTGTAGATTTTCTTTTATTATCCCATTGTATAATTATACAAGGTATTGTAGACTAAATTCATTGATCAAATTCACAATAATGGTAGGGTTGGAATACAGGTCCTGTCTTAAGGCTCCCATGCATTCCAAGAGTTGGTCTGGTGAGGCCTCTTAGATCCTGCAAATGGTGCATTGTAGGAAGGTAATCCTGGAAGAGGAGAGGTCTTGTATGGCCAGTTTTTAGCCTGGGGATATAGGTTGCTTCTCCTCGGTTTATCCCACATTCTAGAATAGCTCCAGGCTTTTGGTTCAGATACCAATGATGGGATATTGACTCCTTTCGTTTGGATGTTTCTTTTTTGTGTGCGTTTGAAAAGGTTGAAATCAAGGTCTAAGTTAGGTATTGCTGCTGATTTAGCAATTGAATCTGCTGTGTCATTGTCTTTCAGTGCTATGTGGGATGGAAGGTGGTTTGTAGATATAACACACTATAGTGTGTGATTATTTGACCTCTCAGGAATCTATAATAGGTTTCCGTCTGATCAATATCCAAACCTCTATTCTATTGGTACAATATTCATTATATTTTAAATATTACTGATGTTATTTTTTGAGGGAGGAATAAACATATTTTTACCAAATTGAAAATAACTAAGGGTTCTATCTTAGGTATAAATACAATATTTTTATTATATAATCTGCTTTGAAAAGGAATGCTATCAATAGTATACTCTTATGGTACCGGCGCTGTTTAGTCACACCTGTCTAGTCCGTCTGAAAATAAATAGGTCCTGCACATCAGTATTGAATACTTTCACTGTTGCATCAGTTTAATTTACCACAAAGCTACACACAACACTCATATTCTCCATTCTACTTACATAGTCAAAATTCATGATTTTAAGGAAATATAGTTTAATCGATTTACTGAGGAAGCGGTTGTATAAATTTTATTCGAATTTTTGGATTCAAGTACCATTCTCCTCACTTTCGAAACGATTCAGGAGGAGACCAAGAAATAGCTTTGTTTTCAATAGACTATTTCGGCATCTTGCAGAGTTTCCTAAGATCTTTACTAAATACTCCAAACTTTTCTATTATTCAACCATTATTATATAGTTGTATTCAAAAATAAAGAAGGAATATCCTGACCAAAAGTACATATGCTTTTTAGATGGAAGAATGCCATCTAGTGGAACAGAAATCAACTAAACATTGATTTTAGCTGTTCCCTGATATTTGGCCAACCCAATATCTTGATAAATCAAGAAAAACCAACCACGAACGCGTTTCGCGCTGTTGGCGTTCCTCAGCATGGAGCAGGCTGCACCACTGCGACCAAAAATATTTTTGGTCCCAGAGGCTTCTTTAGACCCCAAGAAAAGGGTATTTAAGGCCAAATTTGCGTAAATACGCTCAAGGCATGAAAAATAAATCCCATATTTTTTTCATAGTTGTATTCGAAACTCATAATTTAAAATCTCCCAGTGTAATACATAGGTTTAACCAGTTAAAGTTTGAATATAAATATTCTACAGAATATAAAAAATAAAACCATTATAAGAATGAAAATTTATTTTTCAAATAAAACAAACCTACTACTCAACTGAAGCGATGAGAAAATATTAGAAAAGCCTGGCTTATCATTGTTGAATACCAAAGCCCTGCCAATATCTTTTCATCGCAGTGTAAGGACAGAAGTTTATTTTACTTGAGAAAAGAAAATTCACACGTCATTTTTTCATTTCTTGTAAATACATTCATGGATAAAACTTGAGAAAGTTTCATATTTTGGGTCTAAACCACTCCTTATTTGCTTATATAACGTCGAATTCCGCATAAATGTAAATTCGAACGTTATTTATTAAAAAATAATTAAATTTGTTGAAAAGTAAAATATATATACATGATAAAAGGTACAACCAACAACAAACAACAAAAAGCCTTTATTTAGGGCCTCTCGCCCTATACAGGATTCGCCAGTTCACAATGGATGGGAAGAACACTGTGTGGCCTTTTTCCGGGATATAGTCTTGTGGAATCCAAATATCGCCATCGCTATATACCTATTCTTTGATATTTCATTAATTAGTGCCGGAAATGAAGGACAAAGTTGCCCCGTTTTATCATTTAGTTTTCGTCTTTCCTCAGACAGAGCAGCACAGTCAAATAAGTAGTGCAACATCTCCGTTGTTATTCCTGATCCACAGAAAGTGCATTTCAGGTCTTCACGCCTCATTAAAATCAGATGGTGTTCTCTGAAAAAAATTGAAAGGGTTCTAAATTGTGCGATTAATCTGATGACAGGAAAAGGGAGTTCACTTAAGAAATATTCTTCGGTGGTAAACGTTGTATATATATCTCTATAGTGGGAATATAACTTTGATTGGGTTATTCTTGTTAAGTCATTTTGTATTGTTTGCTCTATCGCAGTTCTTAATATTCCTGGGATATAAAAGGTATAACCTTCGTTTATGTTTTTTTCATAAGTGTATGGCGCGTTATTGCCTTATATTATACCGATTATTGGATATAATAAAAATAGTTTTGAAAATAAACCAATCCATAATTAGATCCTCAATTAAAAAGCTATATATTGGATCAATATATAATTTATTTACCAATATTTCAGTTGGCTGAACGCCAACCTTTTTCATGGTATTATAACTGAGGTTGTTGTTGACCCTAAATATGGTGTAATACTTTGAAAAGGGTTGGATTTCAGCCAAATGAAATATTGGTAAATAAATTATATTTTGATACAATATATGCTTTTTTTTTTAATGAAGATAAGAAAAAGTGTAAGAAAGAGAGTATGAATATGGAAACGACTAGGCGTGATGAAAACTTTAAAGAATATAGCTTGAAATGATGTGTCGGAAATAAAATTATTTCTTTCAAAGTTTACTCTGGCTAACACCTTTGTTGACTATTCGAGGATAAAATAAAGTTCAGTTTACCAACATTACGGTGTTCTTAATAGAAATATGATAAGTCTAACATTTTCACCCGAGTAAATTGAACTGATTTTAATATTAATTTACGCCTCTAAATCTTGAAGAGAGAAATCTGTGTATTTACAAAATCTATTTATATATTTAAAAAGAGCGTCGTCTTGGAATAAGTATATTTATAGAATTTTTCTACAGAAAATTCAATAGTTTTGAATATTATTTGAATCCTGTATTTGGTTATAACTTTGTTATTTTTGTTCGTTAAAATGTTAAAGGGTAATTTCATTTCCTGTAAAAAGAGAGTGAATATTATTATAAATTTCTATCTTTATTTTAAAATATATTATTTATCGTTTTTGAAATAATAGAAGCAATGGAATGATTTCATGGAATAGTCACGCTATATTAAATATAGAAATAAATATAAAGTATCCATTATTTTCCAATAAATCTAAAACTTTACCTATCAAGGATATATAGACAAAACAACTATGCACCATATTGGCGTCAAAGTCACAACCTCAGCTTTGGCAAATGGGATATTTCCACGTAGAGTCCATGGTAGGAGCTATGGTCCTCGTTTATCCAGGGCGGAATTTGTGACTATTGGGAGAGATGTCTTCATTTTCAAGATAAATATTTTTCATACAAAAAAAAAATCCATTAATATTTTTACCATATAGTTAATTTTCAAATTTCAAATATTGGATAAAAACGTATTTTGATATACAAGTTGATACAATATGTCTTTATTTGAATATTCTTTTATGATATTCACAGATATGGATTATTATTATCCTAAAACGACAGTTTCCAGTGACCATGGAAAAACCATTCACCTGCGCTTATGTGGTCTGAGGCTATGACACATATTCTACACAAAACTCATGGTTATATTTTTCAAATAATTCCGTAAAAATTACAATCATGATGCCAGAAAGAAATTTGATGGAATTTTGAATATATTAAAGATTTGAAATTAATTGGTATTTTATTTTCGATCTTTTAAATAGATGGATGCTTATTGCTCAATCAGCGTTCGGAGGAGATTAGTAAAGTCACCGAAAGTCGTGGTCCATTTGAATGATGGTTCTAGAATTCCAGTCCGAGATCGCAAAAATATGGAGATGAGGAGATAGCGTTTTCAACAGAAATCTCAAACATTGCTTCAATCAATGGGGTTTTTGAAAGATAGATATTTTATAACATAATACCAGCGATGTTCTACACAAGACAGAATATTTGTAAGACAATGCCAAAATTGTTTTGAATTTAATCCGAACCACAAAACAAAAGACTGCCAAAACATTAAAATATGTAAAATATGCGGTGTACAGGGTAGCCACAACTGTACTGAAGCACCAAATTGTCACAATTGCTCTAAGCACCCCAAATTTAAAAACCTTTCTAGAAACCATAAATCAAATTCAAGTGAATGCCTGATTTACAAATCACAAATAGACAGAATTATCCAAAGGACACAATATTCACAAATATACGAGGGAAATGATGTATCAAATACAATTTGAAGCTCAATCTTAAATAGATTAATATCCTATATGATTGAAAATGTGAGATGTATTCAACAAAATGTAAGGAAAATTTTTACTGCGATAAGGGAGCTACAGGCCAACACTAGAGATGACCCACCTGACATTCTTTTGATTAAAGAACCATATGTTTTACATAAACTACTAAATTCCATTCGAACGCTTTTATTTAGTAATAAACTCTTTTCAGTATATATATTTTTTAACTGAATAATTCTCTAATATCTAGCATATTTTCATTATAAAATATTCCTTAAAACCTTTTTTTATTCTGTAAATTGCTTTTCTCCAATAAACACAATACTTTACAATTTTATTTCATTTAACTAAATTTGCTTACCAACCCTTTGTACATATATCAATTGTGTTGATATATATTCAAGGTGGGATCAATAAATAAGGTGAATTATAATTTATTTAAAAAAAGAAGCCCAATTAGGGCTTGATTTATTCAAAATAATCACTTTGGCTTTCTATACATCGTCTCCATCGTTCTGGCAACTTGTAAATACCCTCTTTATAGGCACTCTTAGGAAGCGCGTGAAAAAAATCTTGCACCACTTTCTGGACATCTTCATCCGAGTCAAATCGCTTTCCCTAAATAAAGTAGTCCAAAAAGGAAATAGTCAGAGGGGGCTAAGTCTGGACTATATGCAGGATGTTCTAAAACTTCAAAACCTAATTTAATGATTGTAGATACAGTTTTACATGATGTATGCGGCCTTGAATTATCATGAAGGAAGAGAACACCTTTACTAAGCTTCCCTCTTCTTTTGTTTCTTATACCGGGCTTTAGCTTATTTACAAGAATGTCACAATAAAGGTCGCTGTTCATACGTTGCCTTGGTCCATCAACATCCCAAAAAATTGTAAACAAAACTTTACCGGCCGAACGTTGAGACCTGAGGAACATGTAATTCGTCCATTTTTGAACTCGTTAACCCATTTATAAATGTTTTTTTTTTGAGACAAACAAGACTCACCATAGATATTTTTCATTCTTTGGCATATTTGAGATGTTTGAATACCTTCTGCATTCAAGAAACGAATAACTGCACGTTGTTCAAGCGTGGTGCAATCCTTCAAGGGAGCTTCCATTTTAGTTTATTTATAAGTCTCGCGCCGCGCGTGGGAAAAAAGAACAGAACACCTTAAATAGTCTCTCGATGTTATCCATTAATATTCTGTGCTTTAAATTATTTTTGCTTTTTTAATTTTTAAGAAATAAGATAATTCACCTTATTTATTGATCCCCCTTTGTATTTTTATCTTCTCTTCTAACTAACTTGCATACTAATTCTGTACATATTTAAAATATCTTTCTTTCACTTCTTTAAAAATTTTGTTTATCTTTAAAGTGCAAGTGTCCCTAGGGGGACATAGCGCTCTAAGTTGAAATAAAGAAATAATACCATCTTTATCTACTTTTAAAATGTATTTTTATAAATTATAAAAAATTTTTACACATAGTACAAATAATTGTAAATATAAAATATAAGTTATTGTTAATATTCAAAATATTCACACCCTTATTTTACAAAATTTATTTTATCCATAATATAAATATATATATATATGGTAATTTAAGCCAACAACCCCATATTGTATAGAACTTATAACAAGGTTTTCATGTTGTATAATAGAAACGCATCTGTAAATGATTATACGCATTATTGACATGTGTCATTACATCATCATGTACTTTGTACAAACTGAGGATAAATAAATAAAACTCTTTAATAGATTAAGAGTTGAGCTAAAGAGATAGAAGTCAAAAACGTCTGAATTCGAGATAGATGGAAGTCACCAAATATCATCTAAAGATAGATTGGAAACTGTCAGGACGGCGCCAGTTTAGAATTACACCAGACTCCAATACTCCCTTTCTCAGAAAAGGTATATAAAGCCTCCGTCCTAGCCAAAAATACAGTTACTTCACCATCTGCGTGAGCCCTCGTGGGTTGTACCCCAGGTTCACCTCATCCATCATGTAGACCAGTAAGAACTCTTCTACCTCCATCTTTCGCTCCTAGCTCAACTTTTATCTGTTCACGGAACTTTCTTTGTGCAACTGTGTCTTCGTTTTTTGTGTGGACATCCCCAAGCTTTCCACTCTGCCTCGACCACGACTGCCTGTACTTTGTGAGAACTGTAAAAGGTCTTTCAAGGTGCAGAGAGGTTCTGGAATACTCCTTATCCTTACTGTTCCTCTCGATCATCACAGTATAGCGAGAGTCAACAGGATCACATCACAGATTTATTCGACAAGATTCTACAAGAGGCCACCAGACCTCACCACATATATCTTTTTTTTTTCTGCCCATTGAATATAATCAAAAATATTTTTAAAATTAATTCTATTGACGTTATGTGGCGCTGAGTTTGTTTTTGACGCACATTAATATGTTATAATGCCTTGATAAAAGTTGGCGTTCAGCCAACTGAAATATTGGTAAAATAAATTATATTTTGATCCAATATATGCCTTTTTAATTAAATACTTATAAATTAAAGGCGTACCAGGAGCATACCTGGTCAGAATATGCTCTCAATATTTTTAACATCAACACCTGACCTTTTTATTTTTTATTTTTCTATTGATTTTCATATATATATATATACTCTTCGACATAATATTTATTACAATATTATAAAGATTATTTTTACTACTGTAACTTCACAACACTTTGAACGTTTGCATGAAGGCTGCCCAATTGTAGGCACGGGTCAACGCCGCAATTGGGTATCACCACCTATACAAATAAAATACAACAAATTAATAATTTAACAACTCTAATTTTCTTTTAGTTTGTGTTTTGATACTATGGAAGACTGTTAAGGGAAACGTGTACAAGACAAAGAACGAATGAATTAAAGAGGAGGAATCCTCCAAACCTATACCTCTGGTATCAATATATATATATATATATATATATATTTAAAAAAGATGCATATATTGGATTTCTAATTATTTTTATTGTTCCAATATTTCGAGGGGCAACTCGCCTCTCTTTATCGAGGATGTTTGTGTTTTTCACTAGAACACGCGCGCACGCGTACACCACTCTCGTTCTACAAGGCCAATGAAAGAACTGTATCTTTGACTCAACTATTGCCTTCAGTTTATATACAGCAAATAATTATATTTATATTTAATATTATAGATTATTATTTTATCTATGGAAGATATAGAGATTTATATACAACATAGTGTAATTGTAAAAAATTGTGTTTACATATTAATTCTAAATTTAAAAATTTTAAAGCAAAATAAATTATTAAATAAAAGGTATATACATAGTTATTTATAAATAATTAAGATATGAATTCTTTATAAATTTCTGGAAAATCAATTTTTCTGTTTATACTCTGTTTATCTTCGGCAGAAGCCCAACTTTCTAAAAACAGTCTACTATGCTTTTCTGTTATGTTTTTGTATATAATTGTGGTCTGTTTGAAATCTGGTATATGGCTATTGTTTAGGGAGTGGTCTACTATATATAATTTTAATTATGGATTGCCAAATCTTCAAAATATATATATATGTTAAAATATTATTTCATTTAAAATTATATTTAATAGATTCAAATACTCTTTTAAATCGACCGCCAGAGGTCACACTTCCCATATAAAAACTAATTGTCGTTGTTTCCCGATAGCCTACTCAAACATTTGTACATTATGTAAATAAGTTTTTCATTTTTTTTTATTCTTACACCTTAAGCCAGGCAGTACTTTTACCAAATTATGTTTTTATATATATTTTTTCCTTTAGCTCAATTAAAGCAATTACTGATCAAGGCTATTTTTAGTATAAACTTTCAAGATTTTAACCACGACTGCATTACCATAGCATAATTCTCAAGATAACCAAAATCAAGCAACAGATAATAATTCTGTATATTTCAGAATATTCCAAAATTAGAAGAAAATCTTATTTTTTTTAACATATATGTACACACAAGCTGAATTCTATATATAAACACATTACTAATACCTAATACAAAATTCTATATATATTTCGACCAGCTGTTTCTTATATATATGTTTCTTCTTATAATTTTTTTCCGAAGATCATTGATTCAGAAAAATACATAGTCACATTAAACAATGGTTTATTTAACTCCCGACGTTTCAGTGATCTGCTGTCTCTCTCCTCAGTAGAACTAGGATTCAAAATAATCCTCTCCTGAGGACAATGACAGCAGGTCAATGAAAACGTCGGGAGTTAAATAAATCATTGGTTGATGTGGCTATAATAATCTTAAAACCATTCATTATTCATAATTCTAAAAATGTCGCTTTCTACAACAATGATATTTTCTATAACCTTTTATGGGAGAATCTACAATAATTATTCTATATACAGTTACGAGCGTCATGCGTCATGTCTTCATCTCTGTCACCGTTTGCTTTTTTTTGGAATGGAGCTCTACTATTGGTTGGCTACGATCACGCCACCACTACGCGAGATACCTTGTTTTTGACTTTGCCCCCCCCCACTCGCTTTTTGGTTTTTGTAACTATTGTGTTGGAGTGGGTCGCTCCTTAAATAAATGCATATATTAGTTAATAACTAAATGGAATTCTCTCTTTCTTTTTCCCAGTAAGAGACGCCTACGGAAGCCAACAGTACATAGACAGATAAAGCTCATAGGCTATAGTTATTAATTAATATATGCATTTATTTAAGGCGCCAATTTATAATTGTAACAAATAGTATTTGAATAAAAACATTCAATCGGGTAAACACGGGCGTTGCCCGGGTCATTCGGCTAGTTTTATTTCTAAAAATTATCAATTATAGGTACCCATCTTCAAATTATATGATTTCAATATTGCTTCTTTGAGACTATTTTGTTCCCTCTCAAAATACATTATAAAAATATATAATTAGTTTAATTATATTTTGTGTAAAAATACCAATATTAAAACATACACTATTGAAATTTATTTAAACTTTTCACATATGTAACAACGACTTGTATTTATCTCAAAAGGATTTCTAAAAATTTCTATTTTAATTAATGGACTGTTATATAGACTTAATTCAATATTCATGCCTTAGAAAAGGTTATCAATTTAGAAACACCTGCTCCACACATTGCCAATAAATATTTATTTATTTTAATTAATAAACTCCTTAAATCTATAATTAGAAGTTAAGAGCAAATATATTGGAATGTGTTTCTTTTATTATAAAGAACTACTTCTTCTTTTCACTTAACGTTTCATTAATAAATAATTAATTATAAATGGAATGTCTTTCTCTCTTTTGATGTGATTTTAATTATTAATAAATTTGCGTTATACAATATCTTTCTGATGCATTGGCGCGCCATCTGTTATGAAAACTTGAAACTATTATAGACGCGTATGATTCTTTTTAAAATAAAACAATTTCTACTGCCCTTACTGCAATGGAAACATTTTTGTTTTAAAGAGCTTGTCTGTTCTAAGCTTGTCTCCATAGATTTCTTAGACCCCTTAACCAAGAGCATTTTTCTATTGCCAGGTATATAGATATTTTCGCCTAATATACTATTATAAGCATACATCTACTCTAATGACTATAATAATTATATTAAACTATAAAATCGCTTGAAGGGTTGGCTACTGATGAGCCAAGTCTGGCTAATATGTTTCCATTTAAGGTAAGGCAAAAAGAAGGGTTTATTTAAGATAGAATTAAAAAGTGCTGAATAATTTCATATCTTGTGATCGAATAAATATTCTTGTGAACGTTATTTGATTGTTTGTATGGTTTAGTGAGAAAGAATTTTCCCAAAATTTAATTCCTTTTACTGCGCTTGTGTCATTGTCAGCCACTTTCATTAAGGGAAATGGCGATAGAAAGTCTTCAGAACACCTTTACCATTTATAAAGACGACAAAGACTCTCCGAAGAATACACCCTAGAAGCAGATGGCCTCCCAGACCTTTCGCTCCATAAGCCGGAGTATACAATAAGGCTGTGGAATTTGCTTGACAGAAGGGATTCGATGACTAGTCTTTGATGTTTGCTGGAGATATTGGAATAATGAATTTTGGTGATGCAATGTTGAACTCAATTATAATGAACCTCACATTACGGCACGTAACGTTATTTACTCCATAGAATGCTCTAAATGCCCAAGAATCTACGTGGGTGAAACTGGAAGACAGGTCAATGTCAGAAATAACGAGCACAAAAGAAATATTGATAACCGAGACCATAGATCCTTAATAGTTCAGCATATCAACGAAACTGGCCATTCCTTTAATATTGCATCACCCAAAATTCATTATTCCAATATCTCCAGCAAACATCAAAGACTAGTCATCGAATCCCTCCTGTCAAGCAAATTCCACAGCCTTAATAGAAAAATTGATTTACCGGAAATTTACAATGTATTATTCCCTGCAGTCACCAAACCTCCCCATCTGAGACCGCAAATTCGATAGTTATTCTGTCCTGTGTTTCCAAAATATGACATATTCTTTGTCTTATTCCATATCAGTGCATAATGTAGACATGCAAATTCTCTATATATATGTATATTTAAATTTCCGTTTTATTGTTTTTTTTTTCACTATGTAAATCAGCTCTTTGCATAACTGTAGTGTATTTTCGGCTTCTTTGTGTGTATATATATGGGTTAGATCCGAAAACGTCAGTAGCGTAATTTTCCTGTCGAAGGGCGGTCGAGCCCGAAAGCTTGAAATATATTTTTTTTTGCTAAAGATACTCATCCCTCAAGCTTATTGATTTTTTAACATTCTATTAAGGGATTAGCCTATTAAATATACAATAAATTATCTGTTTCATGATATTTCAGGATATATGCCTAAAGGACCAGGTTTTCTGGTAGTTTGGGTTCAGATTGCACCACGCTAACGAAGGCCAACAGCCCAAAACGCGTACGTTTCCAGCTTTCCTTGATTAATCAAAAATTGATATTTTGGCCAATTCTGTGAATATTTAAAATCAACGATTAGTTGATATTTATTCCGACAGATGGCGCAAGCTCTCAGCAACTTTCAGCTGCATGATCAGAAGATGCACTTTTCCTAATTGATAGGAATGTATGAACAAGCTTTCAGAGGTTGCCATTATGATATAATGTATGGTGCAAAGTATTGAAAGATGTGAGATATTATATATAGAGAGATTATTATCCTTCTATATCTTTTCGAAATATTTCGATAATGCATTTTAAAAAGTCTTTAAATATGTTTCGGGAAAAAACGCACACACAAGTACAAATGGCATTGTTTCAAAGAAACTATTTCATAGAAATATATTTATAAAATTAGATAAACATACAATCCACATCAGTAAAATATCGCGCGACCCTATTTCAACTTTGGATTTGTTTAAGATAATCACACATTTAATATGTTTATCCCATTCAAAAGAACTCCCATCAAAATAAATTGTTGAAGCTTCATAGTGTAACTTGGCCTTTTTTCGAATGTATATTCCTCCATCGCTGCATTGAAGAAAAGACCAGAGCGGGTAGAAATAAAATGATTAATATTTATATATTTTTAGAGTAAATATTTACAACACCTATTTTATTTTCGTTTAAATTCCCCAAAATCTCTCTCTCTCTCTCTCTCACCAAACCGCTTGATAAAATATCTACAGTAGTAGGCGTTATTCACATTAAATTATTCACCAAATAGGTCGAAACAGATCGCTCTATAATCAAGAAAAAGCTGCCTTTTTTGGTACAATTATTATATAATTTTAATCGCGATCGAACGTTGAGGCCCAATTTACGTATCCCAAACACGATGCACCGCCAGACATCTCTGTCTTGAGCTCGATGTACCATCTTGGCAGCCGTTAAGTCGGTGAGTTGGTTCGACATTCATACAATGGGCGTTCATGGGAAAAATGAATTTTATGGTGGGGTCCACAGACCTGCTGAGACTTAGCTGGGGTGGTCTACTTAACCCCACGACTCGGGAGGAGCCTTCACGTCTTGGGTGGCTCTACCAGGATCTTAAGATACAGATGTACTTCCCTCCCCCGGTGGGAGAGGGGAGGGGGGGGGTTTGGTACAATACCAATATTTTATTATAAAGATATTTAGTTATATAATAAATATTATCGACTAAAAATATATAATCTATATAATAAAATATTCTGTGAGAATATATGCATTGCTACCATTTTTAAAACAGGTTAACAAAACGTCTTAATATATATTGTATGTGTATCTATTTTTTCTTTAATGGTTTTATGATTGTCCAGTTAGGTTGTGATTCAATAATATTGAAGAAATTTATGAAAAAGAGAACGATTTCTAAATTTGAACTTTCAAAAATACCTGACGATATTTCAGAGAGTTTCTGCAGAACTTTCCAACAATTTTAAAGCGAGATTGAATTTCTGTTTGGCTCGTGGCAAATATTCGGGAAGGAATACCTAGAATTTATTTCGAATAAATTAGTCTACCAAATATATAGAATTCTGAAAGGTTATAGATATTTCTCTCGATTCTTTTTTTTATAGGAATCAAATGCAATTTTAGAGAGTAGATTGAACCGATGTATATAATTGTTATTTTGAGTTAAAAGCTGAACTATTTTATTTGAAAATTGATTTGAAAGTAGAGTTTTTATGATAACTGCATATTCAAAAAATTTCCTATATGTAACATTGTATCGGTTTATGTGAACGTGTACTTATGTAGTCAATATTTTACCAATGTGTGATTGTATCCTACAATATATTTGTATGCAACCTTATTATTGTGTATGTAAAATTGTATTAGTGAATACAATGAAATTTGATCAAAGTCTCCTCTTTGGTTTATAAATATAAATTTGACGCAGTCAATGTTCGGAAGAGAATAATGGTTTGATCGAATGTCGTGGTGTATTTGGATGAAGAAAGCATCTTACAGTAATTTCTATCTGCCATGAGAAAATGCAATTAAAGAAAATAATCGTTATAAAACTTTGTTTTCACTTCATTAAACTTTCGGAATTTTTCTTTATTTAAACATTTATCATATTATAAAACCTTTTGCCTTTATATAAGAACAAATATATTTTGTTTCTTTTTGTTCATTGAACTATTTCGAATTTTTCTTTATTTTTCAAAATATAATACAGTTAGTTATAATGAAATTTGGCATTTTTCCGATATAAATATTATTTCTTTAAACATATAAATGTATTTTTAACTTCCTTTCCATATATATATATATATATATTGCTTTAATTCTAGAAATAGCATCTTTTTTTCGAAACGTCATTAAGAATAGCACAGTTTTCTATGTTTCCCCCTCTCTCAATTTTAAAACATACACTCATGGACAAACCTTAAGAAAGTTTTATTTTTAGTGTCATCGGTCGTCTGTTTTTGTTTTAAAGATACGGAGGTAATTTTGTTCACACTTTTCTATTTCGTGTGTTTTCAATAAGGGTCACTGTGTATGAAATATACTTCAGAGTGATTCCAATAATCCCGATATACATGCTAAAAGTTACAACTTTTCTTAAGTTTTTTCAATGTATATTTTAAATAAAGAAAAAGTACAATTACACTTTTGTACAATTTTTCATATATATTGTAATATTGTTTTGAAAATAGAGCAATCCATAAATAATTCTTCAATTAAAAAGGCATATATTGGATCAAAATATCATTTATTTTACCGATATTTCAGTTGGGTGAACGCCAACTAATATGTTATAATACCTTGATAAAGGTTGGCGTTCAGCCAACTGAAATATTGGTAAAGTAAATGATATTTTGTTCCAATATATGCCTTTTTATTCAAAAATTGTAATATTTTATAAATTCATTATATTTCGTGAAGGTATAAATAAAAACATATTCATAACCTCGCGCAAAAAAAAGGATTTTCGTCCTAAAACAGTATTTTCCAATATATTCTTATACAGGCAATTTCAAAATCCTTCACAAAGATAATTATTTAATGTCATTATAAGAGAATGATTGCTTCCTATTGTTGTGTGTTGATATTAGAGAGAATGACAGAATGTTTGAACAGTAAATATCCCAATTGGTGTTTTTCTTGCAATGTTGTTGGTTCAATGCGGGTATCAGGGTAATTGGAAATTGGAGAGAATTAATTGGTTGAGAGAACAAAGAAGAAGGAAACCTATTGTCTAGAAGAAATGTGGAACAAAAGGTAGCTCCTGTCTTCCTATTAGAAGACCTGTCAACAGCCTGGCTAGTTACTTATTGAGACACCTTCCAATATCTATTGTGAACTTTGTAAAGAATTTATTGTCTGGAAGGTCTCGAGACAGGTCCCCATGTCTAATAACCTTTATCTACCGAAAAATACTTAGAAGCAATGGCGAAATTAAGTAAGGTTAGGTTATACATTATCACAAGATTGGCTATTTCGACAAATTACAAAAAAGCGATAGACACCACAACTTTTTTTATTTATTCGATTAAAGGAAGCTTTTGAGCAAAGTCTTAAGTTTTCTTTAATTGAGCTTCCTTAATAAAGCTCCATTTAATCAAGTAAATGAAAATAGTTGCGTCATCTTGTGCTTTTTTGTAAGGTTAGGTTAGGTTTAAATTTAGGTTCAGTCTAGGTCAAGTTCAGGTTAGGGTTGATAAACACGGAAACCGGTCCCGAGACACTCCTTTAAGTCTTCCATAACATTGCTTATAGTTATTTTTTTCGCCAGAATAACTTTTCGAATATATTTTGTGCAAGCTTATCACGCGAAAACTCATTTATATTTTTGGTGCAAATTAATTTTTCAATAGTTTTATTCTAGTCCATTATTTAAACCTACCTAACTTGCAAAGTTGTGCAAATTATAGCACTTGTACATATAATCATCCTCTCTGTCTGTACTTTTACGCAATATATCCACGATTATTGTTCCAAATATTTGTTAGATAAAAGTGAGATTATACACTCTTAGACAAAACTTAAGGAAGGGGAAGTCTTTGATGTCTCCGGTGTTCTGTTTTTATTTTATTATTTTTTTGAAGGTGACGGAGGCAATTTTGTTCAGATATGGTTATCTCGTGTGTCTTCAATAGTTGTCACTATGTGTTGAATATATTTCAGAATTGTTATCTATATTCCGAATTATATGCTAATAGGTACAATCTACTTAAGTTTTGCCCATGAGTGTATATCAATGAAGTAGATCTATAGAATCACACTTGCCAGTGTATAAGTGATCGAGAAAGATAAAACTTTTAATGCGAAATATTGCTTTATTAGAATGTGCTTGACTAGCTCTCAGATCAAGAATGTCTTCAACAGGCTTTCAAAACAATGTGTGTATACTCTTTTTTTAAACTTATTGAAAGTCTTCTTAGCTTTAACTCTATCCAAGAGCAGAATCTAATAAAATAAACTCGGCTCATTTAAAATGGAGTCTTTTATCGAAATTCTAAACAATGTTGATGACTCAATAAAATAGTTTAAAATCTTAAGATGGATGGTTTACCACAGAGGACCAACGCCTTAATGTATAAGCACTCCATTTATATTCAAAATGATGTACTATTTACTCGCCCATTTTCGAAATAAATAATTTTCTTATTTACTGCAAAGATAAAATATTGCAAAGGTCTGGCTCATCAAAGGAGAACCCTCTTAGCGGATTTAAACTGGAGAAACCCATGGAGGGTTCATTACTGATGATCCAGGCCCATTCCCTTATTTTTTTCATTGCAGTAGGAATATAGCGGAAAGTTTTTTTAATTGTAAAAAATATATTTTGAAGGATTATTTTGAGCTATAGAGTCTCATCTATCACATCTACCTTTTTAATTTATTTTTTATTTTAATAATCAAGCAGGTGCGATGTTGATATATTTACTCCTATTACAGAGGAAACAAACAAATTAAAACTTAGAATTAAAAATATTTACAAATTTACATGTATCAATCGACAGATTTCATAAAATATATATAGACAAAGTGGATGATGTAAGATAGTTAAATGATTTAGATCAGGGAACAATCGATGTCTCACTTCTGTAAAGTTGGGACAGTCGTTTATAAGGTGGAGAGCAGTTTGTTCAGTTTATACGCAGGAACAATTTTGTGTCTATGATAGACCTCTTTATGTAAGTATTTCCGGAATTTTCCGGGGTGATGTGACAAATTGAGTGAATATAAAATTTGGATGGAACTGTGTAGGAATTCCGTTTGAAAAAATAGTGCGAATACATTGATACAAATGATTCATAATAATAGCTTTTTCTTCGCCAATTATATTGTATTAAGTTATCACACATACCTTAAAACCTATGTATTTATGCATTTTTTAGCGATTTTTAGTAATGTATCATGTCTATGCAAATCAGAGTGGGTTAATGTGAAAAATGCTAATTTATTCTAAAATAAAACAAGCTAACCTAAGCTTTTATTGATTGAAACACCAATAGAGGTTCATGTAGAAAATCGAAGAATTATTTTAGGGATATTTTCAAGAAACTTCTTTTTTTATAATAAAGAAATTTCAACCAAATAAGTAATTAATAACACTTTAATTTTTTGATGATGAATTAGCTTTCAATTTTATTTTTTGAAACAAACTTTTTGCCCTAAATTAGTTTTATTGATCAACGGGTTACCTGAAAAATTACAAATATGTTCTTGACGCTTGAGTAATGCAGAACTAGTTTTTTTCATTTATTTTATTTTTTATCATAGTTTTAATTTATTTATAATGCAAACCATTTTTGAATATATTCATATGTCAGTGCAATTTTATGAAAGTATAATAATATATTTTATTTAAAAGAAAAGAATCAAAACATGCATTTTTTTGTATATTTTTGAAGTGCAGTACTTTTTTTCGTATATGTTGTTGTGTGATAGTAAGTATTCATAATGCTAGATTTAACATATATGGTTTTTAACTATTAAAGGTACGCTTGGTAAAACCATAATAATCATAGTTATTTATTTAGATAATAAAAAAGCATATATTAGATTCATTAAAAGATTTATTTGCCAATATTTCGGTTGGCTGAACGCCAACCTTTGTCATTGAATTACATTTTGTATAAACAAACTCAGCGCCACATAGCGTCCTTAAATTACAGTTTATATATATATATGGTAATTTAAACCAACAATCCTATATTGTATAATACTTATAACAAAACTGTCATGTTGTATAATAGAAAAAAATCTATAAATAATTATACGCATGATTGACAGGGGTCATTGCATCACCATATGTAATGTACTTTGTACAAACTGAGGATAAATAAATAAAACTATAAAGAGACAAAGGTCGCCTCTCCCGTCAAAATATACGTCAAAACATAGACGCCATCTATTGACCGTTGCCATAAATAGCGGCCTCGGGTCGTTAACAAAGCCACAACACCAGCTTTGGCAAACTGAAAAGCGTCCACCTAGAGACCATGGTTTCGGGCTAATGGCCCTCGTCAGTCTAGGGCGGACTTTATTAAATCAGATCCACACGGGATCTAATGGAATCTTGACAATCTGCCAAAGAGGTGTTTAGCTGGCAAAGTGGCTGGGCCAAATCTATGGCTATAATATAGATGGGAATTTTTGCCGGGAGGATATTGATATAAAGACACAAAGGTCGCCTCTCCCGTCAAAATAGACGTCAAAACTAGACGCCATCTATTGACCGTCGCCGCAACTAGCGGCCTCGGGTCGGTGACAAAGCCACAACACCAGCTTTGGCAAACTGAAAAGCGTCCACCTAGAGACCTAGTTTTGACGGGAGAGGCGACCTTTGTCTCTATTACGTGGAGTAGGCTGACGAGCGCCAACAGCGCGAAACGCGCTCGTGGATGGCTTTTCTTGATTTATCAAGAAATTGGGTTGGCCAAATATCACGAAACAAGCTAAATAAACGTTTAGTTTATTCTTGCTCCACTAGATGGCGCTCTGCCATCTAAAAAGCACATGTGCTCGTGGTCAGTAGATGCCTTCTTTATTTTTAATATCAACCCCTGATCCACTTATCTTCTATTTTTTTCTATTGTTTTCTCAGATATTAATGTATACAGTTATCAGCGTCATGCGTTCTTAATTCTGTCACCGTTTGCTTTTGGTTCAGTGGTAGAATGCTCGCCTGCCACGCGGGCGCCCCGGGTTCGATTCCGGCCGATGCATTTTTTTTTTCACAATTTTTAGAACTCATTTATATATTATACAAGAATGACATCCACGGCGCCAATTTATAATTGTAACGAATAGTATTTGAATAAAAGCATTTAATCGGGAAAACCCCGGGCGTTGCCCGGGTCATTCGGCTAGTATATATATATATTTAATATAAAGGGTGTGACGGGAGGGGGAATTTGTGTATGAAAATATTATAATATAAATTACTAACAGAATAAGTTTAATTTTATAAGGGATGTGTGTGAATATCATTTATTGTATAACTTTATATTTTTTTATATATTTGAGAAATGTATATAGATCTAATCAATTTTTATATTTTAATTTTTCAATATATATATTGAGAGCTAGGCCTCTATAAAAGATACAGAAAGCATAAATAGGAAATATGACCTACCAGAAATTTATAGAGAATTTATATCTTCCTAAATTATTTATTTATATTATTTTTTATTTTTTATATTTTTATTTTTTTATTATTTTTGCATATATTTATACTTGTAATATATTTTTATTTATATTTATCAACACAACATATTGAATCATAATCCCTACTCATTTTTTTCTGAATATTTATCAATCTTTTCATCTATTTAATCAAAAGGTTATTTAATTATATACTCTTTTAATTCTTATTAAATATAACAATTATAAATATATTTTATATACAGTGAATTTTCATCAGATAGTTTCTTACTTTGATCTTGTATAGCCCGAGTGGATCACATGCCCACGTGATTTAGTTTAAATCAAAAGCCTTGATAAAGAGAGGCGTGTTGCCCCTAGAAATATTGGCTGTTTAATAAATTTAGATCCAATATATGCTTCATATTTATATATATATATTATAACCTAAAATGCAAATATTTCATTTTTAAAAACAGGTATTTTATTTTCATCATTGACTATTATATTATTTTTGACCATATATTCAGAACATAACACTTTGAATATTGTGGTAAATATGTATAGCTAACCTACCTATTTTTAAATTCACGAATATATAATTCATTTTATAAATTCTATTTAACTGTGAAAAATATTTAATCTGTAATTCTTTTCAAGTAATTGTAAATAAAAACTACTTGATAAGTAAATCATTATTTTTCTACTTTCCTATTATCACGACTGCACCTTCAATTCTTAATCATTCCAACATCAACACATTATAATAATAACATATATATGTTGATATATTAAAAAAATAAAATTGATTAGATCTATATACATTTCTCAAATATAAAATTATATATAAAGTTATTCAATAAATATATATATATAAGAGGAAAGGTCATTCTTTCTCCCTATCAGAAACAAAGATCCATTACTCCAACATCCCCAAACAAACAAACAACAAAGTCTTATCATAGTATCCATTATATCCAGAAAGCACAATAGCATTAGCAGAAGAATAGACACACACATTCCTCAAATATATAATATACTCTTCTCTGAACCCACTCCATTATTCAAATAGTGAAATCAAATAGCAAATTCTAAAAGAACGCGTAGTAGAGATCCGCTACATTGAAATAACTGTAAACACACTTTGTATTTTATTTTAACTCTACTTCTATTGGCGATTTGATGTAAAATGTTTTTTTTTTCTGTTAGAAGGATTTTCGTTGTCCCAAAGCTTTTACTCATGAATTAAAATCTTTTGAAAGAAACCTATGATATTTATTTACAATTAAACTACTACTCTCTCCAATATAAGTCAATCCTTTCTTGAAACTTTGAACGCCAAGCTATTTTCTCCCATTGTTATTCAAATCAACATTAACAATTCGGAGAATACCATTATCGTAGGCTGGCTTTCGATTAATTACCGGCATCCATTGTTACCCATTCAAAGAGATTGGAAGCTTTAAACGAAATTTGAATTTTCTTGATCGAAAAATCAAAAGATATCGTCAAAAGCTAATTTCTTTTTGAATCCTCTCATTTTGGAACGGATGGCAGTGGTTCTACTAAACGTCAGACAAGAAAATCCATTATCTGGAATTTGTGAGACATTTCCGAAACTCTTAGAAATTATTTTTAGTTATACACACTCTCTTTTGGCGTGTTGTTTATAAAATTTGAAATTATTCTGAAGTTGAGCTAGGATATATTTATGGGATGCAAGGTTTGTGAAGATTGAAGGTAGGCTAACTTCCCGAAGATGAAAGCGAAGATGTTTCGGATGGGTTCCGAGTGTTGTGCCACGATGACCGTGGCTGTGGGTGGCATGGTGATGATCTCTGGCGTTGTTCTGATCTCTCCAGGTTCCATTATCTTTGTGCTGTCCTTGGTATTATCCTGTTGTATTGCGAATGATCCTGAGGACTGTCTTTAGTGATGAGTTTATCTAGTCGGATGACTGTAGTGTGGTATATGTTTGAGTGGATGCAGACGTGATGGTCACAATGGTCAGCGTGGTTTCAGACGTGAATGGGATTGCACAAAGAACGAGGGATGTTGGATGTAACCTTAGAGAGAGAGAGAGAGAGCGAGAAACTGACGCCGCTCGAGGAGGGTCTGATCTATTCTAGAGTCAGATAGGAACTTTCTGTAATTCTACTATGTTTTTCGGACTGACGGTTTAATCGGAGACCTTTCTCCTGTCTGGGCGCTGGCTGTCACTCAAAACTTTATTATTCTTTTTTTTTGTGTTACACGATGGCAAACTGGCTAGTTGGATTGTGTCTACAACTTTGGCTGTTGTACTATAACTATATTACATTTTGTTACATCGATTTTAATAAGCTTTACATTTATTCAAAATATATTCTATGATTGTACATATCTTGATTGGTTATTGGAGCGAGAGAGGACCCAGACGAAGACTGTGGATCACGACCTACGAGGAAGACCACGAATAAATAAACACAATAACGTTGAAAGGTAATTTATTTTTTTTTACTTTTATTTATTTACTTTTACTTTTATTTATTTGCTTTGAATATGGAAACCCGCTCGGGAAACGTGTATAACACCAAGAAGGAAGAAACTAAGGTCGACGACTCTGCAAAGCTGCAACTTGGTGCAACAATTGGTAGAGATGCTGTTTTCGAACCAGTTGCTTTGAACCCCAATATAGAAATTCCGAAATATGACGGGACAGAAGACCCTCGCCCATGGATAGAATCCCTCGAAGAGATTGGTTTCCTCTACCATTGGGCAGACTACATAATCGCCCGTTATGCCGCCATGAACATGACGGGAAGCGCTAAAACCTGGTTAAATTTGCACAAAGCTAGTTTCACGATTTGGGAAAATATTAAAATCCGCCTCATTCGGGATTTTTCTCTGGACGCGAACAAAGAAGAATTTAGAATGAAGCTCAACAGAATTCAACACTGGAATGAACCAGCAATCAGGTTCGCGGAAGACATCCTAGTGTTGTGCAACAAGGTTGACCCCGCAATGGAAGAAGAAACAAAAATCGAACATGTTATTGGAGGACTGAAAAAAGAGTACTCATTCGCGCTCTACATGAACCCTCCTAAAACGACCGATGAACTTCTTGTCGTGTGCAAGAAAATGGATTCTTTTGAAAAGAAGTATCGGGAACGTGTGGAGAAATCCAGAAACCTATATAACGGTCCACGCTATTCTAGACTCCAACAACAATCGAGGTACGTGCCGCCGACTGCCACACGAAACTACCAGACCACTTCCAGGCCCCAAGCGCCTGTTTACAATAATTACAAGAACGACTACCCTCATACTCCCAGGCAGTATCGAAACAACTTTCTCCAGGCCTCTACCCCTAGACGTCCTTATAATCCAGGCGTCGCGCCTGAATCTGTCAATCAAAGCAAGTCGACCATAAATGGAATCAAGAAGTTGGACCCTAAATAAAAATAAAAAATAATGTGGACATGATAGGGACTTTTGAAGCTTTGGTTGATACAGGCGCTGACCTCTCAGTGGTCGACCTCAGAACGGCCCTCGATACAGGCCATGGTATAAGTAAACTCGCAAAAACTTGTGCAGGACCCGATGGAAAAAACTTAGACATGGTAGGAAGTATATTTTTAAATATAAAAATTGATGACGAAGCATTATCACACAAATTTGTGATAAGCATTATCACATAAATTTGTGATATTGTGGAAGAGATTTCCTTAAGAAAATGAACGCGAAAATAGATTGTAAGCAAGAAACTATAAAATACGATTTTACGAATAATCATGACGAAAGCAATTTTGAAGTGTTGAAAATGAGTGCCAAGGATTCCATTGTACCGGAATGTTCCAATAAATTGATCAAGGCATTGGTAGAAATAGAGGATGGGGAATATATTATCGAGAAGAGCAGCAAAATGTTTCAAACAAATGGACTTCGTCTAGCAAGAAGCTTGATCAATGTTATAAATAGGGAAACACATATCTGGATAACTAATCCGTATCCTCGGCCGTCAAAAATAATGAAAAACCAAACATTGGCTTTTGGAAGTAGTCCAGCGAAAATGATTGTTAGTCGAGAAAGAGAGGTAGAAGAGAACGAAAAACCTAGATTCCAAATAAACGAAAATCTTTCACCAAAGGAACAGAAGAAGTTAAAACAAGTTTTAGAAAGGTATGGAGATCTATTTTCGTCGAGAATAGGGAGAACCAATTTGGGAAAACATCGAATAGACACAGAGGACGCGAAGCCAATCAAACACAAGCCCTACAGGGTAAGTGCTAAAAAACGAGATATTATAAAAGAGCAAATTGACGAGATGCTTACAAGAGGCATAATTAGGCCATCTTCTAGTCCCTGGTCTTTTGCAGTAATATTGGTCAAGAAGTGAGATGGTAAATACAGATTTTGTGTGGACTACAGAAAACTGAATAATTGATAGTAAAAGATGTCTATTCGATCCTTAGAATAGATGAAGTTATGGATACTCTCCAAGGATCTACATACTTCTCAGCAATAGACCTCAGATCTGGATATTGGCAAGTTGAAGTCGAAGAAAGAGACAAAGAGAAAACAGCTTTCACTACAGCGCATGGATTATATGAATTCAACGTGATGCCTTTTGGACTTTGAAACGCGCCTGCTACCTTTGAGAGAAATATGGAGAATATGCTTGGAAATCTGAGATTCGAAATTTGTTTGTGTTATCTGAATGATGTTATCATATATAACCCGGATTTTCCACCGCACCTCAAAAGACTCGAAGCTGTTTTTAGATGTTTTCGTGAATCCAATTTAAGGTTAAACGACAAAAAATGCCGATTTGCTTTTGAAGAATTGGAGATTCTCGGCCATAGAAAGAGCAAACATGGTATAAAACCCGCGGAACATAACATCAAAGCTGTCAGAAATTTTCCTCGGCCCACAAAGGTCAAAGAAGTGCAATCCTTTTTGGGAATGTGCTCATATTATTGAAAATTTATCACAGATTATTTAAAAAATTGCTGACCCTTTGACCAACCTTATTAAAAAAGGTGTATCATTTATCTGGACAGAAAGGCAAGAGGAAGCATTTCAAACACAAAAGTCAGCACTATTAAGTCCACTAACTTTAGGTCACTTCAAACTAAATGCGCCTACTTATATTCATACTGATGCGTTTAACATCGGCATAGATGCAACACTTGTCCAAGACATCGATGGTGAAGAGAAGGTGATCTCATATTTGAGTCGTACCCTCAGTAAAGCGGAGCAAAATTATTCAACCACTGAAAACGAATGTCTGGCCGTTGTCTGGTCAATGTCAAAATTACCACCTATCTTTATGGAAGACACTTTAAAATAGCAACAGACCATCACGCCTTATGTTGGCTCAAAAACTTGAAGGATCCAACAGGTCGATTGGCAAGATGGGCATTGATAATTCAAGAATATGACTTCGATATAATACATAAATCAGGAAAGAAGCATCTGGACGCCGATGGCTTATCTAGGGGACCCTTACCAGAAACTGATTGGGATGAGGATTTTGGAAGGCTATTTTTAAATCAAATAACAGACGAAGAGGATAAGTTTATCGAAAGTGTTAAGAAAAACCTTTATGGAAGCAGGCGATCAATTGCGCAAAACTTTAAAGAAGAAGATGGATACCTCTTTGAGAAAAACCCGAACCCTGAAGGCAGGGCGTGGTTGCTTGTGGTTCCAGAGAAAAAAAAAGAGAGAAATTATGAAAGAATATCACAATCATATGTCGAATGGACATCTGGGTGTCGCCAGAACCATGTACCGAATAAAGAGTAAATACTTTTGGCCATACATGCTGAAGGATGTCTCAGAATTCGTTAAGACGTGTCACCTTTTCCAAAGTAGAAAAGGCTCAAATCAATTACATTCTGGACTACTACAGCCCATTCCCCCAGCCAACTTTCCTTTCGAAAGAATTGGAATTGACTTTGTTGGTCCATTGCCATCTACGAAAAACAGGAAAAATGGATAATCTCATGCTGATGGACTACTACACTAGATATGCAGAAACAAGAGCAGTCTCGGAAGCAACAGTGAAATAAGTTTCTAAATTTCTAGTAGAGGATATTATTCTCCGGCATGGAACCGCACAATATCTTATTAGTGACAGGGGCTCTCAATTTACCAGTAATTTAATAAAGAGGTGGTGGAAATGTGCAAGATTAAACTTTGCTTCACAACGAGCTATCTTCCCCAGACAAATGGATTGACAGAGCGGTTAAATAGAACATTGATCAATATGCTCAGTATGTATGTGAACACTGATCAGAAGAATTGGGACGAAATACTCCTATTCATCACTCACGCTTACAAAACTACAATTCAGGAAACCACAGGATATTCTCCCTTTTTCCTGATGTATGGAAGAGAACCCACGTCTCTTTTGGACGACAGGAATATCTCGGTGGACATTGACAAGGATGATTATGATGAATACATAAAACATCACTTAGACAAAATAGACATAACAAGATATTAGTTATTAACAACACAATAAAGACTCAAGAAAGAATGGAAAATAACTATGACAAGAAACACATGGAAAGAAGCTACGAACGAGGAGAATTAGTAGCAGTTTGGACACCAATTAGGAAAATAGGAAAGTGTGAGAAACTTCTGAGAAAATATTTTGGTCCATATAGAATATTAAAGAAGATGTCTAGCGTCAATTATCTAATAGAACCGAATGATAATCCGGGCCAAGACCCTCTGATAGTTCATATTCCAAGAATCAAGCCTTATTATGAAAGAATGGATGAGGTAATTCACGAGGACGTGACAACCTCTGGAGAGGGGGAAGTTTGGATCATATTTAATGCGCCTTACATTTATTCAAAATATTCTATAATATTTAATATTGATTTAAAACAGAATATTCAGATTATTATCATTCCTTTTTATAGTTTCATTCCTTTTGTAATATTTATTGTACATATCTTGATTGGTTATTGGAGCGAGAGAGGACCCAGACGAAGACTGCGGATCACGACCTACGTGGAAGACCACGAATAAATAAACACAATAATGTTGAGAGGTAATTTATTTTTATTTACATTTATTTATTCACTTTTACTTTTATTTATTTGCTTTGAATATGGAAACCCGCTCGGGAAACGCGTATAACACCAAAAATGAAAAAAACCAAGGTCGACGACTCTGCAAAGCTGCAACTTGGTGCAACAATATGGATATCAAAAATATATTGATATATATTACAACACATATGTGTATATAACTACACATATTCTCCTAATGTGGTCATTATAGTTATTATTCAACCAAATAGATGTACAGGTAATTATCAATAGGAAACAAATGACACCTTAATAATATAAAATTCATATAAAATATATGTTGAACTCTTTTAAATCTTTGTAACCGCAAAATTGAAAGTTCGTCATCAAAATATAAAATGAATATGCAAATTTTATTCAATATTTTTCCTATATATATGAGCTATTTTATTCGTAGCAGAGAGTAACTGGATAAAAACGATAAAATTAGAAAGCGTCTACGAATAAGTTGTAGTAAAAATAAACTCATGTTTTAACTTAAAGTGATAGCACGATTGAATATTGATCTTTAGCCAATATGTAATTTTAATCCCATCATATTTGCCTAGAAGAGAGAACTAACATATCAATCAATGAAATAATGTGTAGATATAACAATGGGTTCTGTTACCATATTTAGGAGATGAAGAATTAATTCGAAGATTAGAACGTCTCAAGAACATGACTCCGAACTTTCCCCATCTAATCCCTTCTCCATCTTATCTCCAGACAAATCTCTCTGTAAATAATCTTCTGCTGTATTAGCTTCCGGTAAAATTGTTCCAAATACATTATGGTATTTTTTATTGTTTTGTAGCTCCTAGATTTTTTCGCGAACATAAATAAAGAGAATTTAATTTAACCTTTTGTTTCTATTATATTAGAGTTGATATATAAAGAGTTGTTTTTAACATCATTATATGTTGTAATAGAAGTTTTAAGATTCAATATTGTTGAAATATATTTGAATTGGAATGTATTAAAATGTGTGTTGAAAGTGAAAATTTCAGATATTTCTACGATGCAATACTCTTGTGATTTGCATAGTATTTAGTATTTTCTGTGTTTATTGACATCTCTGTCTATATAGTGCACCTTTGTTGGATTGTTAGTTGGCTAGCGGTTATTGGATAGGGCAGGCCGGCGTGAGCTGTTGTTGCACATATAATTTCTATCTCTTTGTCCTTCTTTTATAGTTTTATACCTTTAAGTAATAAAGGATCTTTTCTCTTCCTCAACGAATCTATATTTTTTCCCCAACAATGTTAAAGAGCGGAATTATTTTCTTTATATTTATCTGTAGTCAGACACATAAATGGCGTAATTGAATAAAAGAATGTATACACATCAGGTTTAGGCATAGGTCAAAATATATATTAATATGCAAATATAAATTTTAAACTTTAACCCTATAATAAATATATACTTTTAAATTGTCTCACACAACAATTACCTTCATTACTATATATATAAAAAAAAACTTTTATTGGGGACCTATGCCATACACAGGATTCCCCCTGGTGATAACCGCCCAGAAAAGATTAGTTATTTACAGGTGATCTTTCATTTATATATCTATTTACAAACGACTCTCTTTCCTCAGTGTCTCTTCTCTTGTACAGCCCTGTAAAATTTGTACAGAGACAGTGCCTTGGAGTTGTTCTTTGTCGTCCTAGAATCAGAGCCTCCAGAGCAATATTATATGATCCAAATTTTGTAAAAGAAGTTCCTCCCTTTCATTTCTTAACTCTAAACAGAAGAACATGTGATGCTCCAGTTCCGAGTCGGTTTTGTTACTACATAATAGACATATTCGAAACTATTATAGACGCGTATGATACTGCAATGGATTGCAGTAAGGGCAGTAGAAATTGTTTAATTTTAAAAAGAATCATACGCGTCTATAATAGTTTCAAATAATCATTAGAGATGGCGCGCTGATGCATCATAACCTAATAGACATATTTGATCAGTTAAGATAAATATTTTATCGTGGTTTTCTTTAAACAATGAAAAGAATATTATTACTTGTGCGATACATATTTTTTGACTGGTTATGGGGGATCTCCAATGAAATATTGTTCTGCTGTTATAGAAGGGAGTTGTTTTTATAGTGCGAATAAACACGCACACACTTTCATTACTATATATTTTAATAAGTTTCATGTATAATTAGAATAGGTTCAAATTTTCAATTTTTTTGAAATTATTTCAATTTTTAACATTTACCACTGAAATAATATTTTATTTTATCTCTCATAACAATGAATAGCAGACATAAATTTCAAAATGCTTTATTTGAAACACAAAACACTTTCATAACTGATAATTAAACTATTCAAAGAAATATTTTGTCCTAAATGAAACAATGTATTCACACAGAAATTTGTTTATTTTTCATAATTCATAGATACGCCAATCTCATCATCATTTGTACAGTAGCAGGGTGCTAAAATCTTTTCTTATCTCTCGTCATTTCCTTAATCTTCCCATTTGTCTTTATCCTAGAGGCAGAAGATTATATGACGTCATCTATTTTTCCCGCGCTTTTCTCCTACCATTCTTGATTATCCCCCTTAGGATCGTCTGCTCAAGTTTTATAAAGAATTTCTCAAAAAGGTAATCGTTTCTTTAACCCTTAAATCATTCCTCAGGGACTATGCTGTGCGTTTTTTTATTCTTTTTCATAATTCTATCACAATTTAGCATTATATTATTATTATTGTTATTTATTATTAATATATATATACATATATGTTATGAATAATTAGTTTTTGTTAGAGAAAGGGTTGATAAGACAAAGGATCGATAAGATAAAGGGTTGAAGGTGCAGTCGTGATAAGAAAAATATAATTATTTACCGTCAAGTAGCTTTTATTTTCAATTACTTGAGGAAATAATACACATTAGTTATTTTCACATTATATAGAATTTATGAAGGTAACACTATATTAGTGATTCAAAAAGATAAATATGTTAACTATGCATATTTACAACAAAACTGAAAGTCATTCTAAAAACGATGATAACAAAAGTAAAATTATCAATGAATAAAATAAAATATATATATTTTTTAAATATAGAAATAATGATAAAATAATAGAAATAAATGAGTTTTTAGATTATATAATATATATATATATTTTTTTTTTGGATGATAAGAAGGCATATATTGGATTGAATAAATATTTATTTGCCAATATTTCGACTGGCTGAACGCCGACCTTTATCGAGACATTACATTTTTGTATACACAAACTCAGCGCCGCATAGTGTAAATATTGGCCAATAAATCTTTTATTCAAACCAATATATGCTATTTTTACTATCTAATGATTTAGGTATGAATTTCTCTATTTTAAGAACAATATATATATATACTTATATATTATATTGCCCCTTTTATTATATCAATTTCCTTTATTTTCTCTCAAATTATTTAAAATATTCGAATTAACGTTTATATATATATATGAAATATAAAAATATAAGCAAGAATTTTCAAATAAAATATTGTCTATATTGTTTTAAAAGCAATTATAAAGGTGATACATTTTTAAAACGTTATGAATGCTGGTTTTACCTCTATATGAATTGTTTCTTTTCAAGTTGACAAAGGAAAAAACAATTTCTATATTAAGAATTCGCTGGGATTGGGGATCAAATTCAGAGGAAATTCTGGGGATTTAGGATTGAAAGGGACAAAGAGAGATTCTATCAACGAATTCTACTCTTTATTTGTCCGAGTTTGTCCTTTCTTAAGCTGGACTGCAAAGATCTACATTTCGTGGAAAAGTATTTTAGGATTAGGTAACATAAAAGAAATTGCCTTTTATATATAATTTGCGTTTTATTTTTAACTTCCCATGGGATAACAAAACTCTCTCTTTTAGTCATATTGAATTCGAACAAATTGGAAAATAAAATATTATGTAGTGAAACAGAGAATATTTTTCTAAATATATCTATAGTTATATTACGATGCACTAGCGCGTCATCTGTTATCAAATATTATATATTTATAATTATATGTAATTCTGCTGTCCTAAAAGCTTATGTCCATAGTTCATCTAAAATACCCATTCGAAGAGTCAAGCATCAGTATCACTATAAAAGAAAGTTTCAAAAATGCAATATAACAGCGGTATGGTAGATTAAACTGGCGAAACCTCTGGGAGGGTTCACTACTGATGAGCCAGGCCCTCCCTTTAATTTTTCCATTGCAGTAAGGGCAGTAGAAATTGTTTTATTTTAAAAAGAATATTACGCGTCTAAAATAGTTTTGTAATTTGATATCTATAGTTTGTGTTGAAAATATAATTTTACTGCATTCAATAGCAAATGCATGGTATATATGAACTCAGTCCAATGCAATATTGTAGAAGTCTGGAGAATAAAATGGTAAAACTGCTGGAAGGTTTCTACACAGAGATGAGCCATATCCTCTCTCTTTCAATTTTATAATGATCGCGGGGTAAGTGGGCTGTAAATATATTTTAATTATATATTTCAAAAGAAAATCAAAGTTAAAATATGTTTATAATTTTCATTGTGAAGAATGTGATTGGTTCAAATAACAGTTTGAGAATCCATATTGTAATGCAGCTAGATTTTTAACGCGCTTTATTATAAAGTCCCGAAAACAAAGGTAAACCACAGTTAAATATATCCTCAGAGGATTTACCTTCAAATTTCATCGTTGGATACTTGTTCTCCTACTGTCACAAAGTCGAGTAGTGTGGCTTTCCAGAACATTTTTTATGCTTTCAGAATCTTTCGTTTATGTACCTGATTAAAAAGGCTGCGGCCCTTCATCTTCAACTGGATAAAACTGAAGTTTCCTAAATGGTTTACCATTTTCTCATTCATATCTTCATCACCCACGTTCCCTTGTCTTCAGCGACAAGGGAGAGAACTGCTATGATTTCAAAAATTCTCTTTACCTCATCATTTGTCCTATTTTGACCCACCATTTAGTATTCAAGCATATATAACCAGACGGGGATTTTGAACATTAAATATGGGATCGGAAGATCGATCCTCTGAAATATAAATTGTAATAACACACTGTTTCCAATGATAAGTTCTTGCTTTATTTAAACGTCTCTCAAGTTTTCGGGAATTCCCAACCCTTCTACAGGAATATACAACTTCTACAGTTACAATTCAACATTAAATGCATAATTAAATTACTTTTAATTGTAGAGATAAAAGATGTTCATACGGTGGGCAAACAACATAACTTGTGATTAAACACAAACATACACACCTCAATTCTAAGTGTAGTATATGGTACAAGTACATTTCTATTTAATCCTTCAATTAAGGAAAGAGGGTTTGTTGCCTTTTTCAAACTGGATGTTTGATCTTGAGTTGTGTTTAATTAACTTTATATATATTTAAAGCACAAACTAAATATTCTAAAAATGCCCCCGGGATTTCCTAAAGAACCATCCTCGAGGCATTAAGAAAACTTAATCAAATTTTAATTTGTGTGGAGAATTAGAATTTCAAACATTTCATTAAATTTAACCTAATTTAAATGAGCTGGTAGTTGTTTAAATGTGGTTCTATAACGGCGTCTTTATTTGAAACAAATGTATTGTTTCTCCTCTCCTACCAAGATGTTTGAATAGAACTCTTCAATTCTAGGTGGTAATGAGAAGTATGAGCTATAAATTGAATAGTTTCAATCCGAAATTATTTATTCTTTACCTATTCTTCAATATGAAAATAGAGATCTAATTTAATTAATTTTATCCTGAATTATTTTTAACGTGTTCAGGTGTACCGTTAAGTTTTTCTTATTTTGATATTAGAATAGTTAATTTCAATGATTTCATTTTTCTCTTTAATATTTAAGAACGTTTCTCTCTCTCTCTCTCTCTCTCTCTTCGGCGTCGGCCTACATCCCGAGGCTATGAAGTTAACCAGTGTAGCGAAGGCTACCATCTACAAGTACCTTCTTGGTCTTGAGGTGGGTAACGCAAGCTACTTCATCGACCTGCCCCCTCTGTGGGAAAGAACTCTTGCAGTCCATCGGTGGTGGAGTCTTTCCCGCGGTGGGCGCCACCAATGACGACTTGTATATATTTATATTTAAAAAGGTATACACCGATCAAATTAATTGCAAAAAGTTTCTTTAATATAAAATATAAAACGGCTAGCTTTCAAGCGTTTTATATTTTATATTAAAGAAACCTTTTGCAATTAATTTGATAGGTGTATACCTTTTTAATCGTCATTGCAATTATTCCGCATTCTAAATCTTAAAATGGAGTTGTCTTTTGAAGATCTAGAGAGATATAAGAGAATCATCCCTTCAGCTTGCCAGGTGGCGTTGTAACTTAAAATGCAATCTTAACTGCAAACGAATGAATTTCATATTTTCTTGTTTTATAATCTATTATCCAAATTGTGCTTCATCATTACAGATAGAGATGTTAACAATATGCATATTTACATACTACGAGGAATATTTTCACAGTTTACATTTGTTAATACTATTTTAAACATATTTTAGTGTTTAAATTCTCTTTTATCATTGATATGATATATTTGTGTTTTATGATCTCTAATTAACATTTGTTGCTGAGAGCTTCTGTCAATTATACTAATAATACCATTATTATAAGTTGTAAAAAAATTATTTATTTATGCTTATTTATATATATATATATATTTATGGAGTTGTCTTTTGAAGATCTAGAGAGATATAAGAGAATCATCCCTTCAGCTTGCCAGGTGGCGTTGTAACTTAAAATGCAATCTTAACTGCAAACGAATGAATTTCATATTTTCTTGTTTTATAATCTATTATCCAAATTGTGCTTCATCATTACAGATAGAGATGTTAACAATATGCATATTTACATACTACGAGGAATATTTTCACAGTTTACATTTGTTAATACTATTTTAAACATATTTTAGTGTTTAAATTCTCTTTTATCATTGATATGATATATTTGTGTTTTATGATCTCTAATTAACATTTGTTGCTGAGAGCTTCTGTCAATTATACTAATAATACCATTATTATAAGTTGTAAAAAAATTATTTATTTATGCTTATGAGGTGATACAGCAGCGTATTTACAATTAGAGAGGAGATAAAATGAATTGAATCTAGAAAAAAGAAGTGAGGACATATCGGTCATTAAAGTCTGAGAGGCAAGTCCTTCAGCCAGTTCAGGGCTTCCGGGGTGACAGAATGGAGATTGGAGATTCCTCCATTGAATTTGTACAGCGGGCAGTCATCTAGTATATGGGACATTGATTGTGGGACGTAGCAGGCACAATGTCGTTCCGCCAAGAGATCAACACCACAGAGGTCCGTACATCTCTTGACCTCACGGACAATACAGCAGCTACATTATGTAAAAAATTAATATAAACGAAGGTCAACTCTCCCATCAAAATAGACATTTAACCTAAACGCCATCTATTCACCGTCTTCTCAAACTAGCGAACTGATTTCATTGACAAAGCCACAACACCAGATTTAGAAAATCTAGAACGTCCACCTGGTGCCCATGGTTTGGGACAAATGGTTCTAGTCAGTTCAGGTCAGGCTTTGTTGTCTTGAGATTTAAAAGTTCTCTAATGGAATCTTCAAAATCCAACAAAGAGATGTTTAGATGGTAAAGTGGCTAGACCATATCTATAGCCATAATATAGACTCATGGACAAAACTTAAGGAATTTATAATACAATATAATGCGGCTTATGATTGTAAAACGACATTGGAAAATATACCGCATGAGTTTCTTTTGAATGAAAAATCGAAATTTATTTTTAAGGAGAAATAACGACTATTTCTAACCTTAGAGATGAGATATGAAAGGATGAATTGTGAAAAGTGATGATAAACGGAAAAATCATTACTTTTCACAATTCATCCTTCCATACCTCATCTCTAAGGTTAGAAATAGTCGTTATTTCTCCTTAAAAATAAATTTCGATTTTTCATTTAAAAGAAACTCATGCGGTATATTTTCCAATGTCGTTTTAAAAACTTAAGGAAGTTTCACCTTTTAGCATATATATCGGAACTCAGACAAAACTCTGAAAGATATTACAGTGTCTTTTATTGAAGATACTCAAGATAACCAAGTATGAACAAAATTGCTCTGACTCCTCAAAAAAAAAAAAAAAAACAGACCATCGGCGACATTAAAGACCTTCCACTTCCTAAAGTTTTGACCATCAGTATAGATTGAGATTTTCCCGGGAATTGATGTCACTTAGTTTTTGCGTTTATTTTGACCGTATAGGTTACCTATATAGCTTATATAGCTCAATATCTTCCCTGAAAAATTTCTATCTATGAAAATTGTATTTAAACGCAATTATTACAAATTAATAAAAATACCTAGAATGCCCCCAAAGACAAGCTTTTTTTTTTGGTCGTTGAGGTACAGCTAACAAAGGATGATAAGAACAGCAGTACGAAACGCGTACGTGGTTATCTTTTTTGGATTAATCAATAAAGAGTATTTGGCCAATTCTGGAATAATTAAAAATACATTCAGTTGATTTTTATTCCGACAGATGGCGCAACCCATCAGAAAGTTATATTTGCATGATCAAGAGATACTTTCCTATTTATTTATTTACCTGATCCCAGTAGAATTTTACTAACTACTATTATTGATCTAATATATTTTGTTAGAAAGTTAATTTTAGTCCAACTATGACCATCATAGAATGTGGTTCCGATTGGTGTTACTGCAAGATCATCACATGCCTATACAGGTAGAAAACAGCTCGACGTTATATTTGCAATTTAGCAGAGGTCTGCATCCACAGCTAATTTATAATTTATTTAAGTAATTTATAAACGGTGCTCAATTGTGATTCAATGTCAAGGACTCATTGTCGAAAATAAACCACTGTATACAACTATAATTTTCCTAATTTATCCACCTGATACCAGTACAATTTAAATTTGATACAATTATTATACATAAAAATAAAGAAATAACATCTTTGAATCACAAAAAATTCCAACTACTTAGTTTATAATACAAGCTTGGCCTCCCTGCAGCAACAAATCTAGGTCAATTTTAAAAAAAAACAATGATTTGGTTTCACAAAAACCAATAAAAAGAATATTTTATAGAATCAATGTTTCCTTAAATATATATAACCCAATATATACATTACAGATCAGAAAAATGGAATACTTTATTTTAGATAGCTCAATAAAAAATCGATAGATCTATTTTATGAGAGTTATTTTATTTTAAAATTATTCAATATATTCAACATCTCAGTATCTTTCTATGACTGAATGTAATAATTTCTATTAGTTTTATGAACTCCTGTAGAAGATCAGAGAGGCCAGAAATCTTGAGATAGCAATAATAAAATTGAAAAGAAACTCATCTCCAGAAAGCTGTTGTATAATTTAATTGACTACATGGGCGTACAGGCTAGAGAGACTCCCTCATCTTCAATATAAATATAATGGTGAAATTTCAAATTTCCGATTATTCTGTTGATGATCTATGGTTGTCTATTCAACCAAAATTCTCATAAATATATTGTGATAGTGGTGCACACAGGAGAAAACTGTTCGGAAAGAAGTAGCCAAAAGAAAAGAAGTTCCGAGGTCCAGTAAAGGTCAGACAGACGTAGTGGCAAAATCGGTGGAATCTGGCCCCAACCCTAACATTTCTATAATTTTCACATCAAAGAAAAGGCAATGAGATCTAAGCATTCAGAATCAAGTTTCTTCAATTATCCTAGTATACATATTACAGGACATGATTATCATGATGGGTAATAGTTGGCGACTGCTCCTACTGTATGTGTACCACATATATATATCTACATATATGGAAAATCAGTTCGACTTTTGCTTTTAAATATTTGACAGAGCCGCATTTATTTACTTGCACTCATTGGTAGGTTTAGGCTTTTGCAAGAACTGGGGAATATTGGAGAAATGTATTTATTAAAAGAAAAATAGGTTCAATGAGGGATTCGATCTCGGATCTGTCTGTCATAATGGACGGTCATATCACTTGTCCACCAGAAACTTTAATGAAGACAAAATATTACCGCAGACAAGTTGATCCGATGGGGCTTTACTTCTTTCTCTATTTGTGACTTTTCCTCTTTCTTCATCCATCCTCTCATGTCTTTTTTATTCTTGGTACAATTTCTATGTATATTTCTTTATATATGACACATATATTTTACAATACACTAGCGCGCCATCTGTTATCAAATTACAAAACTATTTTAGAGGCGTAATATTCTTTTTGAAATAAAATTATTTTAAAATATATTTTAACTAGCGTATTAGCCTGTTGCATATGTGCCGGATGAGGTTTATAATATTTACACCCTGTTCTCGAATATTCATCAAAATTAGTCTGGCATACACATGGGTATAATGCTTTAAATAGATTTGACCATTGATCAATGTTATTATTATTTTTTGAATATGTAAAATAAGTGTAGAAGATTTATGATAGTAGGTATGTTGCTTTTTGTTTATTAAAAAATAAAATAAGTATTTTATAGAGATATATCTTTCTTTAATAAAAATAATAAACAAAACATATTACAATGGGCACTCATGGGAAAACTTAAGAAAAATTTAATTTTTCGAATGTAATATCGGGATTTGGGCAATATATCTGACAGATATTTGATACACAGTGAAATTATTGGAGACACACGAGATAAACGAGTGTTATTTGCCTATGTCTCCCTTACAAAAACAAACGACCGGTGATATCAAACAATTTCAATTTCATTAAATTTTGTAAATGAGTGTATATCTGAACCAAAAAACAAAAAATATATATAGAATACGTCTTTAAATCTTTTTTAAAAAAAGTAAATTTTGAAATATAAAACTGTCTATTCGTTTTTCCGATAAATGACATTTCTATGCTTAAAATTCTTTTCAAATATTAACAACCCATCAACCTAATGACTGAAAATTGAGATCGAAAATAGCTAAGGGTAGATTTTTATTTGGGAATATAATCGTCACCATTGTTCGAATTGTAGATTTAGATTTGAGTATTTATTTAGATTTGAGTTAATGAATGAATGATTAAAACTTTGCAAAGAATATAGTAGGTTTTAGTTAATGAATGAATGAATAAAACTTTGCAAAGAATAGAATAGGTTTTATATTACCACATCCGATTACAATAATGATAACAGCTTAAAAAAATGTCAACAAAACACCAACAGTGCCAAGCAACAAATAAATCACAGATTAAAAGAAAATAAATAAATCAATGAAACAAAATGAATTTAAGATAAATGCAAATAAATGAATTAATGAATATTTACATTTGAATCCAACATACTCCCCCACAACCTTGAACTATATTCCAGTTCAAGAGCTCACTCATTGTAAGGCAGAGGACATATCTTGGTTATTGGTCTCTTCAGAAGACCTTTAGGAGTACGAAGAAGCACCACTCTCTCATGATCATCTTCTCCTGGGAATATCTGGACAATTCTCGCCAGTTTCCATTGTAGTGGTTTTTTTTTTGTTCCTTCAACATAACCAAATCTCCAATGTTGACATCCGGATGTGAAGTCCTCCACTTCCTTCTTTCTTGGAGCTGATGTAGATATTTACAGCTCCAACGGTTCCAGAAGTAGTCTCTTTGAGGTTGAATCAGATTCCATCTGGAGCGAAGATTCAAAGTAGAATGAAGTAGAATTTAAAAAAACCCAATGATTTGGTTTCACAAAAACCAATAAAAATATTATTTTATAGAATCAATGTTTCCTTAAATATATATAAACCAATATATACATTACAGATCAGAAAAATGGAATACTTTATTTTAGATATATCAATAAAAATCGATAGATCTATTTTATGAGAGTTATTTTATTTTAAAATTATTTAATATATTCAACATAGCAGTATCTTTCTATGACTGAATGTAATAATTTCTATTAGTTTTATGAACTCCTATAGAAGATCAGAGAGGCCAGAAATCTTGAGATAGCAATAATAAAATTGAAAAGATACTCATCTCCAGAAAGCTGTTGTATAATTTAATTGACTACATGGGCGCACAGGCTAGAGACTCCCTCATCTTCAATATAAATATAATGGTGAAATTTCAATTTTCCGATTATTCTGTTGATGATCTATGGTTGTCTATTCAACCAAAATTCTCATAAATTTATAGTGATAGTGGTGCGCACAGGAGGAAAATGTTCGGAAAGAAGTAGCCAAAAGAAAAGAAGTTCCGAGGTCCAGTAAAGGTCAGACAGACGTAGTGGCAACATCGGTGGAATCTGGCCCCAATCCTAACATTTCTATAATTTTCACATCAAAGAAAAGGCAATGAGCTCTAAGCATTCAGAATCAAGATTCTTCAATTATCTCTAGTACACATATTACAGGACATGATTATCATGATGGGTAATAGTTGGCGACTGCTCCTACTGTATGTGTACCACATATCTACATATATGGAAAATCAGTTCGACTTTTGCTTTTAAATATGTGACAGAGCCGCATTTGTTTACTTGCACTCATTGGTAGGTTTAGGCTTTTGCAAGAATTGGGGGATATTGGAGAAATGTATTTATTAAAAGAAAAATAGGTTCAATGAGGGATTCGATCTCAGGTCTGTCTGTCATAATGGACGGTCATATCATCACTTGTCAACCAGAAACTTTAATGAAGACAAGATATTACCGCAGACAAGTTGATCCGATGGGGCTTTACTTCTTTCTCTATTTGTGACTTTTTCTTATTCTTCATCCATCCTCTCATGTCTTTTTTATTCTTGGTACAATTTATATGTATATTTCTTTATATATGACACATATATTTTAACTAGCGTATTAGCCTGTTGCATATGTGCCGGATGAGGTTTATAATATTTACACCCTGTTCTCGAATATTCATCAAAATTAGTCTGGCATACACATGGGTATAATGCTTTAAATAGATTTGACCATTGATCAATTAAATTATTATTTTTTAAATATGTAAAATAAGTTTAGAAGATTTATGATATTAGGTATGTTGCCCTTTGTTAATTAAAAAATAAAATAAGTATTTTATAGAGATATAGTTTTCTTTAATAAAAATAATAAACAAAACATATTACAATGGGCACTCATGGGAAAACTTAAGAAAATTTTAATTTTTCGAATGTATATCGGGATTTGGGCAATATATCTGACAGATATTTGATACACAGTGACATTTATTGGAGACACACGAGATAAACGAGTGTAATTTGCCTATGTCTCCCTTACAAAAACAAACGACCGGTGATATCAAACAATTTCAACTTCCTTAAATTTTGTAAATGAGTGTATATCTGAACCAAAAAACAAAAAATATAGAATACGTCTTTAAATCTTTTTAAAATAAAGTAAATTTTGAAATATAAAACTGTCTATTCGTTTTTCCGATAGATGACATTTCTAAGCTTAATATTCTTTTCAAATATTAACAACCCATCAACCTAATGACTGAAAATTGAGATTGAAAATAGCTAAGGGTAGATTTTTATTTGGGAATATAATCGTAACCATAATACTGTAAATTTTATTATCTATTTCAAATCACACAATATTATATTTGACATTTGAAAATATTTTATGTGTAAAAATATAGGATCTCCAAATACATCAATACAGTTGGATTATATATAAATTAACTATACCCTATTAATTATCTAGAAATGTTATGTATTTCACTTTAAAATATATTTTAATAAACTGGATATTTTAAATGTGTTTAAATACTAAATAAATATACCCCTCAGATAATTATTTGATTTATATAACCCTTATATTTGATTAATTAAATCATGAATAGCCTCATTGGAATTCTACATATTACATAAGTAAGGTATAATATCATTTAGCACATTATATTTTTGATATTTACACACCCATGGACAAACTTGAGGAATTGTCAACAAAAGGTAATAAGACCGAATCCAAATAAAAAGGGTGTGACGTTTCGGTAACAGCGTTGTTACCATTTTCAGACAAAAGTACTGAATGAGATATTTTACCACAGCATGTTTTAAATAGTTACTGTTATCAACAACATGATAACAATATGACAATGATAACTATTTGAAACAGGCTGTGGTAAAATTTCTCATTCAGTACTTTTGTCTGAAGATGGTAATGATTTTGTCTGAAGATGATTTCTTTCAGAATATTTGACTCATTTATATATATTCTGTACAAAAAAAGACAAAGAAAAATCCCCTTTAAAAATGCAATAAAACTATGGATTTTGTTCATCATTCCAATACAGAACGTACTGTTGGTAATAAGGTATGAACTACAAAAATAGTTATGGAAAATTCAGACAAAATGCCAATCTGTATACCATGGTTTAAATATCTGACCTTCATCACTACAGAGGGGGCTTCAATTACATTAAATCTATCGAAAGGAGTTATAAAATCGGTCGAAATCAACTAAATGTTCTCTTTTTATTTTAATCATCACTGCCCATAACGTAGGCGTATAGGGCTGTATGATGCCAAGCAAGTCTAGAGGCATCTTAATGAAAGGTTTTTATGTTTAAAATTAAATGGTACACCATAAACCGTGAAAAGAAAAGAAATATGTCGAGGAAAACCTATTGGGGTCTTATCCTATTAAATAATATGTCTCCTAAGATAACATTAAATCTCTATGATAAATTGTAATGAATTTCAAAAATTATAGTAGCATTAAGTGTTTTATTCTTCTAATTGAAGTTGTTTTGTTGTCAATTTTATTAAATTACCTTTCTAAAATTACAACTAACCGCTTACCTTTCCAATGAAATTTTGTGGTAGTATTATTGCGAAAATAAAATACTTCACATAGAATATTTTTCATGAAAAATGTTTTAAAATAAGAATTCATGTTATAATCAAATTCAAATTCTGTTTAAAAAACTCTTGAATTAGAACTGTATAATAAAACTCTACATATTTAGAATTTACATTAAAAAGTTCAACAAAATGATCTAAAAAATTGAAATTTTCGAATAATTTGAAATATGTATTCAAATAGCCTTATATGAGAAATTTCTTTCGAGCAATTTGTATTCCAAAAGATTAGGGGTGTAATCTATTGAAGCAATTACCATATTTATATAAGTAATATTTCTACTCTCCGCCATCAGTATTCATATATGCATATCTTTCTGAAATATGTTCCACAGAGATCTGATATCATTTATTTTATTTACATGCTTTTTAAATAATAGCAGATTTCCCAAAAGGCGCATAAAAACACTGGTGTTCGCTTTTTAAACGAATTTTAAAAGTTTAAATTTTTTATGTTAGCAGAAGTTTGCTATTAATGTATTTATTTTGTTTATTTGAAGGTCTTTTCCTCTATATATAATCTCTTGTCTATTATAGGAAAAATATAAGAATTATAGCACTTTAAACAATAACTAAAAAGTTATACCAATAGGTTCACTCAACACCCCTAAGCTACCTCTTCAGTAAATATACGGTGTATAAGAAAATGTATGCAATCGGCCGGAATATACATTTATATATATATATATATACTAGCCGAATGACCCGGGCAACGCCCGGGTTTCACCCGATTAAATGCTTTTATTCAAATACTATTCGTTACAATTATAAATTGGCACCGTGGATGTCATCCTTGTGAAACGTCCCGCTCCAAAATTTGTGTCTGAGAAGCGATATATTTATAAAGAGATGATCTGGCTTTGTGTTTTCTGCTCGAATAAATGTTTTTCTGTTAGAATTTTGTTTCTGCATACTAAAAATGAACTGGCTTCACCCGTGGTCTCTGCTTTTTGGAATTTTTCCGGATATAATTTTGTATCTGATAATCAAATATGATACAGCAATATTGTCATAATGATTTTTTGACTGAAAAAAAAAACAACTATTTTTGCCCAGAACCCGTCAATTTCAAATTTTCTTGGCTAAAAATGCGAAAAATATCTCTTCCATATTTTTTCTATGTCCTGTTAAAACACGTTTTACATGTACATTAGGTCAGCTGATATTACCTCCCATCTTCACCGCTAGAAGCCCTGCTTGCGAGCGAAAGAGCAAATTTGCAACTCAAATTTGCAAATAACTCGAAGAATATTCGGGATAGTGACCTGAAATATTCAATATAAGTTTTTCCAGATTCTACTATACATACTGCTAAAATTTCAGTCATATTAGTTGCGTATTTTACGTATATTACGTAAAAGCATTCCATTTACAAAAGCAAACGATGACAGAATTGATGACTCTGATACTTGTATATTTTAATGTTATATAAATATATTATTTTATTTTAAAATTATAATTACTAGAAATTCTACTCTGTTTAGTCGATCGCCAGAGGTCGCCGTTTTCCCTATACTAGTATAAACCTATTGTTGTTGTTTCCCGTTGGCCGGCTCAAACCTTCTTGTAATTATGTAAATAATATTTTTGTTTTCCTTATTATACTCGCCTTAATTCAGGCAGTACTTTCTAAATTTATGTTTCAAATAATTTTAATAAGAAAATTAATGCAATATTGATCTAAGCTGTTTTTGTTATTATTGCCACTACTCCGGTGTCACATGCTCATGGATTCCGGGATCAAGAAAATGTTCAATAAATCTATATAAAATCCTCTAAAATCAACGATGAATTTTTTTGTAATATATATATATATATATATATATATATATATATATATATCGTAATTAAAATAAAGCTATATAAGTTAATAGTCCTTATTTAAGCTTGTACCATATTAATAACCATTAACTCTGTCCCATCTGCTTTCACCACATAGTTCATGTAATTAATTATAACTTTATTAATATAATTTGAATCTTCATTATGTTTGTACCATAGAACAGGCCATAGTTATATTAGTATAAATTCATAAAATATCCCAATATGCATTATATAGGTAATAAAGTATGACATCTTCCAAATCGTCTTAAGATGGCACCAGTTTGCCACCGGACCCCAGGGGAGGGGAGGATAACCCACATAGGTCACTGACCAATGGAATCAATCCTCGGGGATCCGGGCAGGAAGAAAGGGAAGGCAGGCCGGCTGTTGACAGTTAGAGTTACGGCTGGGATTTCTGACAGGCTCGCTCAGTACTAGGTCCGTTGTCATATCACGGCGGCCCTCGTGGCCGCTGTTTTAGCTCCTCCCTGCCCCCGCGGCTTCAGCCTGAACGCCGAGCTTCCCTCTGATGATCCTCAACTTTTACCCGGTCCTGGTGCCACTTGAGACGTCCTGGGAGAGCGCATTTTGATCCCAAACTTTGTCCTTACTTCCCGTGCAGACTTCCCACTCTGCACGCCTTGCCAATCAACCCTGACTGCTTCCAACTCACTTGTTGGCTTAACCGGGTTTACGACATATATATACATAAATTTACATTATATTTTCATATGTATCATAGTTATATATAAATAGTGTAACAGTCCCTAAATGTAGATGCAATTCAACGCGCCAGCTTTTCCATCATGTAATGCAAAATAATATTATAAAGTTTTATTGAGAGTCCGCCACGCCCAAGACAGGACAATGGTCCGAGGATTCGAATTTCGTCAAAGATTATTTATTTCCTTCCAGGAAACTTCCAATGAGTTTTACGACCGCAACTGTGGATCCCAACAAAATGGGCAGATTAAACAAATCATCTCTCCCTCTTATGGAGAGGTTCCTGAGCATATAGTACTGGGGGCGATCCTATGTCCCCCTGAGAGGGGGCAACTCCTCAGGAAGCTCTCGCAAGAAAACAAGAACATTCTGTGCGAATTCCTCAACATGGCAATTGAGCATGTAGGGGACAACACTTCCATTATGGCCAGGCGCCTATCCGGGCGGCTTGTAGCTCTTGATATAATCTAGACGTCCCTCGGGGAAGGCCTCGGGTCTGATGTCATATATATATTTTATCTCTCATAATGCTGATAGCTGTAATCTTGTAGATTTGTTTTGATGTTGACTGGAAGTCAATAAGGTATATCTCAATCTCCCTCTGATGTAAATGAGACCCTCCTGGACCTTGTCCACGTCTTCGGCGCTGGCCTCTCTCTGAGGTAACATCCTACCTGCCTCGTTTATTTATGTTACCCATTGACGCCTGAAGCCACTGTGGCTATGACTGCATAAACCATCAGTAGACAGGATAACTTACACCACCACATATATACATATGAAAAAACAATAGATTTTTTTCTATTGTTTTTTCATGTGTAAAGCGTATTCACGTAAGTTTGGCCTTAAATACTCATTTCTTGGTTTTTAAGGAAGCCACTGGGGCCAAAAATATTTTTGGTCGCAGTGGTAGAGCCTACTCCACGCTGACGAGCGCCAACAGCGCGAAACGCATTCGTGGATGGCGTTTCTAGATTTATCAAGAAATTGGGTTGGCTAAATATCAGGGAACAGGTTAAATCAATGAATAGTTGATTTCTGTTCCACCAGATGGCGCTCTGCCTTCTGAAAAGCACATGTGCTCTTGGTCACGATATGCATTTTTTATTCTTAATATATATTATGTAAAATGATTTCTGTTGTTGATTTTGGAAGTGTTGAGATAAGGTTTTGCTTTTGTATAAGTGGTTTGGTTGATCACTATGATACTGGTTTTCAGTCGTGGGAATAATAAAACTAGTTTTGATCAGAATTAGCTTTAATTAAGCTTATGGAACATAAATACATAATTTTATAAAGTACTACTTGGCTTAAGGCGTAAGAATAAGGGAAAACAAAATATTATTTACATAATTACAAAAGGTTTGAGCAGGCCAACCAGGAAACAACAACAATAGATTATATAGGGGGAATGTCGTGACCTCCGGCGGTCGACTATTACAAAGTATTTCATCATAAAAATTCTAATTTTAAAATTAAATGAAATCTTTGAATATAATATATGTAATGAGATGAGATCTTGTCGACTCACTGTAATGATTTGTTGAGTTTGATGTCGACTACTGAAATAATGTTGAAGTCCCGGTAGCTCTTGTTGTACTGTGTTGACCGAGAGGAACAGTCAGGATGTAGAGTTTTCCAGTACCTCTCTGCACCTTGGAAGACCTTTAAAAGTTCTCACAAAATACAGGCAGTCGTGATCGAGGCAGAGTGGAAAGCTGGGGATATCCACACAAAAAACGAAGACACAGTTGCACTAAGAAAGTTCTGTAACAGATAAAAGCTGAGCTAGAAGCGCAAGATGGAGATAGACGAGTTCTTCCTAATTACATGTTGGATGAGATCGACATAACATACGACCGACGCGGCTTGCACTACGGGTGAACTAAAAAAACTCAACTAAACTGTACTGAACTGAACTGAACTGTCAAGTCCCTGTAAAAGTGATGTATTTATAGTTTAAAAGACGGGGGGGGACCTTATGTGACAGGGGCGTTTGAGAAAGGGCGCCTTTACCTGTCCAGGTGTGAGAGGGTCTCTGCATTCCACCACATGTGACAGTGTGGGTGGCCTTGTTTGTGGGAATTGTAAATCGACCTGATTTATAACTTCCCTCTTTAGACTTTGTTGTTTTGGAAATACTATGCTCGATCTCTGCTTTAGCTCAACTCTTAAATCTATTACAGATTTTATTTATTTATCCACTTTGTACAAATTACATTACATAGGGTGATGTAAAGACACAGATTAATCATGCGCATAATTATTTATAGATGTGTCTCTATATACAACATGACAATCTTATTACAAGTTATATAGACAGTATGGGGTTGTTGGTTTAAATTACCATATATATATTTTCAATATATAGTCTTATTGCCGAATTATAAAAAAAAAATTCTCAACTATTATTCAAAATAATTTATACAAATTTGAGAACTCTAAGAAGGATCAACAGAGAGCTACATGTCCGCCGAAATATTCCACACACATGTGAAAAAGTTGTTTCATTTGATCAGAAGTATCCTTTGTAGGACAATGGGTCCCAAAAGTTCTTTTCTCAGTCCTTGAAAGTTGATCATGCCGATATTGAATTTGCATATAAAAAAAATACAGAATAGTGAATTAAAATTAATATATATATAATAATAAAAATTATGTGTTTTTAATTATTTAGGTAAATGTAACGAAAGAGAGAACTCGGTTATGTAAACCCTCTCTATAAATGTAATGACCAAAGTTGTTCTTTTTGACACTTACCTTTTTTGGGAACGATGCTTCAATCCGGCTCACTCTGGAAGTATGTTAGCTGCAGAGGTTCTATTGAAACCGTGTTTATGGTAGAGGTATGTGTGAAAAATATAGTTTATAATGAAACAAAAAAATACAACAGAAAAAAAATAATAAAAAGGTCAGGTGTTGATATCAAAAGTAAAAAATGCATATCCTGACCAGGAGCACATGTGCTTTTCAGAAGGCAGAGCGCCATCTGGTGGAACAGAAATCAACTAAACATTGATTTAGCCTGTTCCCTGATATTTGGCAAACCAAATTTCTTGATTAATCAAGAAAAGCCATCCACGATTTATCAAGAAATTGAGTTTGCAAAATATGAGGGAACAGGGCAAATCAATGTTTAGTTGATTTCTGTTCCACCAGATGGCGCTCTGCCTTTTGAAAAGCACATGTGCTCCTTGTCAGGATATGCCATTTTTATTTTTTAAATTTTATAATATTATAGAAAATAAATGAAGCTTCCAGGTCTGAGTTTATTGTACAAACCTTTAATTTTCAAGTTTTCTGACTTGTCAGTCCTTCAACAGGAGTATCACATTTTATAGTCATCCAATGAATAACCATTGAAACAAAGAGGAGTCATTCATATTATGATCCAGATTGTTTTGGTAATTTAGAGAGAGATATAATTAACATTTGTTTTGTTTTAGTACAAGGCTTTATATATAGATGAATATTGTTTTGGTTAGAATTATACCAGGGGAAAAAAAAACAGAAAAATTAAATAAAATCGAATATATACAGAGGGTGTTTCCTTTCAAATGAAACGATTTCAAACGTCCGTTAGAACTTTATTTTTCGAACGTGAATTTTTTTCATGTGTTCTATGTGCTTCCCCTTCTTCTTGGCTATCTCCCTGCATCGGACTTTCCAAGCTGCGAACACTTCCTTGACTTTGGAGAGCGAAACATTCGACCACTCCTCTTGTGCGGCTTTCCAAAGTCCGGCCTCAGTTTTGGGACGTCGGTTGAAGAGCCGTTGTTTCAACATACCGAACCCGTAAAAATCCAGTGGGCTGGCGTCGGGAGACTTCACTGGAATGTCCGAGTTCCTGATAAAATTTAGGCCTAGGGTGTCCTTCATTTCCGGGCATTCGTTGCACGGTTTTTCATGTGGAAAGGGGTGAGCTTGTGAACCTTGCCTTTTCGTCGGGTATCCAGTTCCAAATCTTTGTGAATGATGTTATTTATCGTTTTTAGCGATGTTCCACACATTCTGGAAAGTTGGCGCTGAGATGGTGGATTTTCAGTAGTTGCTAGCCGCTTTACCTTGGAAACCGTGGCGGGGGTCCGCACCGGACGTGGTCGATCGACTTGAAATTTTTGCCCATTGGATTCAGCTTCCCTTTTCTTTCCGATGCCATTTACTACCCTACATATTGTAGCTTTGCCAACATCTAGTCCTTCTGCTTTTAGCTTTTTCACTATGACGCTATAACTGTTTCCTTCTTTGGAAAGGGTCCGAATTGTTTGTTCGACTTGGAGCGTTAGTCTCTCTCCCCCCATGTTGCAAAAATCATGATACCTGATGAAAATGATTATCCAGAAGATTCTAGATCTATTGGAACCAGTGTCGTGTGCAGCATGCCTGCACGTGCAAAACGCGAGCGCTCGAAAATCGTTTCATTTGAAAGGAAACACCCTCCGTATTTTTGTATATTAAATATATTAATAAAAATAATAAACCACTATACCATTTCTTTTTAATTAATACTGAAGATTTGGTTACACGTTATTATCCCTTTCAAAAGGAACACTAATCTTATAATTTATAAATTTAATTGCCATTTATCGATAAAATTTATAACAATTCTATTTTAGCAATGTGTTTATTTTTATATAAACGATTTTTTTAATATTAAAGAGGTGAAAGCGGTGCCGAGAAGCATCGAAAATGAAAGAAAAAGAAAGGTTGTAGTGGACAATTAATAAATAGAATAAATAGAAATTAATAAAATAGAAATTCGATTTGATAATAGAGACATTGTCAGCTGAATGAGATCCGACCTAGATTACACTGACAAAGACACAAAGCTAGACATTCGTAGGTTGAAGACTACTTTTATTGAGCCTAGAATAGCTGATTTTTTTTTCATTCTATGAACAGCGCACCGCTTAATTCTTAGTCATTCCTATAAAAAAGCAAATTAGAAATTTAGTAATGTTTAGTGTCATGATGAAATGAGAAGGTACATTTATAACCAATAATAAATGAAGACAAAGGCATCTCCTTATCTTGAAACTGAAAGTTGTTGATGGCTTGCGTCTTCTGTGGGAATAAATATCAAATCTTATATTTCAACTTTCAGTTATATGATAAGGAGATTCCTTTTTCTTTATTTATCCACCTTATACCAGTACAATTTCACATTTGTACTATTTTTTACAATGATAAATGGTTCTCTCAATTATATTTTATTCCTGTGTTTGTTTTTATAAATTCACACACAACTACTTTTCGAGAATGGTAGCTTTAATAAACGAATTAAATTAATGAAGAATATACATATGCATTTTACAAAAGCTCTCTGCTAGGGATAAAATAAATGAAGGGAGGAAGGCACGTTATCTGGGTATGAGTTTCTGTCGTATTCGTTCCACGAGAGGTCTTCGCCAGAAATAGGCCCGTCGATCTCTTGTCCTGTTTGTGTTGATGCACTGGTCGCCTCCGAACTCGCAAGTCCTGTAGTGGTGCAAGAAGGCCAAAGATGGTGGGACCTTCAGAGGCTTGAAGTCCGGAATAAACTCCCAAACCTGGTGGTTGCCCACTTCTATGACTCTCTCCGGCATCACAATCAGCTTGGAGCGCTTGCCATGCGGATGGAACGTGGATTTCCTCAGCGTTTTCCTCAGTGTCATCAGCGGATATGGAATCTTGCTAGCTAATGGATCATCATCCCATTGGTGATAAAAGAATGCATTATGGAAGCTAAAAGCTCCCGTTTTATTGCTAGGGAAAATCTTAATAAGGAATTTCAGAAGTTCGAGGTATGAAGCATGTTTATTAGGCAAGATAAACTCATCCAAGTCTACCATCATTACATAGAGGAATTTATGCATAGCTCGATATAAGCAATCATTTAGTGCTGCAAAGAGTCCTTCGGTTCTTATTTCCTTTTGTGATTTCAAGTCTAGATCCCAAGGAAGTATGGTAGCCAATCCTTCCTTGGAGTATTGCTCTAAAATCTCGCTGACCTCTGGCGCCATAGTATGATTATAGATAATAAAATGCTGAGATCCCAGGATGGAGTTAAATTCTAAGAATTCCAAAAGGTTGAGTGTTAGGTTGTAGTAATTGTGTACGGGTTTGACACAGATTGCTAGATTCTCTGTCGGTGGTCCTGAGGCGTAATGTACGGGGAGGATGTTGGTGGCATTCTGCTGATTACCAGCCAGTAGCGACACCATAGTAGGGCGGGAAGAATCCACGGGGCAGAGCACAAAGAAGGCACTATATTTCAGGCCCCAGTTCTCCCTGATGATTCTCTTCTTAGCAGGCACAGTTGCCACGGGAGTATGATCCACCCAAAGCAAACATTTGACCTCTGGTGGATGACGGGTGATGGTCGTAGCGACCACGCGAACGATGGAAGGCGACATGCGATCATCGAAGTAGGCCGAGAAGACAAAGAACTTAGGATCCTTAGAGACAGTCTGCCAGGTATCGGTCCAGACTCCGCTGACCCCCAGCCGCTTCTCTCCCTCAGGCGAGGGGTCCCTGAGCAGGAAGAGCTGAGTCAGGAGAACAGTGACCAGACAAGCCAGACCGACCCTGAGCCAGCACGAGGGATACTTGACACGTCGCATGGCCTGTCAACACACAGAGCGACATCAGCTAAGTGAAATATAAAACAATTCTACACATCATTCAACCTTTTGTTATCCTACTTCAAAACTTATAACCCCGACTATAGCATCTGATAGCCTCAGGTTTGTTTTACTTCAAATAGGGTGATAACAAGTTTGGCACTAACGTAGGAAGAAATAATTAAAAAGTATTATTTATTCAATACAATATTTAATTCCAACCTGTAGATATATTATTTTTTTACTTTTTCAAAAAGAAAATCATCTAATTATACCATGCACTAGCTCGCCATCTGTTATGAAAATTAGAAACTATTATATATAGACGCGTTAAATTCTTTTTGATATTAAATAATTTCTACTGCCCTTATTGCAATAGTTCATCTAAAATACCCATTCCAAAAGTCTAACAACAGTATCACTATAAAAATAAGATCGAAAATGCAAAATAACAGCGGTATGGTAGATTAAACTGGCGAAACCACTGGGAGGGTTCACCACTGATGAGCCAGGCCCTCCCATTAATTTTTCCATTGCAGTAAGGGCAGTATAAATTGTTTAATATAAAAGAATCTCACGCGTATAAAATAGGTTCTAATTTTCATAAAGGTATCTATGTGTATAAATATAATGTTCACAATGTTTGAATTTTTTTACTCTTGATTATATTTATATAATTTTAAGGAATCATTATTATAAAACAATTACGCCTAAATTTTCAAAATCAGAGAATAATACTGCCAATTTCTCTTTCTTTAAAAGCTTACATGAAATACAGGTTCCAATTTCAAGTTATTACTAATGTTTTTCGAAATATTTTGGACAGAAAACAACTTCCATTTACCTTAATAATACCTAACTTTAGATATTTTGAGTCAAAAGGCGTCTTCCTTAGCTATATACCTCTCTTGTACCTTTTTTACTATATTTTCAATACTATTTCTAAAAAAGCCTTTAAATTTCATATCTACATTTTAATACTCTTAGTTTATCTTATTATTATTATTTTTAAAATTATTATCTATTATGTTTGATACCAATTACAAAGTTGTTTCCAAGTGATCTACATGAATTGGTGGTGCCCCGTTAGTCAGCCACATTTCAGAGTTTCCTGTTCACGGTTACCGTAGCGGCTAGGAGCTCACGACACCGTACTTCGTCCTACAGGGCAGTCCCTTACAATAATCGGTAAATTATCATTAGATTTATTGTGCAATAAATTGATAAGAAAAAAGTTTTTTTTTTTTTTTCACAGAACCAGGTATGCCCATTTTCAATATAAATTTAGATAGTTTGTTCACTTTTTTTATTAAAGAGAATTCAATTTAAATGAATATATTTCTCACATAGTATTAATAAATAACACACGATAAGATTGAATAGTAAAAGTAATAACTATAATATCATTACAACTTTATATTTTCAATATTTAATCATTAATTAATAAATTTATTCACGAAGCCTTTTATTCAAATTACGAACAACATCGAAACACAAAAATATTTTCTATTCGATAACGTATTATACGAGTATATACAAAAGATGAAAATATTACTTTTTAAAAATGAAAATATTTATAGTAGAAAACCCCATTCTATTTTATTCTTAAAGATATATTCCTAAATGTTGAATGAGACACAATAGACAATGAATAAACAATATAATAAATCAGTGATATTGGTTACCAATAGCTAGAACAAAAATTCTTTCATAAATATATTTATCAAAGTTTTGTCTTTTGGATCAAATCGAATAGGATTTATTTTAAAAGTGACAGAAGATTAAAAGAGACACCATAAATCTCAAAGATCAATTCAGAGAAGAAATCCTAATTTCTAAGGTTATCTACAAATGTTGAAAGAAGAAAATTCTTCCGACCATAAGAAGGTCTCTCATGTTGCATCTTCGATGTGAACAATCCATCATGTTTTTCGATTTTTAACTTGGCCCTCAGCCCATTTTCAAGCTTTTTCGCTCAGGTAAGTGAAGCGAAAGCTTTTAAAACAAAATTTAAAGAAAGGTAGGAAATCAACCAGCCTTTTTTTTATACCGATCAATTTTAAAGTAGAAAAATTTAAGGTAATTTAAAATGGCGTACAAAAAGGAATAAATATTCGGAATTTCGTGGTTGGATAAGCGTCATCTGTTTCGTCTGTGTCATCCGAGTTTAGAACCAGACGATCCATCTTGTCAATAGCGACGTCCTGAATCGATCAGCGCCATCTATGCTATTGGTCGTCTGCTCGTAAATTTCACCTAACGTTTGAAACAAACAAAAAACACACGACGTTTTTACTTTAAAAATAAGTTTCGAAAGATTTAGCGTCTCATTATTAGTTAGTTTTTCAGTGCTGTCAAAATATTTGAGATAATATTTTCAGACACCTTTTTTATATAAAAGGCGTTTATTTTTAAATTTATAACGCGTAATGTTTTAAGGGATTATATCAAATTAATCCTATCCCTAAAAAAAATATATTTTTAAAATACCAATTTTTATCTTTATTATGATGCATTAAGGGCAGTAAGGACAGTAGAAATTGTTTAATTTTTAAAAGAATCATACGCGTCTATAATAGTTTCGAATTTATCTTTATAAATATATCTTATTTATTGTATAAAATTTAAACTTCAAAAATTATTTAAAATGTCATAGTTTTTAATATACACCTAAATATCATCGCGCAGATATGCACATATATTTAAATACATAAGTTTCATAAGAACACTACTTATCCTATCTACCTATATACATTGTTGATGTCGCTGGTTTTTATCGGCCGTTACTCGATTGATGTAATGTTTTATTTTTCTTTATTAACACAGCTTTAGAATTAGTTTTATAAATTTCTAGTTAGGTTCACGTTAGATTAGCTTCTTGGTAGGTTAGGTATTTTATTTTTTCTTATTCCTAGTACACGCGATACAGGCCATGATAATCATAGTGGGTAGAAGAAGGCGACTGCTTTTACTGTAAGTGCCTCACATGTCTACACATGTGAAAAGCAGTTAGAATTTGCACTTACAAATGCACCGGAGCCACGTTTGGTTAATTGCACTAGCTGGTGGGGTTGGAATTTTACAAGAATCGGAGGCCATTGGAGCATTTTTTTTTAATTATAAAAAAGTTTCCAATACGGGAATAGAACCCGAGTCGTAGCGGTCGAAAGGTTAGGTTATGGTTCAGGTAAGTTAAGATAAGGTTAGGTTCAAGTTAGACTCATCCATGCAGTAATGGATTTTAGTGATAAGCAAAACCATGTCCCGGAATTTCCTCAGCAATCAAATTCCGCTAATAATTTTTTTCGATATTGATAAAATAATTTTAAGTATACATGATACACATATTAGGTGTGTGGAGATATGAATCACCTATACATTTTAGTATAGAGCTAGCGAGTATAATGTCTGTTAGAACTCATGGCATTTTGTATATATATATGTAAATAATACAACTATTTTCATATTTTTGGTTTTTGTGTGTGTGACCCCTCAGCGAAGGGGAATCTATTTTTTGCTGTTTCTTCTCCTCTTTTCACACACCGGCCCCCCCCTGCCGATAGAATGTAGTCGTCCGTCCGCCGGATGGACCGTCCAAAGTACCCACCGACCAATTGGAGGGGCGGAGGGGTCAAAAAGGTCAGGGCGCGGGGGCCAGAGTTGGTGTCACAGCTGTGCGGAGTAGACAAGAAAAAAGCCTCGCGGCGGCTTGCCCTAGATGAGCTCCGGGAACTTCGTCCATCTTCCATAAAACGACCATATAAGCGGTCTGAGAAGGGACAGGGTGGCTGACATCTCAAAGAAAAGGTGAAGCCGAGACGAATCTTTTGAGAGATTCGCATAGTGGTTGGAGTACGTCGAGGACGACGAATTGTGCTTCATCTGAAGATAACAGGAAGTTCGTCGAGGACGACGAATTGTGCTTCATCTGAAGATAACAGGAAGTTCGTCGAGGACGACGAATTGTGCTTCATCTGAAGATAACAGGAAGTTCGTCGAGGACGACGAATTGTGCTTCCAAGGCAGGGGGGGCAAGCCGACCTAACAACTGAGAGGAACTGTTTTTGGTGAGCACTCTCTCACATGCTTTTATTTCCTAAAATTGATATATGTTTTTATGTTAAATCTAGCATATTTTTTTGTAATTTTCTTTTCTTATCTTTACTAAGTTTTTTATTATTTCGTCAATATCATCATTTTTATATATCTGCTTTTGTTAAAAAACATTTAAGTTGCATGCAAATTTGGATTACACAAAAAATAATAAGTTTTTCATATATTTTTTATCCTTCATTTTATAGCTAACATTAAACAAAACTTTATATGTGTAACCTTTTGTTGTCTTCCTTTTTTCTTGCTTGAACACCCAAGGCAGCCCAAAACAATATCAAACTTTAGGTTAAAGTTTTTATTTTGTTAAAAAGGGGGTTTGTGGAGCGTTCAGAATTTTTCTTTTCCTCCACGAGCTTTTTTAATTACCCCGTTCTTAACATTATATTTTTGGCGTCCCCGGGTGGGCTGCATTGGCTGGTCAAAATCGAGAAAAGGAAAAAAAAAAAAAGAAAGGTCTCGAGAAATATTATATAGTAAATAATGCAGAATATTGATATCTTAAAAAGGGCTAGAGCCCCCAAAAGAGCTATTTTTACTCGGCTGTCCACCGAGTTTTGGGCTGAAATAGAAAAGCCAGATTTCGATACAGAAAAATATAGAGCTAAATATAACCGAATTTGTGCTCTCTCTAAGGAAATAAGTGAAATTGATTCAAGGTATCATGGGCTCCTTCTGGAGGATGAAACCATAACGGAGGTCAAAATCGAAGAAGAATTCGAGGGTTGTGAAAACTATGTTCAAGGGATGTTTGACATAGAAAATAAATATTTGTCTCGGTGTGAAACCGCGAGGGTTAGGGTCGACGGCTCATTGGTGGAGTCCGCGGCGAATTCGGTTGTAAATACCGAATCTAAAAGAACTATTAGGTTGCCAAAAGTGGAGCTACCAAAATTTAAGGGCAACCTAGAGGATTGGCTCTCATGGTGGGGGCAATTTAGTAAAATCAATGACGATGAAACTCTGGGGGATGTAGATAAATTTCACTATCTGCTACAAGCGGTAGTCGAGGGATCCAGAGCTCATCGTCTTGTGTGCAGTTACCCCATAACTGAAGATAATTATCCCAAGGTAGTACAAGCCCTAAAAGATCGATTCGGAGATAAGAACCTTCTTATAGAACACTACATAAGGAGACTGTTGAAACTGGTTGTTTCTAATGCAAGGAAAGAAAACCTTCCTCTTGACGAGATCTACGATGATCTGACGGCTCACTTAAAGAACCTAGAATCACTGGGTGTTAACACGGAGATGGCAGGCGTGTTCCTCTACCCATTGGTTGAGTCGAGTCTGCCATTGGACATTATTCAGGTGTGGCAGAGGAATCCTGCTGTGGGCTATGGTATAAAAGAAGAAGGAGCGGAAAATGGAGATAAGAGCGATGCCAGCGGTAGACTTCAGGCTCTGATGGACTTCCTTCGGGATGAGGTGAAGGGTGCTGAGCGAATGGCATTTGCTAAGGAGAATTTTGAGGGTAATAGCTCAATGAGGGCTACAGGTTCTCAACTAAAGACTCCTCGGAAGACACCGCCCACTGTCTCCAATTTATTCGGCAGCGCATTTAAGAGAAAATGCATATTCTGCCAGAGGGATAATCACCTGAGTAGTAGATGTTTTGTTGCCTCGCGGCTTACACCTAGCGAGAGGGATCAAAGGATAAAGGAGGCTAAAGTCTGCTTTAAATGTCTAAAGGGTAACCATCTGAAAAGGGAATGCCGAGCAGACATAAAATGTAGAAATTGCGGAAAAGATCATCTAGATATCTTTTGCAATAAAATTGCTTTGAAGCAAGGAGGAAACAATAGTTTCAAAGGTGAAACATCTAAGGTTGTTAATGAAGGAAATGCAACATGCACGGGTGTTAATATGTCTGCGCGAACATGCGCCAATGACATCTTACTCATGACTTCCGTGGCGAAATTGAAAGGGGCTAAAGAGACTAAAGAAGTAAAAGTGTTATTTGACACTGGAAGTCACTACTCCTATATAAAGAGATCAATTGTCGAAAAACTGGGTTTAAACAAAATAGGAGAGATAAGTTTGGAAAAATCTCTTTTCGGGGGAGGAAATATGAAGGAGGCGTTGCACGGAAAATATGTTTTGAAACTGGGAAGTCTAACCAATAAAATTGATGTAGACATAGTCGCCCTCGATCAACCAGAAATTTGTGCAAGGATACCGCCGATTCCAAGAGGACGTTTGTTATACAAATTAAAACGGAAAAAGATCTATATTCACCCGTCAAATTTTAGAAATGAGGAAATAGATATTTTAATAGGTAGTGACTATTTTGGACAATTACTGACCGGGAAGGTCGTCCATCTAGGAGAGGACCTAACTGCCGTAGAGACAAAATTAGGATGGACGCTTATGGGGCAATCTCCGGTGGTGGGTAAGGAGGATAAGGTCCAAATTGCATTGAATATGTTGGTTGCAAGAAACAACTTGAAAGATCTTTGGGAGCTGGATATCTTGGGAATCCGAGATCCCATCGAAGTTGTCTCAAAAAAGAAAAGGGAAACTGAACTAAAGGAACATTTTATAAAAAATATAAAGAGGGATGAAGATCAACGATATTCAGTCGCGCTACCGTGGAAATGCGAGAGAAATAATATACCCTCGAATTTAGAAATAGCGCAGAGGAGATTGGAAGCATGCACTAGTAAGTTAAGGAAGGAGAAAATGGTTATTGAATATTCTACTATTCTTCAAGAATGGGAGAGAGAGGGCCTAATTGAGAGGATAGAGGAGAATAGGCCTCAAAAGAAGGGCCATTATTTACCGCATAGGCCGGTGTTCAAGGCTGAAAGTAGGACGACGCCTCTTCGTCCTGTTTTCGATGCCTCCTGCAGGTCGTATAATGGTCTCTCTCTGAATGACTATCTAGAAAAGGGACCTAACCTTTTGGAAAAAATACCTGAAATATTAATTAGGTTTAGAGAAAAGGGTATTGGTGTTCTAGCCGATATTCGAAAGGCATTTCAGATTATTACAGTGCAGCTTCAAGACCAGGACTTTCTTCGCTTCCTTTGGTGGGATCAAACTGACCCTATGAAGTTAACCGTTTTTAGACATAAACGTGTGGTATTTGGGCTTAACTGTAGTCCATTCATCTTGGGTGCAGTTATTGATCATCATCTGAATTCTGTACAAGGTCCGGCAGCTGAAATCGCAAAGACTATGGCGAGATCCTTTTATATGGATAATTTGGTAACATCCCTCTCCTCTCAGGAGGAGGTCCAACAATTCTAGAATACAGCTGTCAATATCATGGAAATGGCAAAAATGGACTTGCGTGAGTGGGAATTTAATTTACCAGTGAGTAATTCAAAGGAGGAAAAAGGAACTACTACCAAGGTGTTGGGACTTGTGTGGGACAAAGTAGAAGATGTACTTAATTGTGATGTTTCTATTGAAAAGGATCTCCCCCGAAGACTAACCAAGAGGATTATCCTTTCTAAAATTCAGCAAGTTTTTGATCCTTTGGGAGTTTATAGTCCTATATTTTTGCCTCCTAAACTATTATTACAGAGGTCCTGGGAGTTGAAAATTGGATGGGATTCTCAATTACCCGAAGATATGGATCGGGAGTTTAGAACATGGTACTCCCAAATTGGTCTATTAAGTCAAATCAAAATTCCCAGGCATATTTGGTTTGATCAAACTAATAAGAATGAAATACACGTCTTCTGCGATGCCAGTAAATCAGCTTATGCAGCAGTGGCATATATGAGAAGTGAAGTGCAGGGGGGGAGTACATTTGTCTCTGCTTTGGAGCAAATCTAGGCTTGCGCCAACCAAGAGGGTAACCATTCCTCGGTTAGAACTTTTGGCCTGCGTTTTAGGAGCTAGACTTGTTAAATCTATTTCGACTGCCTTAACAATAGTTGCCCTGTTACTTTATGGACCGATTCCTCAACCGTTATGGCTTGGCTCAAGAGAAAAAATGAGTGGAATGTGTTTGTAAGAAACCGAGTACAGGAAATACGAGACACTGTCAATAATGAGAACTGGAAGTTTGTTTACGGAAAATTTAATCCAGCGGATTTGCCTTCTCGAGGGTGCTCTATCGTACAATTTGTCTCGACCAACTGGTGGGAGGGTCCTGAATGGCTCAAAGGGGAAAAGGAGAGTTGGCCTAGTTTTGAACCGACTATTGATGAGGAAGAGATCATCAAAGAAAAAAGAAAAACCTTACAGGCCTACATCACTCTCATTGTCGAGGCAAATCGATGGTTCCTAGATAGGAGATCCAAGTATAGCCTAAACATTAGGATTATGGCTTGGGTTTTAAGATTCTTGGACAATGCGAGAAGAATACCCACTGAAAGGGGAAATTTGAAAGTAATAGAGTTAGAAAGGGCCGAAAGGAAGCTGTTGAAATTGGTTCAACAAGAGACTTTCCCAGGAAAACAGGCTCCGAAAAATGGATTAAAGACTATTAAATCCGTCGAAGGTTTGTGGTGCGTTGAGACGAAACTGCTACATGGACAAGATTCAGAAGTGTTTAAACGACCTATTTTACTACCTCGTAATCATCCTTTGGTGGAACAGATGGTTCGTGAAATACACCAACAAAATGGGCATGGAGGGGCCCAATTCATTCTTTCACAATTGAGAGAGAAATTCTGGATCATTGGTGGTCGCAGATTGATTAAACAAATAATTGGGAAATGTGTGATATGTAGGAGGCATAATCAGAAACCTATTCAGACTCCTGGCGCGGCTTTGCCGACTAATAGAATAGGGTTAGGCAAACCCCTTCGAGGTGATAGGTGTGGATCTGTTGGGACCGCTATATCTTAAAGGTGGCAGCAAGGTTTGGGTGGCCTTGTTTACTTGCGCTGTTTACAGAGCTGTCCACCTAGAGATTGTGAGAACATTAGAGGCAAACACTTTTTTGTTAGCTCTAAAAAGATTCATTTGTCGGCGTGGACGTCCCGGAAAATATATAGTGATAACGGGACAAATTTCTCAAAAACAAACGAATTACTTAAACGCTTGGATTGGGGGGAGATTGAAAGGGAATCGAGTGTAAAAAGAATCCAATGGATTTTTATCCCTCCCTCAGCGCCTTGGTGGGGAGGGTTTTGGGAGAGATTAGTAAGGGTTGTTAAGAGTTTATTGGTTCGTATGCTCGGATTTAGTAATTGAATTATGTACAACTTGAGACTGCTTTATGTGAGGTAGAGAGTATTATCAGCAATAGAGCTCTTTCATATATATCGGAAGATGACCAAGACCTCATTCCCTTGACCCCTCAAATGTTTCTGCAGACTAACGCAAACAATGAGTTTCCGGAGCTAGAGAAAATAAGAGTGAATTCTTTCACTAGAAAATACAAGATTTTGAGTAAACTAAATGAGGAACTTAAACAGAGATTCCGCAAGGAATATTTGGGGTACTGATACAACGGGCCGAAAATAAAAGGGAGCTATGCATAAAAGAAGGGGATTTAGTCCTTATAGGCCAGGACAACACTAAAAGAATTCTCTGGCCTGTTGGAAAAATAATAAAACTTTACTTGGGGAAAGATGGGGTGAACAGGGTTGCCAGAGTCAAGACATCAACAGGCGAATGGCTACGCCCTGTACAGAGACTGTTTCCCCTTGAGATTTCCTCTGAGGAAACTCCTGAAAAGGCCTCTGGGGATAAAAAACCTCTAACGATCAAAACAAGATCCGGACGTGAAGTCCGCAAACCAATAAGGTTTGCTCCTGATGTTTTGAATCAGTGACAAAAGAAAGGGAGAGCACATTTCCTTGTTTTTTTTGTGTTTTCACACAAAGAAAAGGTGGGGGTATGTTAGAACTCATGGCATTTTGTATATATATATGTAAATAATACAACTATTTCATATTTTTGGTTTTTGTGTGTGTGACCCCTCAGCGAAGGGGAATCTATTTTTTGCTGTTTCTTCTCCTCTTTTCACACACCGGCCCCCCCCTGCCGATAGAATGTAGTCGTCCGTCCGCCGGATGGACCGTCCAAAGTACCCACCGACCAATTGGAGGGGCGGAGGGGTCAAAAAGGTCAGGGCGCGGGGGCCAGAGTTGGTGTCACAGCTGTGCGGAGTAGACAAGAAAAAAGCCTCGCGGCGGCTTGCCCTAGATGAGCTCCGGGAACTTCGTCCATCTTCCATAAAACGACCATATAAGCGGTCTGAGAAGGGACAGGGTGGCTGACATCTCAAAGAAAAGGTGAAGCCGAGACGAATCTTTTGAGAGATTCGCATAGTGGTTGGAGTACGTCGAGGACGACGAATTGTGCTTCATCTGAAGATAACAGGAAGTTCGTCGAGGACGACGAATTGTGCTTCATCTGAAGATAACAGGAAGTTCGTCGAGGACGACGAATTGTGCTTCATCTGAAGATAACAGGAAGTTCGTCGAGGACGGACGAATTGTGCTTCCAAGGCAGGGGGGGCAAGCCGACCTAACAACTGAGAGGAACTGTTTTTGTGAGCACTCTCTCACATGCTTTTATTTCCTAAAATTGATATATGTTTTTATGTTAAATCTAGCATATTTTTTTGTAATTTTCTTTTCTTATCTTTACTAAGTTTTTTATTATTTCGTCAATATCATCATTTTTATATATCTGCTTTTGTTAAAAAACATTTAAGTTGCATGCAAATTTTGGATTACACAAAAAATAATAAGTTTTTCATATATTTTTATCCTTCATTTTATAGCTAACATTAAACAAAACTTTATATGTGTAACCTTTTGTTGTCTTCCTTTTTTCTTGCTTGAACACCCAAGGCAGCCCAAAACAATATCAAACTTTAGGTTAAGTTTTTATTTTGTTAAAAGGGGGTTTGTGGAGCGTTCAGAATTTTTCTTTTCCTCCACGAGCTTTTTTAATTACCCCGTTCTTAACAATGTCACTCAGAGTAAATGTAATGTGCAAAAAACCAGTAAATAGAAAATAAAAATGTAGTCTGCACACAAGATAAATAGCGATCTTAGTTGGTATAAATCTGTAATCGCAAGGTGCATACACATTAACGCAAAGAACATGAAAATATGAGAAACATATTACGTAGGCACACATAAAAATGAGTATATATATAAATTACATATCAAGTATGAATGTACAATCAATAGAAATAAGAAGTTGTATACATTGTGTGTAGGATCGCATATTTAACACTTTGAGGCCGGGCAATCCCACAGTTGCATAGGCAGGCAATAGGGACTGCTGGAACACATGATGTTTTACATGTACATTGGATCAGCTGACATTCCCCCAACCCACTGATAGATAGACAAGAAGGTATGGGACAAGATCCCGGTAGACGCGAATTCATGTCGGCCGCCGGTGTTTATATTTATTTTTGAAAATCGAGGAGGTGAATTTGCTTCCTTCGGGCTTGATGCAAAATCGGCAAGGACGTGAATTCATGTCCCCTCGGGTCGAAGGTGTGAAATATAAATGACATAAATGCATACCTATGTATAGGAAATAGAAAGCAAATGAATAGTAAATGCCGGGTTCATACATAGAGAATGTGTACATAGAATAGCATTTTAAACAAGCTACAAGACAGATACAGTAAGTATGAAATGCGTTAATATGCACATAACACCCAGATAGTGAATATAAAGTAACAGTGAACACCAAGAGTGTAAAAAATTAGGCCAAGTATAAATAATACAGTTGCCATAGGTATTTTACATTGTTGAATTTGAGAAGTTTATAAACATTGTTTATAAAGTTTACATATTAACTTCAAATATTCATATACACAATGAGTTCAAATATTATCAAATTTTCGTCGGATGTGTAACCGGTTTATTGCTTTATATTATATTCAAACCTCCCAAAAAACAGAAGGTTGAATGAAGAATTAAATATTCGGCTCAGGTGCGTCATGAGAAGATTATAAAGTAAATTCAGTTTTTTTTTTTTATGATTTATTTTTAAATAAGGTAATTTTCACACAAGCTATCAATGCTATCTCAAAAATTATAATATTCCAATTAAAAATAAAGCCATTCGTAAGAAAGATCATTTTTACATCTACGTTTCTAAAAGACTCTTTGTCCCTAGTCAGAATAGACGTGATATAGAATAAAAAACAATCTAGACGTAGTGGTATCGTTTCAATGAAATATGAAAAGTCTACCAAGCAACCTCCAATTTCATAAGATAAATAATATTATTAAAATAATAATTTCTACGATATAAATACCTATTTATATAAAAAAGCGTTTATAATACTTTGCGTCCTTAAAAATCTATTTTCATTTAATTATCCCATAATTTAATTCAGATCCTTGTTTTAATCACCTATGACAACTGATTCAATTATGACACTAGTGTGTTCAAATTTCATATGAAGTAAACTTTTAAAGACAAATTTAAGACACTTTTGTGTCCTAAAATTTATACAGAATATAAAAATATATACATTATATAATGAAATAAATATAATAAAAATTTATTTGAGATTATTCTATATCTTGATAAGATTATATGGCAGATGTTATCAGGCCAATGGTATATAGGTACTAAATTTTTGCTACGAGAAAATCCACTCATAGACAAAACTTAAGGAAGTTGTAACTTTTAGCATGTATATTGGGAATAAATGACTCTAAAAGATATTTGATACGCAGTTACCTTTATTGAAGACACACGAGATAACCCAGTATGAATAAAAATTGTCTCCGTCTCATTAAAAAAAAAAAAAAAAGACGATGACATTGAAATGTGATAATTCCTTGAGTTTTGTTCATGAGTGTACATACATACTATTATGGCGAAGTATGAAGAATTCTTAAAATATGTTAATTCTTGTTTTTATTGTTTTGCTTATTTGCATCTCTCAGTCTTGTTTATATGGTTAGTAAAGTAGAAGAAGTACAGTCACGCGCATACCAGTGCACATCTCCGTATTTCTAGGACCTACATCTTTTGGAAAGTACCAGCAACGCCCGTATCAGTACATATCAGGGTAAGTTCCTAGGTTAATTACAGTAGAATATCTCGTTATCTTTCTAAGCATGTTTTTCTAATTGTTTTGATGAGTTAATAAGGAAAATACTGGTAACACACCTATTTATCGCTAAAATACATTTACTGCCGACTCTAATCCATACCTGGCATGAGATCCTGTACTAACACCTAAACACAACCTAAATAAATATACTTGAAGCAATTTTAAAACTATTTTTTTAAGAAAAATACGAAATCAAACAATAACCTGCCACTTGTCAGCAACATAAACAATAAGGTGTTCTAAAAGTAATATTCTACTGTGTTTATACAAGTGTGGTTGGAATCTGAAATCCCTCTTTCACTCCATTAAAGTTTACACCCAGCCAATGAGGGAATAGTAGTACATCCTACGTGATCCAACCCTAAGTGTTTAATATAAGCTGCTTAACTAAAAAAAAAAAAAAACACAGGTGCAAGAAAATTTCTAAATAAGAAAATAGCTGTTCAAATCTTTATATTTTGAAACTGTTGAATGAATTCCTATAAAACGATATATATTTTTTAGAGAAATTGTAACGTAGAAAATTAGTCATCAGTTATGTAAAGGGTATATACTTATTTAATGATTATACCAAATCTTTTAATTTGTATTATTTAAAGTCAGAGAACAAAGAACAAAATATTTACATGATGATTAAACTATATTGCTCTTATTTCAAATCTCTTTCTAAATATATGACAAAATAAAATGATTTGAATGACGAATTATATATTTAAATTTTATATTTCTCTTTTTTCTTTTAATAATATTAATAATTGGACAATTTTGATTTAAATATTCGATTGAATTTGATGTTAATATCATTTGACTATTCTTTACGGGTTAAAATCATTATACATGTATAAATATATATAGACAAATATAGAAACACTAGACGAATGGCCCGGGCAACGCCCGGGTTTTACCCGAGTGCGAATATATTCTAAAACGTTGACTTGGGTGGTCGCTATTAACAGGGTGGTCTGTATAGACAGGTGAATGTATCACACAGCTGATAACAGGGTTGTCTAGAGTGGTCGCTATAGACAGGGTGGTCTGTATAGACAGGTTTATGAGAGAGGGCACAAACTTACAGGTTGTTGACGCCGCAATCCCCAGAGAGAGTGTTTTTTGTTGCATCATGCTGTGACTCACACGACCGACCCCAAGGTCAACAGGGGTGGAGCAGCAGCTTAAGCCTATCACCGTCTGGCGGCGCTGCTTGCGAGTTATATCTACAATTCTGCAAATAACTCTAAGGATATTCAAGATATTCAGAAATTATTTTTCGAAAACCTTTCCGGGGATATACCTAATAATATCCCAGAATTTCATGGCGATTGGATGTATGTTTTTGAATAACAGGGTTGTCTAGAGGGGGGCAGGGAGGACACGTGTTCCCTTGCAGCCAATGAGCGCGCATTCTATCCGTGAGCTTCAGACAAACAGACAAACAAACAGACAGAATAAGGCAAATATATAAGTAGATACCTGCATAACAGCGCAAGTGTCTCTAGGAGAACATAGCGCTTTGAGAATTGAAATAAATAAAATAATGAATTCATCGCCACAATAACTAACCATATATTTTAAAGTTGTAATAAACGAGAAAATAGCTCCTTATAAATGAGTTAAAAGAAACGAGAGAAACGATATTTTCTATCACAAAAATGAACACATGGAAAATAGTCTTAATTATCAAAAGAGGTTTGTCATTAGTTTAATGGATGATGGCTCTAATTAAATTTGGCTTCTTTTTGACCTTTTTCTTTCAACCTTATATCACACTAATGTGCCTATATGTAATTATATCAATTTACATAGCTAATCTGTATATACTCTAAGAAATACAATTAGAATGATATTTTGATAATCAAATAATCAAACTAAATATTGTCTCTTGATAATAATAAATTTGATAATGTGCCTATATGTAATTATATCAATTTACATATTTAATAACTCTGCCTTTGCCGTCCCAAGCCCGGATGAAAAAGGAGGAGGGAGAGCAGTAACAAGCTCACAAAAAAAAAACCTGGGCTCAGCTGGCCCGGCTGATAGTACCCTGTAAGGGTTCCTAATCCAGGGATACAGGATGAGCAGCGTTTGTACTCCATGTTAGGAGCGGCTGCACATGGCATCTGTTCCTCATGTCAGAGGCGGCCATTTCTTTTTGCGCTAAGTCGACCTGCCACTAAGTAGTGCTCCCAGTCTTAATGAAAAAGGCAGGCGAATTCTACTTCACCCAGTCATGATGATTGTCAATTTTATCCATTGATGAGATCTACTTAATACCGGCAGACACCATCAAAAGTCTCAGAGCTTTACAAGCTTGTTACCCTAATATGATTGAGTGTATATAAGAAAGAAGAAGACGTATTTAATATCTATACTCTTAGCAGAACATTCTGGATGTGATATTTTGATAATCAAATAATCATAACTAAATATTGTCTTGATCATAATAATTTGAAAATGTGCCTATATGTAATTGTATAAATTTACATAGCTCATTTTTATATACCCTAAGCAATACAATTTTTATGTGATATTTTGATAATCAAACTAAATATTGTCTTGATAATGATAATTTGAGATAATGGGGCTATATGTAATTATATCAATTTAAATATCTAATCTCTATATACTATAAACATTACATTTTGGATGTGATATTTTGATAATCAAATTATCATAACTAAATATTGTCTCTTGATAATATTTTGATAATGTGCCTATATGTAATTATATCAATTTACATAGCTAATCTCTATTTACTCTAAGCATTACATTTTGTATGTTTTTAATAATATTTTGTATGTTTTAAATAATAAAATTATCATAACTAAATATTGTTTCTTGATAATGTGCCTATAAGCAATTATATCAATTTTACATAGATAATCTCTATTTACTCTAAGCAATATACATTTTGTATGTGATATTTTAATAATCAATTAATACCTTAACTAAAAATGATCTTGATATTGAGAAAGATCATTTTGGGTAGGTATCATATTAAAATTGATATTTGAAGTTCTGACGAAAATTCTTCATATTTTATTGAAAAAATGAATATATTTTCTTGACCCATGACTATTCATCTTAATTAGAAATTAGAATTATGAATATGGGCATCATTTTGAAAAGTATAATTAACTAGAGTGACAGAGAGACTCTCGTTTCAATACTCCATATCAAAGTATGAAAAAACAGTAAAGCTGATATTTGTTCATAATAATTCCTCGATAGCCTAATGAACACAGAATACAGACCCAAATCAATCAGTTTCCTCCCAAGCAAAGTCTGAGGCACTCTATCGAAAGCATGTCGTAAGTCAAAGAAAAAGGCGTAGAATTGTCTTATTTTTCGCTATAATGGATATCTCTTAAATATATCAAAATGAATATATGATCTAGGCAAGGAATCCGCCATGATTCTCCGGTATTATTCTTCTGGCTTCAATCCAGTTGCTGAGTCGTGATTTTAAAATTGATATAAAGGGTTTAGCCATATTAATAATGAGTGAATATTTTCGATAATTAACTGGGTTATCCCGTTTACCATTTTTATAAATGGGATGTATGATTGCCTTAAACCATGATAAGGGATCAAACCAGAATCCAGAATTATATTGTCTGTGTGTCAATTTATTTTAAAACAATTATATATTATTAAGTAGAGTCTTTCACACCTCATTTGGGATATCATCAATTACGCTAGCCTTGTTATCAGCTCAGCGAGAATATCCGTGATTATTTCAGTCATGATATTTCATAATCTAGTTCGAAATTAGCGGGTATGAAGGCAATAATTTACCATTCTTTTACTTCTGCACTCTTCGAAGACATAGTACTGATACCATTGTAATTTTGATATATTTCTATGTAAACAGCTTATTTCCTTGAAGGAGGATATAGTTTTCCAGAAAGTAGCTAAAGTTCGAGTATGCTCCAGTAGTCAGAGTATGCCTTAAATTGTTTTTATACATCTTGTCAATATATTGTCAAAGGGCACAGTATGTCCTAATCAATGAATGATAATGAGTAAATTACGATGATGATGGGAATTGGCAGACGGGTCTCCAGTGACACCACGCATTTAGCGATCTTGAAGTTAACCTAAATCATATGCTTCGCCTCTGAGAAGGTGATGTCCTGGTTCTCGAGGTCCACCTCGAATATCCAGGACTATAGGTTCGGTGGCCGCCCGATTATGGAAATCGCTTCTCGAATGAGAGCGCGGACGGCGCCGCAGGACCAGTAGCGGTAGGCCAGTGATAGGTCACTAGAGCCGCGGCGATGCAGATGGATTTGCTTGAAACCGGTTGCCCCAGTTGAGGCAGGGCGTGCACTTGTTCATCCCTTGCCACGTCACCAATTTCATAACCCCTCTCGTAGGATATTGTGGAAGCCGCCCCTGTACTGATGAGGACCAAAGCTCGGAACCATGGAATACAGGTTGGTCCTTTGGATGAAATTGCCAAAATTGTGTTCATTTTTTATCCTCACTAGCAAAGTATTTTCACAAGGGTGATAAAAAGGTTCATCATTCTGATGCATAATTAAAGATAGAGGTACCTATTTTGATATATGAATATCATCTTGTGTGTGTGTGTGTGTGTGTGTGTGAAGGTAGAGGTTGCCTGGCCATCATTAATTGTTTCAAAGTAAGAAAAACTTCGACCAGTAGAAATTTTATCATCCTCCTGCAAATTTATAAAATATTATAATTGTAGTATTATTTTCGGATTCGTGTGTTGATACATCAAGAAGATTATTTCAGTCTAGTTGCGGGAATAGAAATCTAGATAAGTCGTATCTCTTATAAAAGGCACAAACAATCAACAAAGATCATTTTCTAGATATGGAAATATTCCAATTCCTTCTATTTTTAGATAATAAAGTAAAGGTCTAAGGATGGGTATCTTTGTAATTGAACGTTTTTCGAGGATAATGCCCTTCTACAGGAAAATTGATAAAATATCATTTTTGTATCAATTTTCCTGTAGAGAAACGTTATCCCGAATGCTCGAAAAAGGTTTAATTGGAAGGATAATCCTACAAAATAATCCCTTGCATCAATATTGAGTAAAATTAATCATTCCTCCAGGGATATACTCTTCATACAGAAAAAGAAATGCATCGAAAATAAAACAAACAAAGAATTGAAAGACTCCCAGTCCAATATGCAGACCGATGCCCATATATATGACCTCCACAAAATTCACAAGCCAGATGTCCCCCCTAAGACCCATAGTTGCCTTCTACCATTCCCCAACAGCACCTCTTTCTAAATTTATCTTAGCTTTCTTAAGCCCATAATAAAACAACAAAGCTTCCTATACTCCATTTTCAACACCTCCATATTCACAGAAGAACTACTCAAGTGCCAAGCAAAAAAAATGAAAAGACTTATTTCCCTGGAGGCGTGATTAATTTTACCCAATAAAAAGATACTCATCCTTAGACGTTTGATTTATTATCTAAAATTGATAGCTAAGGATTATATTATAAACTTCCTTCTATTGAATAGTAATTGTCCTATAAGGAAAGTATTCTATTTAGCTACAGCATCCAGACTTCAAAGAAGTAAATTGAAAAGTTTTACTCTAGGAATCAAGGACTTGTGAAATTTCACTTTCAAATAACTTTAGAAGAGAACGAAACTTTATTAGAAAATTGGTCTCCCTCCATTTTATTACAAAATCGAAGAAGTTCGAAGTGATCCAATACCTTAGAGGAATGGAATGCAATTACAGTGATGAGCGCGAGTTTAAAATTTCACAAATTAATTTAAGATATTGGTCCCAAGTATGTGCTATAATAAAAAGTGAGGTCAAGTTTAAGATTCATTTATATTGAAATCCTTAAGTTTTTTACCATGATTAAACCACCTTCCCACAAAAGTAATATAAAAAGACTTTAAATTTCAAATTGAACTATAAAAAAATAATTAGAATCTCCATAGAAAGTTTCTAACCTTTCATCGCTGAATACTCAAATTGTTGATTCTGTCGGTATTCGTTCCCCATTAAGTATCTTTAAATTTCGCTTTTCTCTGATATATAAAAATATAGATATAGTATTCTTTCTATACACACATATTTATTAATATCATATTCATATTATAGATACATATTTTCAGTTTATCATTATCATTACTCTTCACAATTCATACTTCATCCCTAAGGTTAGAAAAAATCGTTATTTCTACTCAAAATAAATTTCGATTTTTCGTTCAAAAAAACATTTGTGGTATAATTGTTAAACTTCGTTCTACCATTATAACCCATATTATATTGTATTATATATATATAAATATATACCTAATTGTGTGTTCTTACTAAAAAAATCTGAATTAATAATTTAATCAATATATATGTTGTAAATAGATTTATGAATTTTATAAGTATTTTATATGTTTTTATTGTTTAATTTTCTATAGAACAAGTCTGTGAAGTCGCACGGTCGCCAGATGGCGCCATTTCAAATTAATTCTTTGTTGTTGTTGTTTTATTTTTGTGCATAACACACATCACCTTCTGTGAGTATACAAATAAACATGTTGATCCGCACCTTTTTGTTGTAAAAAAAAGGATAATATAATAATAATATATCTGCAAATTTTTGGGAATGTGTTTATTTCCACATATATCATCAAATATATCTACAGACTTTACACTGAAATGGTAAAGTTGTTGAACAAGAGGGTTTGGCTCATTGGTGGTAAGCCTTATCAGCGGTTTCGCCAAAATAATCTTTTCTCTCTTATATACCCTGTACATTTATTATGGAAGGCGGCTTAGGGGTGTTTAGGGAACCTATGGACATAAGCTTATAGGTTTATAGAGGTGTATGTTATATAAACACGAACAAACGCTTTATTATATGTGATATATTTTGAAAATAGAGCAATCCATATTTAAATCATTAGAAAATAAAAAGGCATATATTGGATTTAATAAAGATTTATTTTGCTAATATTGCGGTTGGCTGAACGCCAAGCCTTTATCAAGACATTACATTTTTATATAAACAAATGCGGCCCTGAATTTGTTTATATAAAAATGTAATGCCTTGATAAAGGTTTGGCGTTCAGCCAACCGAAATATTGGCAAATAATTATTTTATTCAATCTAATATGCCTTTTTATTTTCAATAAACATATATTTAAACATACCTATTTAAATATAGAATTGATTATTCATGTTTAAATATGAAATAGAAATTTCGATTAATAATGATTTTTACACATTGCTCTTTTTAATTTTAACTCTATACTTGGAGGTGGGATTTGTATTAGATTCAGATGTATCACCTGCTATCAAGTGAAGATGCAGACCTAACCTAATCTCTAGCTACCAAGGGGTATGTTACTGGTTGTTCCTTAATTGAAAATTAAGCTCGAAAAAACATTTTGATAAAAAAAAATACATAAGAAGAGAATAAATTTTTACTTTAATTAACTCTGGCAAGTTATTGATTATTTAAAAAATTAATAAAACACCCAGGGATTTTTTATATACTGATAAAATAATTAACAAAGGTGTTTTTTGTAGAAAAAACGTTATTTTTAAGCACACGAACTCATTACTTATACCTTCAAAAGAATATTCTAAAATAAATCACGTTTGTAATTTAGAATTTCAATATTCAAATTATATTCAATGAAGCGCTTAAAATTAATTTGTAAAAAATATATTATTTATAAGAAGAGAAAAAGGTGTTAATCAAATTATTTGTATTTTAGTTAATGTAAAATTGGCACCCGAATAGGTTAGTAATTAAAACAATTCATTTTATAAATGTTTTGGATACCTGAGGTTATTGTTATAAATTTTATGCTTTGCCTTTCATGGAGTATCTTGGTCAATTGTTC